>VZRQ01003935.1:676330-915998 GCA_013397975.1 Machaerirhynchus nigripectus | reverse complement strand
TTTTTTTTTTTTTTTGGATGGGTGGAATTATCTGGGGAAAGCTGCAGATCAGGTAAAGTTGGAACCTGAATAACAAGTGTCAAATAAAAATGATGGGAAAGGCTTGCAAAGGTGGCAGAAGCGCAATCAAGATTGCAGTCAGATATGTGAAGAATATATGAAGAATATATGTGTGGTTGGTCACTTCAGAAAAATATATATCCAGAGAGGCACATAGATTCAAGCATAGAGAGCATGGAGCATATCTCAAATAATGGATGGGCTTCATTTATCAACTTTATGAAGTCATGTTAATTAGTAGAAATGGAAGCAGGGTGGTGGTGGTAGTGTTACGTCTAACTTACTCTGCTTAAAACCCAGAATGTGAATCATATGTATAAGGGGATCCCTAGAAAGGTGCATGTTGAATTGTCCAGATGTTTAGAGTTCATGGTCTGTTATTTATCTATTGTAGGCTCAAATGATGAATAATGGGGATACTACAGACCGGCTGTCCTGGAGGTGCTGGGGAGACTGCTTTATTCTAACTGCGAATTGTTCAATTTCCTAATGATTTCTTATCACTTACTTAGGCATTTCTAAATAAGTGCAGGAAATAATTCTGCAAAGCATAACATTATGATATATATTTTAACTACATCTGAAAACAACATCTGTTTTGGCCTACGGTTTCTGTCCTAAGCCACTGAAGTCTTCGAAGTTTTATGGAAGGCCAGAATTGGCATTAATCACCTTTACTACTGCAGTTTTTTGAGATACAGTATGTGGTCGAGCAAAATAATTGAATTGAAGAAAAGTCAAAGACTTGCTAAAAAGGAGCTGGAGCAAGACTGTGCATGCTTTTCTTGGAAGGAAGAGGAGTTTTGCAGTGAACATTTGTGTAACTGATGTTAAAAAAGCCACCACTACTGGTCCCTGTTTTATAATGCCATTATGGGTAGTGAAGAAAGTCACTTCAACTGAAATATTAGTTTTTACCTCCAAAATTAACATAAAATCTGAATCTAATATCTGAAGAAAATAATTAATGCCTGTTTGTTTAAGAATAGGTTGAAATTATATGTTCAATTTTTTGAATGTAGAGCGATTTTATTAAAAATTACGAGAGCTGCCTTAGAAATAGTGTGCATATTAGGATATCATCTGAAAATTTAGTAGCAGATTGATAGGTATTAGTCTGGCAGGTGTATATAGAGTAGGATATTCTAACTTTTTTTTGGGTTTTTTTTTATGTACTGAGACTCTTTATTGCATACTTTGTTGCAACTCAAATTTTATTAAAATAGTTGTTGACATGGGAGATATAAGAATCGACTTTGACGGGAATGGTGGCAGTCCTCTGTAGTGATGATTACAAAGCCATCCCAAACCTTGAGCTGAATTGGTGGGAAGTAATAAATAGAATACGTTTTTTCAGCCTATGTAATACTTTAATGTCTTTTATTGACTTGGAGAATTTTATCCAACATTTCAAGTGTCCTGTGAGTGTGTTAAAATATGTTTTGTTTTGTTTTGAAACCATAATAACCAGTGTTTGCAAAAATACGCACTTTAAATTTTTTTCCTAAATCCAGAGGTGGGGAAAGAACAGAATTTTAAAAACACGGAGTGCTGCTGTTCTCTTAGTATCAACTCTAATGATCATCTTCTTGTGTGCAGCCTGGCAGCTATCAATTCCAAGCCTAGAAGGGCTCAGAGTCTGCCAGATGCCTGAAATAAAGCCAGCAAACCACTGTGAGCAGCAGGGATGCAGGAGCAATCTTAAAACCTCCTGCACCTGCCACATGTGTCCAGTCACTGTAGATCTGAGAATAAAAAGCTTGCTGGATACCTGTGGGAGGGCTAGGCACACTTGTGCTCCTGCTGCACATTATTGCATCTGTCAACATATCGTATCTGTTGCTAGATTTACATGGCATTACTGACAAAACATACTCTGTTTGTGCTGCCTGTCAAAGGCCTCCTATTTATTATTATTGTTCTTTTTTTTTTTCTTTTCTAGATGGGCAGACAGCTCTTCAGCTCAGCTGCCTGGTAGTGTGAAGTAGCTGTAATGTTGGCTTAACCCATGGCTGAAAGACTCCTCTGTTGACAGAAGGTCACCAGGATGGCACTTCTGCTGCCTGAAAAGGCTTCTGCTTTCCTGTTCAGCACAAGCACCCTTTCCTGAGCAAAAGTGAGTAGGCTGTAACATTTCAATGTGCTAGGAACTCCTGGCTGCCAGAAGTGGACTCTGAGTCCATATGAAGCTAGGTGTGAACTATTGTGCATGGGACTAGCCCAGGGATAAAGGAGAGAAAATGTGAAGGTGATATAAAACTGCTGCTGCTTCAACTTTTCTGCTCTGAGGAGGCACAATAAAAAGACAGCTTAGACTTGAGGCCAAACTCTCTCCAGTGGGGATTTTGCCATATAATTTTATGTGTTGGGGACGAGGGGGAAATAATATAAAAGAGGTTGACACATTACGGTGGGGGGCATTGACATCAACTCTTTGATATACCTAGTTCAGATACGTAAGGTATTCATTGGTTTCTATTGTTTTGACTTTTATTATTTGCTTCCTGATTTTTAAATAATCTATCACACCTATCTGATCCAAAGGAATATAAGTTTTGAAAACAAATGTGTTAGTACAAGGTGGAGAAGCCTTCAGATCCCCAGTGCAGAGAGGTGATGTCAGTTGCTGGTTGAACAGTAAAGGCAGAACTTTCTGTAAAGATCACCTGAGGTTTGAACGTTGGCTGAGTTGAGTGGTGATGTGGTTTTGTGGTGCTGAGATTAGCACTGTGTATCAGTACCTGTAAAACTGCAGTGCTGCTCTGAAGGATATTTGTCCCTCATGAGAAGGTTAGCTGCTTTGGACATGAGGCTGCCTTTGGGGCTTTGTGTACCAGCAGTCCGCTTTCTGACAAGCTGCTTCTCAGCTCTTTCCAAGACATGCACGAATTTTGACAAGTCATGCTGTAACACTGCTGTGTGAGGCTTCAAAAGATCAAGTTTACTGAATGTGGATTTTATTGCCCCAGTGTCGGCAAAAAGTAGCCATCGAGTCTTCCTGGGAGATAAAACTTGATATTGCTGTCCACATCCCTTGCAAGATGTAAAGTTTTTCTGGACATCTTAGGCATTTTTGACCTGTCTTTTGATAATAATCCAAATATTCAGCATCGGTGTTGCCAATCTTGAGTCAAAATTCCTGTTGCCAGCTTTATGCCAGCTACTCCTTTAGTATTGTTGGATGAGAGACTGTGGAAATATGATCAGCCAGAAGAGCCAGTGGTTGTTTGGTGGTGGGGGGAAGAAGGTTTAATACAAAGGACAAAAATAATCCTAGAAGGTGTTAGTTCACTTTTCCCTGTTGGAAAATGAAAGATGTAGTTCATCTTCCTCTGTCATCAAAGGAAGTAATTCCAATAACTTCAAGCATTTCATATATAGATTTTGTGTCTGGTTTAATCTCAAATATTAAAATTTGTGCCTGGTTTTCTGAGTTTTTGCCAAAAGTCTTAAAACAGCCAAATGAACTTGGGAGATTAGTGGTTTGTGCCTGAAAGGGAAATCTGAGTGGCAGAATCGGCAAGTTCAGCTCTTGCAGAAGCTGTGGGCAGCGCTGTAAGCACTGCAAAACGAGTATTCTAGACCTGAGCAAAGTCAGAGCTTTGTAAATGCATGCAGACTGTCTGAGGATCTTGGACAGATGTTTCAGATGTTAAAACAGGATAGGCTTTGCCCATCCAAACAATCTGTCACTGTGCGTGCGTTCAATAGGCAAATAAGAGGGAACGCCAGCTTTTTTCATGTAAATCTCCAGGGATTTTCCTCTAGGGTTCAGAGCTCTGGCAAAAAGCTGTCTGCAAGAATAATTAAACGTGGGGGGGGGGAAACCCCTACAAAATTTAAACAAAATATCCAGTGCACAAGCACAGCATATGTGCATCTTTGAATTCAACATAGAAGTGCTTACAATTAGATAGAAAAATCTATCCTGTAAAAAATTCCTTATAAAATCAAGTATCGTGAGGCAGTCTAAAGGAGCACATAGTTTTGTACTGGGAGTTGGTCTCTATCCAGTGTGCTTTACATGTATTTGTTGAAGGATACAATGCACTTGTATTATTGCACCGATTTCATTCTTGGATGATTTCCCCTTTGGCATACTAGTGGCAGTTTTTCATTGGTTATTCATTTATATTATTGATTAACATCTACTGGACCAATTTATTAGTCCCTCTGAATCCATTTTAAGTATCAGGGTTTTCTAATGGAGAAATAACCTTTACAGAATACTAACATCACACTTGTAAAACATTTATTGGCTTCATTTATTTTACTGTGTATAGCATAAACCATACATCAACAAGTAGATGTTCTTTTGTTGCAGATCTCCAATTTTGCAAGCTTTCTGGCTTTTTTAATACAGAAATGTTACCTGGAGCACAAGTGAAATCTCTTCTGTGGGACTCGTGGGGCTCTTCCTGTCTATCACGGAACTGTTAGCAGGTCTTCAAGGAAAATTTTTCCCTGTTCTCGTCTTCTTGCACATGTGGTCTTGCTTGTTGTGTTTGGGGAAAATGTGGAGATTGCCTCTGTTTGTATCTCAGGGGATGTGGACTGAACCAGTTAAAATGAGACAGTTCTCTCTTTCTTCTGGAGTAACTTAAGCAGAGAATGGTTCAAGTACATGGCACAGTGAGATAATTCTTCAGGAAAGCTCTTGGGTTAAGGCATTGTAACTCTGTGACATAGAAGTACAGGCTGTATCTTCAGAAAGCTCTGATGGGCTGATAATATTAAGTACTCTAGTTTAGGATCATGTGTTCCCTATTGTTCTTCTTGGGAAAATATATTTGCACATCACTAGGTATATATGTATATGTATTTTTTAGTGTTTGTGTTGTCAAAAACCTTGTGAGCATGTGGCAAAATTAATGATTGAAGGCCTAAAAACTTAATGGTAGTGAAATTCTACCAACCTCCAAAGCTTAGATGATGTTGTTCAGTACATCTCTTAGCAACCTTGGCCCATGCATTCCACTAAGCAGCCATCTAGTTTCTTTTCCTTAGTAGCAGATAAAAATAGTTTTCCTCCTAAATTTCTACCTTTGCTTCAGCTAGTGATTGACATGCTCTTGATGACTGGCAGGTGTGTGCTTACAAAATTCTTGCATGATGCCTGGGGCAGGTCTAAGTATATGAGGGAGAAAGCCAGGGTTCAAAAAAAAGGTATGAATAAGGCTAGTGTCCTGAACTTCAGGTGTTCCCCTCCAGAATGGAGTAATACTAGAAACTGTCTCTCTCTGCATTAAAAAAAATATACTGCTCTTGGACTTTTCTGATCTGAAATGCCTAAAACAAATAAACAAAATGTTAAATGTAATGGATTAAAAGAAATAACCATAGTTAGGGAAATAGCAATTAAGACAGAAAAAATACTTGTGGAACTTTTATGCTGTAATCCTTCAGTAGTTCCTAGATCTCCTTCCAGTAGACCGTTTTGGAATGGGGCTTGTACTTCACAAGGGCACATAACTGGTGAGAGTTTGCAGTAGGGCTGTGATTTAAGATGCAAACAGATGTAGGGCAGTAATGTGGCTGTGGCAGATGAATAGGTGATGAATCAGGAGAGCTTTGCGTAGTACAAAGGATAAGTGTTGTCAGTGCAAGTTGTCCTGTTTCTTTTCTTTAAAGACACCTCATTTGGGATGTGTTCTTTTCACCAAATGAAATGTAATGACTGTCTTCTGGCTTGGTAACTACTTTGAAACTGGATAAAGCGTAGGCTACAATTATGAATTAGTATTTACTGAAGCTGAGCATGCAACTTGTGGTGTTATATTGCTTTGAAGCCCAACAGTTCATACTTGACACATTTCATGGGGTCAAAAATGAATATTTTAGTTACTGAAAGTGTGCCAGAAAAGTCACATGAACTTGAACTTAAATTTTATTTTTCAATGTCCTATTTAGACAACACTATGGAGTCATGTAGCACAATGAGATTTGCAAAACAGGAAACATTTATGCTAGGATGTTCCCTAACCTTCATATTCAGTCTCTTCAGAAACATTATTTCTTGCTGCCTGTGGGGTCTGAACAGAGTTTAGGGAAATCCGAGGCCTTGGACTAGGGAGGAAAAGGGCTGGATTAATAAATGTCCATAGACTGTGGAAAGAATTTGATGCTGACTAGCATTTTCCTCATGGGCCCCCTTCTGCAGTGAGAAACTGCATTTCACGGGGTATTTGCAGAAAGCTCCATCAGAACAGCTCCACAGAGCTACATGGTCTAGAGTGCTATGAGAGGAACAAATGTTAAGCCTGGTATGGAGTGGAGGGACTCCATGGAGATAGTGCAGCAGACACTTTCTAGCAGTCAGTGGATTATTTCTTTATAAAAAAAGAGACTGATACATCCCAGTTGTCTCTCCTGAACATATGCTTTGGTTATTTTCTTCCTCTTCTGCCTTTAATATTTCTCACTCTGTTCCTGCATGTGTGTGTGTGCAGAAGAAATGCAGGAAGGTTGCCTTGTGGACACAATATTCTGTTTTCTTCATGGGTTTTAGTGGAAAGCCCCAAGAAACTACGGGCATGGGTTCTCATGACTGCAATGATTCATGCTCTCGGTAAGGGAGTATAAGCCCAGGCTTTTAGTGAGCAAATTAGTTTTTATGTGTTAGTGACTATATAATTATTTGGACTTACTAATGTTTTGGATCTTGCATAAGATAACCTTCTAGTTTCTTTTTGCTCACTCTATTTCCCCCTGCTTGTGGAAAAGAGTGCTCAAAATGAATGTACAATGTCTGGAATAAATTCTCATTTGATTTTAATTATTTGCTGTGTATATTCGAGTGCATTTTGTGGGACCCTGAGCAGACTGGAAGGCAGGTCAATTACAGGATGTCTATCCATAAGTGCTGTTGAAATTGGCTTAAAGCATGGCTTTGTTGGGAACAACTTGCCCTTGTGCTGTCACTGAGCCTTTTGTAGGTTCCTGTCTAGGTTTCTGAAGTGCCCCAAATTGTAAAACACACACAACATGCATGTAATGTTTTGACTTCTGGCAAAGGTAACTTCCAGAGACTAGGTAGCTCTGACTGGGCAGGGCTAAAGTTGGAAGACAGAACTGTTTAAAGCCTGTTTACCTGTAAAAGAGCAACTTGGACCCGCAGATCTAGTTTGTGATTTAACAATCCTTCCTGCCAGATCTCTGCTAATACTAATTAGGCCTGGATCAGTGTGTGCGCTCAGTTGTGCTGTGTTGAGCCAGGCGCAGCACAAGCTGTGCTGTTGCTACCAGCCCAATGCCAGCTGCAGTAGCACAGACGATACCTGATCCAGCATAAAGTGAAGAGTGGTGTAGACAGATGACACCTGATCTCACCCAGTCTGCTGGGACAGCTACTCCTTGAACATTTTTAACAAATCTGAAATGACAAAGCAAGTTTTCACTGGCTCTGTAGTCTGTGTCGTGGCTTCAGTGTTCCTGATACAGCAGTAAGCATCTTAAAGCAATATTCTTCATCTTGCAAAACCATACTTATGTTATCTCAGTAAACATCTGCCTGTGCCCTAGGGAGTTTAGTGAATATACCTTGTAGATAGGAGATTAAACCCCACAAATTCTAGTTCTGTTTGGACATTATTATTGCTTAGTTGTCAGACAGTTTTGTGCCAAATGCCTGTTCCTGTAAACGTTTAAGAGTTAGCACAGTTTTGTTGCCTTCAGTCAGTGCTTTACGTATCAGGCTAATACATGTTAGCTGTTGGCATCTGGATCCTAGGCCAAAGAAAGTTTTCCATGATAAGAAGGTAAAGACCATAGACACCAGCTATTTTGGTTTAACTGGGATTCAGTTGGAGTCTAATTGTAAGTAATATCCTCTTAAGGGTTATGCACAAATTCCATTGAAATTTGGACTGAGACCTAAAGCTGCAGGAAGACTTTTTGATATATTTTACTTTTAATATCTTGGTTTTACATCTGTTATCCAAAAGAGTTTGTGATGTTTAATAAATGGCAGTTTCTGTGTGTGTGTCAGTAAGCAGGTTTGAGGACTCCGGTGTTTCTTTTTGAGGTGCAGTTCTGTGTTAATAATATAGAAGTGTGGCTTGTCTTCTCATAGCACTAAAAGTGAGATAATCCCTGTGTAAGGAATCAGTAAGTATGGTCCGCTTAATCTAGTCCCAGTGTGAAACTGTTGACATTTGTTCTTTTTTTTCTATCATTATGTGACTGGGCCTGTTTTGTGCTGGATTAGGCACAAATCTCCTATGCAGCACATTTGGCATGTTACTAGTAGTTTAACTTCATTAATAATGTATGAAGGAAATGTAATCCATGACAAGGAAGGAAAGAAAAGTATTTTTACAGCTACCAAATCCTCTGAAATGGGTAATTATTCAAGATTTGATGTTTGATGTTATAGTTTACAACTGAGCTCCTTCCATAGAACAAAAAAAAAAAAATACATACATACAAATATAGCAGCACTATAGGAAACATGCTCCTTCCTATTTGAGGTTGTATGCACTAGTTTAGAATGCATCAAATGCAGAGAGAAATGTAGATTGTAAAAAGAATGTGCTTTATCTTACGTGTTGTAAGAAAATCAGCACTGTGTTCTGACCTCAATGAAAACAAACTCAGACAATACAGCAAGCTTTTTAAAGGGGAGGAAAAAAGGCAATGAGCAGCTACTCACTAAGTTATGTTGACCTTGCGTAAGAAAGAAGATTAATTCCTTGTGTCTGTCAGGTACATAACACAGAGTATTGGTCTATGGGCTGCTTCAAACAAATGTTCTTATTTAGAAATTCAATAGCATACTTGGTATTCCCTCTCACCTGCAAGTCAGTCCTAAACAGCCTCAATATTTGAGGTGGCTGAAAAGTCACAGTGTGCTGCACGGAGCCTAAACCAGCCCCAAAGCAGCAGTCACTTGCAACTACTTTTGTGTTCTGCACTCCTGTCACATTTGTGCTATCAGAGCAACAGCTGGGGAGACTTTTTCAACAAAGATGAGTGTCAGATAATCCTGATGAGATTCCACATCCAACATCTTTTGTAATTATGTCACATTCAGCTGTAATGGAATAATTCAAGCTGAAAGGACAAGCTTTGATCCTTTCTTAAACCTTTCCCTGTGGACTGGCTATCTAAAAGATTTAAAGATATTTCTGTTGCAAGATCTAGTGTTTCCTCAGAGAAGTCATGTTTCTGAAGCAGTGAGATCTGCAAGAGCAATATTATTTGCCAAACACATCTCTTAGAGTGTTTTTGCAAAATAAAGATGTCAATAAGAATATGCCCTTCCAGAACCAACAAAGAAGTTAGAATTTATTTTAATGTTCTTTAAGTCATTTGTGCGCACAGAAAATGGACTTTATTTGTTAATTAATCACAGTGCTGCAATCTATAAATATTGGTATAAAAATATGTTTGTGCTGAAGGAAATACAAATTTGTTTAGGCAAGGATCATACATATTGGGAATATCTATTTAGAGAAGCAAATGTTTCTGAAGAGCCACTCTTTACAAATAATTAGTTGACACTAGGATTTTTGAAATAAGATTTAGTGGCCAGTTTCCTATTGAATTTCAATACAATTTCAGTACTTTATGCCCCTAGGCCCTTTTGGTAAACTTAATTAACTTGGAAAGGCCTTTGGGTCTACATAAAAAAGAAGTTCTTCAAAGGAATCTTTCTTATTTCAGGACAATATTTTGTATTCTTTATTCTTACAGAATATGGCACTAGCTATTTTCTGTTTCTGAACAGAATAGTGTGGGTACGGGTATGGAAACTGCTGTAGAAGATCTTTCTATGGGATCCTTTTGGCCACAGTTTGGACGATAGAGTTTGGATCCCTACTTTTTCTGTGTGTCAGATTTATGCCAAGGTAAATCCCTTGACTTCAGTGAACGTTTTTCATTTGTTTCCTGGCCTCCACTGGAAAGAGAACGGTTTCTTAAGGTTTTCACACATGGACTACATTAAGGGGTCACATTCAGATGATACTCTTCTGGCATTTCCATCAGCCAGGGGTCAATGAAGTGCTATCTGGGCTAAGGATATAGGGTTGGGCATGTGTTTAGTCAGCTCCAAATTTCCCATCTGTCAGACATGAGAAATTCAATGTCTTTTCGTGCATGCCTGTTTGCTTAGAGTCTAAGAATCAGTGTGGCAGGGGTCATTTCTGAGGGCTGTGCTGGTGGAGTCCTTTGGTATGCCTCCAAACAACCTGGTGCGTGCCTCACTTCTGTCTACTGGTGTTTAATGCTCACTCATCTTTATGGTCCTGAATTTGTGAGGCCTATGATAGAAGCTGACCTCTTCAGAGGTATACAAATGGGAGAGGCCTGCTTTCACACAGTCTCTCCTCCAAGTTTCTGCTACACATGTAGAAAGCTATTAATTTTGCCTTAGCTTAAGTTTAGTTAATAAATAAAATCAATAACCAAGGTCCTGGGAGAATATTGTTCTCTCTTTCCCAGGATGTATTTCAGTTTATCTGCAAGCTAATAAATGGTGGTGACTAATGATTGGTATGAGCAAACCTCAAAAGCATCAATTCAGAAAGCAACCTCGAGTTTGGACATTTAACCGAGTTAGTTGTGTCTCCTGAGTGATCAATCTGGTCTGAAAGCTTGAAGGATTTCTTCCTCCATTTTGCTGGTTGAAAGGAATTGTTCTGCCTCCAGTTCAGGAGAGCAAAATACTGGGATGTAATACACAAATCTGGTCTTGTGCCTCTAAGGATGGATACTGAGAAGGCTGAATTTTTAACTCTTTTGTATCCTTTGTCACTCAATAGGACAACTGTATGCTGCTGGCTAGTGCAGTTAATACCCCTGAAAAAGGGGTGATGTTTCTGCATGGTTAGAAAAGTAAATCTTGGATTTTTCCCATGTCATTTGAATCTGTCTTGACCATAGTGATTTATTCAGTTGTTCAAGAAGTACCTCTAGAATTTGTGGAGAGTGGATGAGGTACTAAAAAAACTGAGGAAAAGGACAGTGCTTGGTTATCTTTTAAAACAGTGAGGGGTTGATGAGAGGAAAGAAGTAGGGCAACTTCTAGACTAGTCAGACAGATTTTAATCTTTGGCAAAATTGTGTAACAAATTAATGTGCAGTTCAGAAATATCTAGGAAATAGAGGATGAAGAACAGCCAGAAATACTTCAAGAACAAATTATATCTAACTAATATAATCCCCTTCTATGACAGAGGCAAAGCAATAAATTCCTCTGTATCCTGGATTCACAAAAGCTTTTAAAACAGTCTTATGCAACACTTTTGTAATGAATTTAAGACATGTTGTCTAGGTGAAAATGTTGTAAGGTAGGCTCCCAACCAGTTGGGCAATTGTACCAAAGAGGAGTTATTTGTCCCTAAAATAAAAGGGTCTACCCAACAGACTTTTAAAGGTCTATTTGGGGCCTGATTCTGAGGATTTAATTGATAACTTAGCTTTTAGTTTTATTAAAAGCTGTAATGAAGCAAACTGGGGTGAGCTGCAATTGTGTGAAGGTGGGACCAGAATTCAAAATGAATTCAAAATAATTTTGGTAAATTAGAACTCAAGTTTTCTTACTGAAAAGTATAGGGTGAAATTTAGGTGGGTTGGACGACAGTTTGGGGGCTAATAATTGCTTGCTTAAGTATGGGTGAGAAGCAATGGAGTAAGCAGAGGTTCTATGGAGAAAGATTCAATACTAAGTCACAAGAGAAACAAGACTTAGTTGTGTTGCTTTATCAGTAAAGATTTGAACAGAACTGTAACAGGAAGGACAACACTTATTTTCCCCCCCTTCTTTCCATTGTAAGCCTTCAGCTTGAATGCTGTGTCCCAGCTTGAACATTACACTTCGAGAAAGACTTCACAGAACAGGAAGTTTGGAAGGAACCACTGGAGATCATTTAGTCCAACCTCCCTACTCAAGCAGGGCTCCCTAGACCATGTTACTTAGGATTGCATCCAGATGGCTTTTGAATATCTCCAGGGAAGGAGACTCCATAACCTTCCTGGGCAATTTGTTCAGTGTTCAGTCACCCTCACAGTAAAGAAGTTCTTCCTCATATTCAAGTGGCACTTCCTGTGCATAGGTTTCTGCCCATTGCCTCTTGTCCTATTGTTTGGCACCACCAAGCAATAGGAAAAGAACTCTCTGGCTTCCTGCTCTTGACACCCTCTTTTCAGATACTTAGAGAAATTGATGAGGTTCCCTTTCAGTTGTCTTTTCGTGAGGCTGAACAAGACAAGCTCCCTCAGTCTTTCCTCGTAAGTGAGGTGCTCCAGTCCCCTAGCCCTCTTTGTAGGTCTCTGCTGGTCTTGCCCCAGGAGCTCCAGGTGTCTCTGTGCTGAGGGGCTCAGAACTGGACACAGCACTCCAGATGTGGCTTCATCAGGGCTGAGTAGAGGGGCAGGATCACCTCTCTCAATCTGCTGGCAATGCTCTTCCTAATGCACACCAGGATACCATCAGCCTTTGTGGCCACTAGGACATTGCTGGCTCATGGACAGCTTGTTGTCCTCTGGGACCTCCAGGCCCTTCCTAGCAGAGCTGCTTTCCAGCAGGTTGGCCCCCACCCAGTACTGGTGCACCAGTAAGGGTTCTTCCTTCCCAAGTGCAGGACCCTGAACTTGCCTTTGCTGAGTTTCAAAGGGTTCTGCTTGCCCATCCCTCCAGTGCACGAGATCCTTCTAAAAGGCTGTGCAGCCCTCTGGGGTATTGGCCACGCCTCTGAGCTTTGTATCCTCAGCAGATTTGCAAATAAGGCACGCTATCCCTTCATCCAAGTTGATGGATAAGCTAAGCAATACTGGTCCAGTATCAATCCTTGGGGCACACCACTAGTTACAGGCCTTCTGCTAGACTGTGATGTCGATAAAATCCTGAGCCCTGCCATTCAGCCAGTTCTTAATCCACCTCACGGTCTACTTTTCCAGCCTGCAGTTTTTGGGCTTGCCTATGGAGAGGATATCATGGGTAAGTGTCAAAAGCCTTTGTAGAAGTTCAGGCACACAACCTTCATTGCTCTCCCCTCATCTATCTAACTAGTTGTCCCAACATAAAGGCAACCGAGTCTGAACTGGTTGAAAAGAAATTAAGGAAAAGCACTGAGCATCTTTGGTGTTAGGAGGATGAGGACAGGCTGAATGGACTGAGTTCTTTAACCTAATGAAGACAGTACCAGAGGGGGTGACATAATGGTCTGCAAGCCTGCTCTAGAATCAGTATAACAGTATTATCTCTGTGGTGAGTAGGAGAAGTAGTAATGGACTTGAACTTCAGGAAGAGGGATTTTTAACAGTTTTTGGTGACATTTTCTTAAAAAAAAGAAATGAAATGTTTAAATGTCTTGATGGGAGACTCTGGTCTGTTCTTGGAGAAGACTGAAAATAAGTATCTACCTATCAGGAATGATCAAAGCATGGTTTATACCACACTTGCAGCAAGGTACAGAAATGACCTCTTATTGTCCCTTATGACAGTATTCAAAAACCTGCGGTCAATTCTCTATGATAAAACACTGTTTATGTGTATTACTAGAAGGATGGTTGGAACTTGGGTATTGGTATACCAGTGCCAATCACACCAACTTGCAAACTTTTCTGGATCATGTGTATGATCATCGCAGAGTCAGTTCTTCAGCCACTGGAATTAAAGACAGGCTGCTGGGGTGAATTTACAGGGATTTGGCCGTGTAACTTTTAAGCGTATTGCCCAACCTAAAAATTAGTGTAGGCTTAGTAAAAATGTTTGTTAAAGCTTAGGTGTAGATCCAATCCCAAAGGGAAATCCAGATTTGTATGCAGCAGATAAAGTTTCACTGAATTTAAGATGTGATTGCAGTTTGGCAAAATCAAAGCAAATGTAACCAGCTCAATGCGCTGAAGTGTCATTTCTGCAGCAAGCTGACAGTTGTGCAGGTGGATAGCACGGGGGAGCTGCCTCTGCATGATGGCATTTCCTGTGCTAGGTGACTCTATATGTTTGAAGATAATGTATTGCCTAGCAGGAAACTAGCTTGACTCATTTTATGCACTGGAAGGTACAGTTTGATAAAATTCAGCCATTCCAAAAGGATAGGGGCTGACTGAGGTCTGTCACCTGACTGCAGATTTCTTCAGATTAGTGGAGCAAAGCTCATAGGACATGTGCGATGCTGCAAGGTGCTGGTGAAAGGCAGGAGACTGTTCAGAGGAACGCGAGCAAGAGACACTCTACAATTGACAGGCTACAATGGTAGCAATAAGGCTTAAAAACCTCTGATCTAATTCCTGTTTCTGCATCCTATCTACCTACTGGGGCTTTGATAACAGCAATAAATCTGTTATTGTAGTGTTTAAACTTTCTCTAGTTGGGAAACTTGTTGGAAAATTTTGTGAACTGGCAATAGAATTATTCAGATGAGTGCCATTACAGGCCTGAGAAATATCCTGGTTAATTTATTTTATTAAGGTAGTTTGTTGTACATATTAATGAAACATAATATTAGGTATCTCAAACACTTAATCTACTTTATGAATTAGGGCATAAATGAAATTATCACAAAACTCCAACAGATTTAACTATCACTGGGTAAAGGTGTTACTGGTACACGTATTATGCTTCAAACTGACCAGTGGTGCAAGTGAACTTACCTTTTGTCCTCCCATCTTCCTAATGTCCTAATACTGCATGTCCAGTCGTTATTGCTGTGGCAAAAAGACAACCAAGACCTTGTGGAAAAACACCCCAACTATCTTTTGTGAAAGTCTAGAAAAGCACTGTATGATGTGATTTGGAAAATTTATCCATTATATGTTTACTAAAAATATTTTAAATGTGGAGGTTAAATTAAGAGCATAGGAAGCATTTTTTTTCTTCTTCATTAGGTGGGTTACCAGAGTAATCTGTTTAGCAGAGATGACTTTACCTTTTTTTTGGTGAAGCCACAGCTTGGAGCTTTTGAAAATCTAACCATTAGATTTGTCTGGTTTTTTTATATATTGTACATTTGGCTCAAACACTCACACTTGTGCTTAATCACTTGGATGAATAAATCCCACAATATGCTCCAATACTGTGATGTACAGTGCACTCTTAAGGGCAACC
Organism: Machaerirhynchus nigripectus; assembly: GCA_013397975.1. Classification (NCBI taxonomy): domain Eukaryota; kingdom Metazoa; phylum Chordata; class Aves; order Passeriformes; family Dicruridae; genus Machaerirhynchus; species Machaerirhynchus nigripectus. Next base: position 900,886 of record VZRQ01003935.1, on the reverse strand, counting down.
TCTCTCTATTAGAGATCTCGTTATTTTTACTCTTCAGCATGAAGTCTGGGATTTCTTGCAAATGAAATGCCTCTTTAGTAGTAATTTAAATACAGTAAAATTCTGTGATTTCAAGGCACTTGTAAAGGTCAATATGCTACCAACACTGGACTGTGTTTGAAAGTAATGATAACTAGTGATTTAGGAACACTTAATAAGGTACTCTATTCGCATCTTTAGACACACACAAAATCCACAATTATAAATCCATAAAATTCTGTGAATCCTTAAAAAAAAACAACGTGGTGATTGTAGACATCTATCCTGTTGAGAGTAAAGCCACTGAACCAAAAGTGTGATGTGGTGCAGTGCAAAAGAAGTTTCTTTGCAGAATGGGAACTAGCCTCAGTAATCTCAAATGCATATGGGTAGATGTGAAATTGGCATGCCACGTTAATATTAATTTTAAATTTCTTGAGGAATTCCCTTGGAAATTAATGTCTACTGATATTTTTATACTGCATGATGACGGACATGAGCAGTGAATGATTGTGGTTTACTTTGGTAATAAATATTACTAAAATGCAAAGCTATGCTTCAAAAATCTGTAAGTGTGTGAAGAATGTAATTTTTTTTCATGAACTTTGAACTACTGGTTTGTGTTTTTGTTTTTTTTTTTCTTCCTTTTTGCTTGCTCTAGTTTCCCAAACTTTGTAACTAGAATTTGTGGAATTCCACTGTCCTCTAACTCATCTTGTGAGCAAATGGTTAATAAAAAACATTTCAATATGCATGGGCCTGAAGCTGCATGTGTTGCTCATCAAAAAAAAGTGATTAAAAATGTAGACATTAATTAAAGCTCTGGGTATAACTAACTAAATATGGAGAAAGATAGATAGCTTTAGTAAATATGTGCTGTGCTTATGCCTGCTTTTGACCTGAGAAACTAATAGCCTTTTTAGAGTGAACATGTTTTGTCCAAGTTTTGCTGCTATTTTGTATCTCAGTCTAGGAAACACAGCAGCTTATTTCTGTTTAAATCAGCTAAAATTAATCATAGTTTTACAAGTCACAAATTTACATCACTACCGTAGCTGTTGATATTGATAACTTATGCCAAGTTTTTATTATACCAATGCGTGGTTCCTAAATAAGCTGTTTGCTGTAAAGCTTAGCTAACTGCTGGGTGACCTTTGTTCATAATTGTGTGTGCATAATAGAAGAAAGTTCCTCTGTTGCTCCTAAAGTCCACATTTACATAATTTCACATTTCTCAGTGAGAGCTCCATCAGCTTAATGGGTACAAAATCTCCCTTTTCACTTCTTTCAGTTTAAGCGTTTCATGGATATCAAAAATAATGGTGTTAGCCATCAATTTCATTCCTATGGATCATCCTAGATAAAAAAACATAAATTACATTTTAGGTTTTTAAATTCTATGTTGCATTAAAGTTTTAGGTGATTACCACAGAATATGAACATAAAAGGTAGCCTTAGATCAAGAATCAGACTATTGACTGAAGCTCTGATTTCTGCGCTTTTCCCTCCCCTGACACAAGCCATTTCTCCCCATGTGTTAGAAAGCTGAATCCTTCCTTCAAGAAATGGAACTAATCATATCCCTTTCAGCTCCACTGTATTTTCCTAAAGGCTATCCATTTTTAGTTTCTCCAAGCTCCTTAGAGCTGAATGCTTTCTGGAGCGTAGGAATGTCTTTCTAACTTGTCCAGACACATTTTTTTGTTTTGTTTTTTCCTCCAAGAGTTCTTCAGACAGATGTAGAAATGAATCTCTTGTAGGGAAGACTAAGCAAATACTCAGTGTGTTTTTAGCTTTATAATATGCTAAATATGCTGCATGCCTTCCTCAGTTTTTCAGAGCCCTGGATTGTCTTCAAGCTTACCTGCCTATTTTGTTTAAAACTGTTAATGTGACTGAAACTGTTTCTAAAGTACCTTCATCACCACCAGAGTTATCATCCGCTGAAATGCGTGACATTAACAGCACAGAATGTACTTTTTCAGTGTGTTCAGGGTTGGGGAAGTTTCTACTTTTGTTTATGCTGACTTCATCCTACTGCTGAGGTCTTCTTCTACTAAATGCTGAATCTGCCTATCTGGATAGGATCAAAGTTAAGAGCCAGGAGAACCAGACATTTTTTTCTAATTAAGTAACAGAAGATAGGATGAACAAGCAAACTGATACGAAATATTTTTGGTCATTGAATAGGTAGAAAGAAATCCAGGGAAAACAGCCGCTAACCAAGTGAGAGAAAACAGTATCTTATATTAATTTTGTAGTATTATACCTAATAAGCCAGTTTTTGTAGAACAACATTTTAAAGTCACCTGTTACCTGTAGATTTCAAATAATTTTCTAACACTGGGCAAGTATAATTTTTCTGCCTAGACTGGGGAGTGAAGGCATAAAACTGAAGTGATCATTTCAGAGCTCTCATTGTGGAGTCCCATTCTCTAGGCTCTGATTAGAGAAGATGCTGTGAAAGACTGTACTTCACTTTTGTTGTCTTTCTTTTTTTGCTTCTTACTGATTTGAAAAATTAAAGTTCTTTAAAAACGTGTTTTCTTGCACGACTGTCCCTGTTTCATACGTATCAAGAAGTCAGAAAGACTTTTTTCACCTTATAGGTACTGGGTTGTACAGTTTAAGCAGGTAACATTATTTCATATGCTTGATAAATAGTGTCCTCAAATTGTCCCTCCTGCCACTACATTTCTTATGGTTTAGTATGTTCTTGGGGGAAAAGGAGCCGGAAGAGGCTCTCATGTTTTCTTGTCTAAGACAACTGACAGGATTTTACTCCATTTTTTCTTTTTTCAGTGTAAGTGATTTCACTTCAACCTCAAAATACAGTGTCAGGAATGACATACAATGGGTATGTTTAGAGGCCCTCTTTTTAATTTTCTTTTTAAAATTGGTTTATTGCTACTGCCATTTCAATAATATAGTATCATGTGTTAACACTGGTTAATGTGTGATACTCATTTTACCTGACAAAGTGCTTGAGAAAAAATCCATCACCGGCATCGTGTCTGCTGCAATTGGCAGAGTTCAGTATCTGCATTTAAAAGAATTTCCTGAGGGTTGATACAGGATGCTGGGCTGTGTTTCTCAGGGTCTGAGCATGAATTTAAGCTTCAATTCTAGGAATAATGTGTTTGACCTATCTCATATTTTTGCTAAATTACACAAAAATGATGGAACAGATAATAAAATACGTAATCCTTACACTGTTGTGCTGGCCTGAAAAGAAATTAAAGAAGTCATGTGAGTAGTTTTTGCCTTTTTTTAGCATATCAGTAAAAGTGATTGTTTTGGATAAAACAGTGATAAACAGAAGTTTCTTCCACTCCCTCTTTCTCTATTTGGCTAAAGGAGAGTATAACATATTCCTAGTAACTTAACAATATAAATATTCTTTGTTCTCTCTTTCATTTGGTTCTGAGAGATGATTGCTGTACCTCTTGCCTCAAAAGGAACAGAAAAGATATTTAGAAGAAAATCATCTGCTTGTTCCTTTGCCCTTTCTCACTGAGAAGCAAAATCCTACAGAAATGCCCACACTGATCTAAAAAATAAAACAGTGAACTCTGCCTTTTCCTAACCCAAGTATATAGCCCAGTGATGATACCTGTTTTCCCTGCAATCTAAAGAAATATTTCACATAGTAGCTTTTCAAAAAAGAACACTCAAAGAGTTTGGTGAGATATACTGTGGTTTGAGCAGGTAATCTTGCATCTCTGGAATTGAATTTAGATTGCTAGTGAGCATGTTTGGTCTTTCCTTTGTCCATAAACAAATGCTTATTTTGTGCTTTGTTCCCAGATTGCATTTTGACAGCAGCATCAGATGGACAGTTTAACTTTTTATCAAGCAGAAGAAAACATGTAGTAATTGCCATATTGGATTGTGCTTGTGGTCTGTCTAATGTACTACCATTTCTCTGATGACCATACCAGATGCTTGAGATGAGGATCGTAGACCCCATAGGAATTAGAGGCTTCTATGAAAATTTCATTCTAATCCTTTCTAATGAGAAATTGAGCTAAAACTGAAGCAGGAGCTTTTATCCTTTCCAGCAGTCCTAGGCTGATGACTCTCACTCTTCTGAATATTCTTGTCTGTGTCCAGATTTGATTTATCTTTGGATAGTAATGTTTGGATTTTTTTTTTTTAACTCATGGCAATGAACTGCATGAATGGTGATAAAATCAGTGTAAGTTCTTCTAATGTGACTGAATGTCCCCTTTCCTCTTGAATCGGTCTTCTCAAGTGTGTTGCATACCACATTGTGGTTTGCAGGGTAAATAACAATGTAGAAGGCAGCTACTATCTCATGTTTTCTCAATGAGTGATATGGTGATAGCCTAACTATTATCTGTACATACAATCTGAGAGGCTCTGCACCTCCCTCACACCCGTCTTCTCAAAATCCTGTTTCTTGAGTATTTCAAATTGGGCACCCCAAATCACTGATTTGCAAACATCCATTGATTCTGTGACTTCTCTAGTGAACACTGGTTTAATCAGGATGTAATTTTATTTTAGGCTTGGATGCTCTATTACAGCTAGAACAACTATTTTCACTCCTTGTTTGGAATAGGCATGGATTGATAAATGGACTATATCTTTAGATTGCATCAAAGTCTACGGCATGTGATTAGATGCTCACATTCCCAGGTGAAACCTTAGTTGTAGTTGTCAGTAAGGAAGACAGTTTATAAAGCAAGCTTCCGTGCTGTCTCTAACCCATCTTTCCTAGGAGTGGATAAACTGCTTTTGCATATCTGTGATATATCCAGTTGTGTGATGTAAAACAGACTCGAACTGGACTGATGGAACCTCGTTGGTGAGAAGAAATAGTCTGATTTCAGTTATATCTGTGTAAGTCTGGATTTTCCTCCCCGGTTCTCAAAGATATTACTTAGTATAATTCTGGATGTAGTTGGGACTGTAACTGGAGCGGTTGGCTGTGTAAAGTTAGAGCATCTGGTGGGTTGGGTCTTGCTGGAGTCTGCCCCCTCCCCTGGGACTGGAAATGCCCTCATGTACCTTGAGAAATCAGATGCCAGAAAATATCTCTATTTGCAAGAACCATTTGACTGGGATGAGGCTTTGACTGACACCAGGATCAGCTGCATGTGCATGCTAGTTGGGAACCTAAAGAGCAGAAGATAGTGACTTCAGAGGACTGGAGGGAGTTCTTTCAAGAGACTGCAAATCTCTCCCAAATAGATTGTCTCTAAAGAAAGAGATCTGTAAATTCCTTAATTACAGTAATCATCGCTTGAGTTTATCCTAGAGCTCTACACAAAGAAAACTTGACCATGATTATTGAAAATGTAAATGCTATTAGTCACCTACCATTTCCAGTTTCTGGATTACACTTTATTTTTTGTTAAACCCAGGCTGTCCCTGTACATAATTAAAGAGCACATTCTTTATCTAGCAATTAAATGGAGTATGTTGTATAAAGTATTAAAATGGACTGAATTTATTAATTTCAATACCAGGGTATATCTTGGTGCCATTAAAAACCAAGCTTATTAGGATAAACCTTTTTGATTACTTCAGCACCGAAATGGTACTTACAATGAAGTCTTGGTGCATGAAATCCTGCAACCTTTCTAGCCTCTTGTGGAAGTACCTGCCTGATTTCCACCCTAGACCTCCTTATTTTCCCCATTTCTGATTTCATTCCTATTGGTTAGAGTGTCATTGGTTAAATCTATTTTTCATCAGAGTCATGGCACTTTATGAGACCTAGGACTCTCTTACAAAAGAAACTTCATGGATATGGTTTAAAAAAAGGTCTCAGTTGCAAGAAAAATATGGTGAATAACCACAATAGACACTGATGTAAAATTTGCCCTTCCATGGGCCTCAAAGTTGTGGGATTTTTGCCTTGCTTTTTAAAATTATTTATTTATTTATTTATTTTGAGGTTTTCATACAGGAGAGTTTTAGAAAGGGATTTTGAGGGGAAAATTGCGGAGCTTTGAGAATGCCTGAACGTAACTTTCATATAACAGAACACTTCTGTGTTCCCAGTAGCATGTCAGAAGAGTAATGTAGGTAAACAATGGGAGGAATAAGTCTGGAAAACTATTTTTCTTTTTTTTTCCTATTTGCTTGCTTCAAAAATGCACTTGTATGTAGTCATTTTTTTTCTGCACTGGAAATTCATTTGTGGCTGAGTCTTAGCAAGAATATTGTAGAAAACTGACTCTGTACTAGTGTAAGGCTATGTAAGGATATATTTAAAATGGGGGAAAAAACCAAAAAGGCAACCCCCCAAAAAACTTCCCAAAGATTTTCTGCCTTTTCTATTTTGAAAAAGGAAGAGCAAAGATACTGTGAACACTTTACAGGGCCTTAATGCCCCAGTATATTTTAAGAAGACTTTTTATACTACAGCATTTGAAAACATAAAGGTTAAATAATAGAGAGTGTTTAAGCTATCCCAGAAACGTCTGTATGCCTTGTTTAAACAAAAATGTATCCTGGTTAAATTTAAAGTTGTTTGAGAAGAAGATTAGTTGAGGCAAGCTCTGCTTGGACATCCCATTCATAATTTTCCAGCAGTTAAATTTAACTCAGTTGATTTAACCTGTACTAAAATGGGCTTGTTAAAGCCAGAAGAGTCTTGGCACTCATTTTGGGAGCGACCAAAATTGTTATGGTGCCTGAGTAACCAGTGCTGTTTTCTCTGTAGATCCTGTTGAAGAGATGGATATTTGTGTTGGTCACAGAGCTAGGAGACTAAAGTTTCTTAGGTTTTGGTGGTTGCCCTAAAGAAAGGTTTGTTATCTTCAATGGGAATTTTCATGCCTATATAAAGCTTTAGTATTTGCAACCTTTGCAATTATAGACTACTTAAAAAAAAAAAAAGATATTTAATCTGTTTTCCAGCCTGTATTTTTCCAATCACTGTGAGACATTGAATATTAGATCTGTGTTCAAATGTTTTATTTTTGTGCCTTAAGAAATTACTGCATCTACCAGAAGACTTATTTTATTGAAATAATGCTTTGTTCTTAGACAAAATATTTTGCTGTGTTTGCATCTAAACTTCTGGGAATACCTTAGGATCTAATGTATTTTTCTAGTTTTATAAAATAATCACATGCTCCAAAGCTGGGAGAAACACCTGTTCTGTATTTTTCTAATATTTTGGGTTCATGCTCACTTTCTGGTTACACTGGTTATTTTTCAACCTAATTGCAAAAAAAATTTGGACAAGTACCTTATAAATAGTGGTGGCAAGCCAGGCCTTCCCTTAAAGGTTGCATTACTTTGCAACTGCTTGGTCTCTGCGCAGAAGTAGAGCAAGCTTTCAACAAACTTCAGCTCTTATCCCTTCCACTTGGGCAGGTGGTGTGGTGCATATCTTGACAGAACACGGATGCAGATGGAGGTGGGACAAAAAACTGGGAGGGCAGAAAACAAATCAAGGAAAAGAAGATCAAGAGTGAGGAAGCCAAAAGCACACTTCACTTGTTCTTGACCAAGTCTTGAAGTCCCAAAGTGATCCTACTGGTGTCAGGATGCAAGCAGGCTGATATAATCATTGGCCAGCATGAAAGATGGGTGAGGCTGTCTCTACCTCCCACCTCAGTGGTGAAGGTCAAGGGTCATTTGCAGATACTAAAAATCTTTACTGATCTGCTACCAAACCACTTCTGTGTGGAATTCTTCAAGGTCCCCTTGTTTTCAAAATCTTCTGCATGGGTTTGCCAGTGTCACGGCTTGGAGTAAATTTTCAGGGGACATAAACAGACAGGGTGGGAGTTCTTCCCAATCAGGTTAATGATTTCCTAGACTAGATTTGAATCTTGTTTTAACATAACTTGCTTTTCCTGGTGGACATGCTATTCCTCTCCTTCTACAAGCCTCTAGTGCTAGTGGACTTTTGTTACAGACAAGTAAACATCAGAGTGGAGATGGACTTGAGTAGACCAGAGAACATTCGGAGCATATCATGCATCACGCCCTCTCTGATATGTTGTATAGGGTTTAAAATTTATACCTGATCTAAACTCACTGTGACTGTGTGGCTCTGCGTGCTTGACTATGCAGCCACGGTTGTGCGGGTTTCCTGTTTTCAGTAAGGCATGCAGCATACATGTATTTTTGAGAAATGCATTTTTAATTTTTTTTTTTTAGTAAATCAGCTGCGGTATCTGTGGAACACCAAGAGCCATACCATGTAATTCTAGAAATCTGCAGGAGTCTCCAGACGTTTCAAAATGCCAATAGTCTCCAGCATTTGCAACCCTGCTTGAGTCAGAAACAATAGATGAGCTGTGCTTGCAACTTTGCCCATTTCTTTCTTTTTTTCTTGCTGGTGGGATACTGTAGATTTTAGTAGTAATGACTTTCATATGAAATAACATTTAAGTAATTATCAGAAATTATTTGCAGAAACTGTCTAAAGCTGTAAAGTTAAACCAACAAATGCATTTCGATAAAAACCACTTGTGTTCTATCAAAGGAATTGTCTTTTTCACAGCATACTTGCAGATGACAATTCCTGAATATACAGAAAAACGGCTAATGAAAAAGCTGAGGGCAATCCCTTCTGCAAAGGCTAACTATAACATAAGATGTGAGGAATGGATATTTTCTGCATGGGGCTTCAGAGAGAATACTTAAACATTTGCGTGACTTTCTGGGACACCTGGCACAGGTTTTTACTTGTGAGCAAGAGGCATTGACAAAGAATGCTTATAAAGGCCAGAAAAACCCAAACCCACCTTTTATTCACTCAAGATCATTCACATCAAAGGAACCCATCATTTCTTTCATGCAAATGCTGTGGGGATTGCTTCACCCAGGACTGGAAAGCAGCCAGGCTGCATAGCATGACAGCTACTCAGCAGTCCACAGCAAAGCTATACACCACGAAGGAGCAGGAATGGATTGCTGGTTTTAAATCTGATACACATTTGCAGCAAATGTTCAGAAAGCACTTTATTTCTGTGTTTTGACTATATCTTCTCCAGTGTTCCGTTTCATGAGCCTTATGGTAGAGCCTCAAATCTTCACTTTTTTTCCATCTCTACATAATTAAACGGTCTTACAGAATTGTGTGTCTACTCAATCTCTTAACAGCTGCAAAATGTCATCCTTACCTTTGCAACCACTACTGGAGATTTGTCAATGTTTGTTTACTAGACATTAAGTTGTATCCAAAAGAAACTAAGGTTTTCTTGGTTTTGGTGTTTTCTCACAATATCTCTAAAAGCGCTTAAAATTTTCTTCTGTCATCTGTGACTTCTCAGACATGCACATTGAGGAAAATTACTGAATTCTTCCAACCTGATGTCTTTCTCTTAATGCAGCCTGCTTAATTTTCAAACACTAAAAATCAAACCTTGTAACTCGTTGATTTCAAAATAACTTTTCTTAGAATTAAGAATTCTACTGCTGAAAGTATTCTCCATTTTTCCTCAAGCATTTTCCAGCTTGCTTGAGGCAATGGATGTTCTGGCTTTCCAAATAGAATAATCTCAGTTCCTGAGGGGGTCTGTGTCCTGCCATGCACCACATGCACACATAGAAACATTAAGTCTTCTCCATGTAATATCTTTCCACTGAGCATTAGTGAGCAAGCCTGAAATTAGCAAGTGAGGTAGCTACACCATTTATATTTTATATAAGAAAAAGTGAACAGGGTCTAAGGAATTAACTGAAATGAGACTGTATGCAGTCTCATTCTTTACTATCAGAAAGAAAGCTCTCTTGCAGATGAGGAAAAGTTAATTGTGTACTTGCCTCCAGAACCTGAGGTTATGTCATCTCAGTTTATTTTTAGACTTCCATTTTTAAATATCAAACATGATCCCTGCTACAGAGTTGCATTGATGAGTATTTGAATACTTGTGTACAACAAATAAAAAACCCAAACAACTTCCTGCAGGACAAAGATGCAAAGACTTGTTTCCAAAGAAAAGCCAAAATGCAGGTGACATCCCCCTCATTGTGAGGTGTCTGCTTGCTTCTTGTCTTTTGGGTATCAGAGTATTTACAGAACATACAGGGAGTAATGCACCTTGTTCTTTAGCGCTTTTATGGACTATAAATGTAGTAGGAATTTGTTTTGACAGGGTGCTGGGGTAATACTCTCTTTAGAAATGCTGCTTTTGGATTACAGTAAAATCAGTGGTCAAGATTTCCTTTTTGAGTTGTATGCAAGGAAACATGCATGACAGCATAATCTTAATGTGTTGAATATGTACTTGTCATAGCAAAGAGTTTCACTAATTGGATATACAGGATATCCAACTGGATATGGCATCTAGTGTCTATCACTTTATGAGGCATTTGGATTTATTTGGATTTTCCAGAACTGTTCTTACTTATGCTCTGTACATGTAAAAATAACTTTTAAAAAGTGTGTCAATGATTTTGAAACACAGATGTATCAAGGCAAGTCTATACCTTGTGTTTGCAATCACTTTTTCCAAAAATGTACTTTAACATGAAAGCCTTTGCTTTTGGCCACGAAATTTTCACAGCAGATAGATGTAGAATTATGGGGGCACAGGTTGAAAAGGTAACAGAAGGGATCAGTTCTGCAAGGCAGTACCTGACTTAGTTGTGGGGTTCTATGTCATGGGACTGTGCAAAGGATGCCTTGAGAGAGATTTGGTGCATCCAATAGAAGTTAGACACATGAGTAACTGTTGGATGCAGTCTCTGGAATGAAAAGTGTTGTGTACTTCTGGAAATGTTGAAGGCACTGGGACATATGGGGTAAAAGTTGCTCCCTTCAACCTTTTTTTAGGTTCCATCTTTTTTACTTGGTCATGATCTTCACTGTTAGCCTTGCTATGCCTTTATTCAGTTTGGTCTAGCTGCTCTTAGTTTCTCAGGTTTGTGTTGGTATGCTTATAACTGGCTTGGATAAAAGACTAGTGCTAGCTCCACAGATGGCTGAAGCCACAAAGATCAGGCTTTTTACTTCATTTTGCTGTCTTTATAACAAGAGATTGTAAGACATATGGTATATTTGCAGGTCTCAGGTAAACTTAGATCTTAAACAATGATGTGTTAGAGAAACACCCTGAAAATAAGGAAAAAAACACACAAAAAGCAGAAGAGGAACAAAATATTCAATAGATATCTAAAACATATTTAGAACTGTAAATAACCATAAATCTTGATAAGTTTATGCACAGCTGATTTCTTGTTTTTCTTATGAACGATGATCATGATGCTGCTTTTTCAGTGATGGGTGCTGTATTATCTGATCCCACAATGATAAAATTGAGCATGTGACCAGCTAAAGAGGGTGACTAATTGTTTAGCTGAAATCCTTGTTAAGTTTTCTTTGAAAGACATTGTTCTTTGTGGAGCAATTTCTTCAGGGCTGTATTTGCTTACGAGTCTAGAAAAGGAGGAAAAAAAAGTATGTTTGGATGTTTAGCCTTTTACTTATTTCTTGAGAGCACAGTTGTTAGCGGCTTCTATTCTGCAAACAAGGATGGCAGAACACAGTTTCTGCAACCTGTCAGAGGAAGAATGGATATGCTAGAGATACCCTCAGCATCTCTACTCCAACCTTGCAAGGGTGAGAAAAGATCTGGAGGATACTGATTTGCAGGTGCTTATGAGCTGTTGTCAAGGTTGCTGCAGCACTGTGGTTCACGGAAACCAGAAGGAAATTCCTCCCATGCCAGCAATGGAAACACACCAGGTATTCCTACTCAGCTCTGTCTCATGGCTAATGTCTCTTTTACATTGTTCTCACTAGAACTGGTCACTTTGCTGGATTTTGGAAGGAAGAATGATACTGATACCAGCTAAGAGGGAGTTTTTTAACAGTGCGCTTTTAACACCTTTCTGTTGGCTGTCCATGGTAGTCTCATTACTAACAAATTAAATCAGTCAGACTTCTGCAAAAGCTAATTGTGTGTTGCATTCATTTCCCCTCGTCTCCCTGCCCACTACTCCATGTATAATGACTGAAAAAAAAATGTTTTACAAAGTACTGAGCTAGTATGTGAGGTGTTTTTTTCCCAAGTTGTATTGCTTGATTTTCTTCTCCCCTACTTTCCCTTGACTCTGTCTCCTACATCTTTGACAGGGAGCTCATCAGGTTGCATCCCTTATAGACAATTTTGGTCATGTGCAGTTCAAGGTTGTTGAACTTGCACTGCTTGTGCAGCTCAGGATGTATTTCCTTGTAGGAAACATTCTGTTGCAAATGGCTTCTCAGGAGAGGGTTGTTAATCCAGTTTCCCAGAAGTTCTTTTTCTTGTAAAAGCTGATTTATAGGGTTGATATGTTTAATTGTTTTACCATTATGAATTTTAAGTTAACTAAAAGCATTGCCTTTGAAAAACTAGTAACACACTTCTTATGTACAGCTGTTTAGTAGATCAAAGTGCCTTACAGAGATACAGATAATGAAAGAATATTATGCTCCAGGCAGAATGTGCTAACTGAGCACTGCTGTCTGCAAGCACTATTCGACTTTACAGGCCACCTCTATCAGCCTTTGTCCATAGCCTGTAGGGTTTAGAGAGCTGGACTGTGTTCAGAGGACCAATGGTTGTTGCAGATTTGTGTATTTTTAGCACTCTGTGTCATCCTAATTGATGGACATAGATTGGCATTATATATTAAGCTTGATTCCTGGGATATATTTGGCTTATTTAACAATGCTATCTTTAGAATATCATCAGCAGGCTAATCCTCATTAGTTATATGAATGGCATATCTTGGTGTCATTTAACTAGATGAATTGGTTCTGCTGGCCTATGCTACTCTACTGGGCTTTTTTTTTTTAAGCTCATGTAGTAGCCACTTAAAGTATAGTAACGGTAAGAATTTTTCTTTGTATTTTCTTATTTTCCTGCTTTTAAACCTGTGTTGTTATGAAAAGGGTGAAATTTTGACGACTTTTTGGTCACAGCTTTCAATGTTTGTTTACTACCTCTGCATTTATCTCTCAACATACCTCTGTGACTTCTGTTGTGACTGAATATTATGTAACTATGGGATTAGTCTGATGTGTTGGGCTATAAGGAAAAGAAGGAAATACAATTTCTGCTGCTTATCAAATTCATCATTACAGTTTGCAATATGAGTTGGCTAAAATAAGTCAGAGAAGTATCTTATTCTGCTGATGGTTGAACTCTTCAGGAACTTAAGGATGGGCATTGTGGCCTAGATAAAAGCCACATTTGGGACTTTGTGATGTCTCTGAGTCTACTGAGCTGCAGATAGGCAGAATTATAAGTAAAAGTATAAATACGAAATATACCCTGCCTGCTTTCTCAGCAACTGTACCTTGGGCTCATACCACAGTCTTCTGTTCGTTTGCAAGTGGTTTTCTAGTAATTTGTCAAGTTCAGCTCATGCTCTCACTGTTCAGCTGATGTTTGGGTGAATTTTCTGCAAGTGCCCCCAGATTTTTCTGAATCATTATAACGAATGTAAAGCTCGTCTTGAAGTAGGTATCTTATTTTGTCACGTTGCTACTTAGTGTTTTCTGGCCTATTTACTTATATGATGTGCATAACATTTTATATAAAATCTTGTAGGATTCCACAGTAAAAGCTGATTAGTAAACTACTTATCCTGATTTTCTTAAAAAAAAGAAAAAGAAAGAAGTTTCAGACTGTGAGGGGTGGCTTCTTCAGGGCATCATGTAAGGGGTGTTACAATCAGGGGCATGAGTGGCATATAGTTATATGAGCAATTCACCTGTAGATGTGTGAGCAGGTTAATCTGCCACTGATAAATTTTTTTGGGGTTGTTTTTGCCTTTTTTTTTTTCAATTTACCTGTGCTCTTTTAGCTTCAACCTTCAGTCTAAATGACTTCAGTGTGGCACTGCTGTTCTCACTGAGGTAAATTGCGAGCACAGGTGAATCTAGGATTTAATAGTAAGATCATGGAATACCAAGATATTGAAGACAGGACTGTACTGACTGTGCCCTCACATGGGAGAGCAAGGTAGGAGATTAGCAACATGATGGGTTCATGGTGGTATTGACCTTAAGGACCTTTTTCCTTTTTAGATCTGCAAAAAGGCAAATGTGAAATTAGTAAATCTAAAAAATTGTTATAAGAAAGTGGATAAAAGTGTGGGTATGGTGATATTTATGTTTTATTATTACCCCAGAACACTCAAACACCTTTGTTTAAAGAAGGTATAGACATGATATGCCTTTTTTTAAACAACATTTAGATTGCTTTCTTCAGTAACCAAATGGAAAATTGTGACACTAAAATACCATGGTGATGTTGAATACTGAATGAGCTGACCAAAAATATGACTGAGCAACTTGTGTGGCCAGTAGAAACTCCGTGTGATATAATCTAATCTACTTGTTAGTGTAACCAAGAAAATGTTTGAGAAATTAATTTGAAAAATAAGTGGAAAAGACATTTAAGGATGTAGTAGAGTGATTTAGGTTGAAAAGGATCTCTGAATGTCACCTGGTCCAATCCTACTCTGAAACAAAGCCAGCTGTGGTTCTTGAACTGTTTCTCATAGTTGTGCTTATAGCAAGATGCTTAACGTGCCACATAAGAGAGAAACAATGGTTTTAATTTCAGTCATTCCAGAATAAGTGGTAGAAATGGACCTAAATGTAAAGGCTATTCATTTGGGCAATGCCTAAATTTAATCTGATAGCTAACACTGTGGTACCCCAAAGACTGCAAAAATAAAATAAATAAAGTGCCACGGTTCCACATAATTTCTCTATTTCAATGTAACCTTTTAACATTGTATTTTTAATTTTTTAAAATGAAATAGCATTTAAACCACCTAATGAGGCCAGAGCCAATGGAATGTTTTGAAAGGGAAGAATATGTTTTGGCAATTCTGCTTGATACATGTCAGAATATTTAGAGTCTGATCCAGGTTAGAATTGAAACCATATCCCCCTACTACCATGAAGTTATACATTGTTAAGGCTGCTTCCAAAAGCAAAATATCTCTATCTGGTTTTTCTCTCTGTCCTGAATGCCTAAACAAGCTGAGTAAGTTCTATGTGTGAAAAATAATTTAAGTGTCTTGCTATTTACATGTGAAAAATAAGTTAGGTTCCTTCCAAGTACAAGTTAATTACACAGATAACTTTGCTTGATGCAATTCTTTGGGGGCATCCTAGGAGAAAAGGGGTGGAGAAGAGAGGAGTAACTGTGCTGTTAAAATGCTTGACTTCAGCAACAGCAGCTCAAAATCTTAATGAAAGGACGTTAGTTTTAATGTCACTTGAAGAAATTAAAGTATATTTGACCTTTTGATCATCAAATAAATGAAGAAATATGCATCCTACCTCTGGGGAGATGTGTTTACATAATGAAAGGTTTCTAGGGCTGCACATCAAAACAGGCTTGCTCAGTGTTTATCTGGAGCAAATCACCTTGTCCTCGGTGATGATTTTATGGTTTTTTTCTCCATAACGGAGACTATGTGCTAGCTTTTGAAATAAAATGTGGGACACTGCCATGTCTGTTGTTGTTGCCAAGTACTTACACTGACCTGTTTCCATCACTTACTCAGAACACATTTTCAATCTGGCTGAGTACAGTGCAGATGTGAAACAGTTGGATATTCTTAAATATGGTGTGGGTTTTTTTTGTTGTTGTTTTTTTGAAGACACTGCTGTGAGGCTCATACAGCCCCTGACACAGATGATGAGGAATGAGATGTGCTGGCAGTTGAAAGTGAGAGCTGATTGCATTGTGAGAAGGAGACATCTTGAGTACGAATTCCAAGGTACCGCGGTAGCCCTAAAGAGTCCTGAAGATAATCAGCGAGACAAGGACTGGATAAAAGCCAAGGCAAGATATTCAACTGAAAAAATTATTTCCCACCATTTAATGGTTTTATTATCAAAAGGAGTTTTAGTGTGTCTTCCTGTTCTTGCACATCCCTTGCATGTGATGAAACAGAAATAGTTTTGGGGAGAGAAGTAGGAAAAGCTTGTGTGGTGAAGTGGTTTTGGTGTTATGAAAGAAGGTCTCTTTCCTTGGTCAGCAGTCCTGCCCTTCTAAAATATGCTAAACCCATGGAGACACATTGCCCTGCAATCTATTGAACCACTGTTCAGACATCCTCTTCCTGAAGTAATGAAGGCTCAAAAAGCTAGAAATTTTTTAAACATTGGATGTTAAAACAAGTTTTAATGTTCACCATGGAGCCTGACACAACCAAATGTGTGGCACAGTTACAGTGTGAATTTATGGCTGGTATAAATTTAGCAGAATTTAAATAATTATTTAAAGAGGAATTATTTTCCATGTTTTCCTATGAGCAATCAAAGAGACCCAAAAAAATGTGGTGTTTGCAAGGTCCCATGGAGCCTCTGCTATAGACAAAAGTTGAATGTAGGTTTCCCAAATCCTGATCCAGTGCTTAGGTGATCTAAAAACTGGATATTCATACAAATCACATTGACTGAGTTTTCCTAACCTAATAATGGTCCTTTCAGAGGTGCTGCAGGCTGTGTAGCAGGAGGTTTCTTTCCTTTTGGGGTTGCTTTGCAAAGAAGTCTATGATATCACAAGTCATGCTTTACTTTTATGATATTGCATAAGCTAAGGGTGGGTCCTACCATGGTGATTATGCAATGAAAGTAGTGCTTCTTATCTTTAAAACGCCAGCTCTTCTTCATTATGGAGACCTTCAGCCTTCAACCCCAAAAAAATTCCTGTTGGGACAATGGATTAGTTTACAGCTGCTGATGTCTAAATAAAAAAACAGGTGCCACAATAGAGCTGGACTGAGAGAATATTGCATATTTCTCTTTAGTCTTTTAATATTTTCAGGGTCTTTGTTAGCAAGCCTCTTGTGAGTATTCCACTGGTAATATCCATCATCTGAGCTACCCTCTTCCTGATTCCATGGCTTACTCCAAAACAGTCTCTTGAGTATGAAGCTCTCTTCTTAATAAGTACCATCTTTCAAGCTGATGTTGATTGGCATTAGGCCATGTTTGCCTCTCCTGGGCATGTTTCAGTCTCCAATATTTTGTTTTCATTGGGTTTTACTGCTTTAGCTTTTTCTCACTTTAAAGTTCTCCAATAATTTAAGCTCTCCTGTGATTCTGCCAGCCTTTTTCTACTTAAAACCAAGCTCAGTCACTTGGCAGATTTTCCCAAATGCTCAGGTTCTGAAAATATCCCCCCGACTCTGAAGCAAAATGTGTCTAGGGGGGACTTTTTCAAGTCATGTTTTATGTTTCATCCCTTAGAGCCACTTTCTGTAACAAGTCAGAATTGCTTCAGGTTGGCTGTTCAAAGAGCTCTGCCTAAGTATTGACTTCCCTTGGAGTAGAGTGAGAATAGGAATGAATGAAATGTTATGGATATTTACTTTGCTCCTTTATTCAATGGGAAAAAGCAACTGTTGATATCCTGCAGGAGATCACAGACTCATAGAATGGTTTGAGATGTAAGGTACCTTAAAATCACGTAGTTCCAACCCCTTTACTATGGACGGGTTGGTCTATCTCCTGCTAGACCAGGTTGCTCAGAGCTCCATCTAACATGGTATTGAACACTTCCAGGGATAGCATTCACAGCCTCTCTGGGAAACCTGTTGCTGTGCCTCACCACCCTTCTTTCTTTCTCATATCTAATCTAAACGTACTCTCAGTTTAAATCCATTCCCCCTTGTCCTGTCAACACACACACGCTTGTAAAATCTTGTAGGTACTGGAAAGTCACAATTAGGTGGCCACAAAGCCTTTCTTTCCCAGGCTGAAGAAACCCGATGCTCTCAGTCTTCCATCACAGGAGAGGTGCTCTATTCCTCTGATCAACTTGGTAGTCTCCTCTGTACTCGCTCCAACAGGTCCATGTCCTTCCTGTGCTGGAAACTCCCAAGCTGGATGCAGCACTGCAAGGGAGGTCTCACCAGCATGGAGCAGAGGGGCAGGATCACCTCCCTTGACCTGCTGGACACATTTGGCTTTCTGATCTGCAAGTTCACTTTGCTGGGCCATGTCCAGCCCCTCCTCCACCAGCACCCCCAAGCTGGCAGGACTGCTCTCGATCCATTCATCCTCCAGCTTGTGGTGAAATGCAATTTAGTCTGTAGGTAGCCTGTAGCACTACAAAGCCAGTAGTGCTCTCCTTTATATACATGTGTAGTGAGGGTGATTATACTGACTAGAAAAAAAAATCTTATTTACATCTGTTTCAGTATAGTGAAGTAGGTTGCAATTAATTAGGAAGTTTCTGGTGTGGTAAAAATCATCATATAGGAGGAATGCAAACACGTGATTTTCAAAGAGAAATTGAATTCCATATGTGTTATATCCTCTCCCAGCTAGGAATTAATTGCAACTTTAAAAGAAGATTTGATTATGTCTGTTTAAAAAAAAAAAAATCAGCAACAAACACCAATTCCCTTCTCTCTGCCATGCCTAGCCACATTTTCAATACTGAGGATATTTAAATGATTCTAATTTAAACTTTTCTTTCATTACTTTGTTTGAGTTGAGAGAGTGCTTTGATCAACCTTTGAGTTATATAATTTATTAGAGTTAAGGGAAGAGGATAACCCTCAGATGTCTTCTGTGGTAAAGCACTGATGCTGAAAATGTTAAATGTTTGCAGACTGAGAGCATGCTTGGCTGGAAAGGCCAAAAAAGAATAAACAAAATGTGACATGTTTTATTTTGTTATTTATTCCCTAGAAGGAATACAAAACAAAAGTAAAAATAAATCATATCTTATTTAAAACATGGGCATGAGTTGCCTGGAATGCACCTCTTTGTGGTGGTATCCTCCCATACCATATATGATGTCAAGACATATGCAGTTAGCTTTAAGGTTGTCAGTACAGCAATTTTGTTAAATCCTTCTAGCTTCTTAATATATACATTGTAAATCCTGTGAAGGACACTTGTATATCCTTATTGACACGTGTCGGAGACTGCTGCTCTGCTGCATTCTGTAGATCAGTGGCTCTGGTTGTACTTTCCATAGGTTGGTACTTGCTGCTTTCCTAAGGCGTTTCATTCAATTCCCTCAATTTTGTGCTTTCGAGTGTGGTACAAATCCGAGCACCTAAATCCATAATTCTATGGCTGCTGGTGCTGACAGGATAATTAGGAACAAGAGTGTTCAGATTTGAATTTCTAATTAATTGTGGGGGCACAAATTAAACCAGTTGAAAACGTCGTGTGCAGACGATGTATTGGCTGACAGGGTGAGTTGGAGAGAGGGAAAGGAGCACTGTGCAACAGGGTAGTATGGATCTGGGTGACGCTCCCTCTGAGCTGCAAAAGGAACTCTTATGGTATAGCTGTCTTTTGAATAGCATGGCCTTCCCACTAAAGTCTAGTGAATGGATAAGAATGGCTGGATGGCTCTCCGGTGCTGCTGAGCATCAATCAAGCTTACTGAAATGACACACCCTATGAAACATAATGTTAGAGCCTGGCTGTTTTACAGAGAAAGTTAATATGGAAAACTGGAAAATGGAAATGCTGAGGCCGCTCTGTGAGTAGCTTATTTTAATACACAGTGCTTGAAATTCAGCGCTAGCGTGTGCAAATATCATCCCTGAAAGATGCTGATGGACTTGCAGGTGAGATGTTTATTGCTCATCTTGCTCATCATCCTCATTGTTTGCTTGGTGGGGGAACACATCACGACAGAGTTACTACCAAGAGTTACAGTGATAGCTTATGCTGCTATTGTCTTCTAGGACTGAAGCTATTGGGATGGCAGGCTTCTTAATCATTCCTGTATCAGACCTTTTCATGTAGTTAGGTGATTTCTTTGGTCTACTGATTTAGTGTTCATTTACACCAGTTAGCTATCCACAGTAATTTAATTCTATTCTTTACTAGGTTACCTGGGAGGCTCTGGGGTCCCTTCTCTTTCTAAGTTTTAACAGTGGTTTAAACAGAACAATTTAGGTATACTTAGTTTTGGCTCAGTGTTGAGTGTTTGCCAAGATGATTTCATGCACTCCTGATCTTACGTTTCTGTGTACAGTAACTTCAAAAGCTGGATCCAGGTTAGGTTCCTAATAGCGTTTCAAATTTCTGTTTGAACCACATACAAGCAGAGGATAGATGCAGGATGGTGTAACTGTGCTAACATCTTCGTTTCCAGAGGGAGAAGATGTAAAACATGTGGTAGTGCTATTTACACAATTAAAGAGCTGCATACAAAGAATAAAGTGATGTTTGAGTGGATAATGGAAAATGGTAATATGTCACCTGCCAGTTTCAAGGGAGAAGAAAGTATAACAAAGTAAGGATTAGTCTTAGGTGTAAGTATGACTAAAGGGGATACCTCTTCTGGACTATTACAGGACATGCAACCAGAACTGCAAGTATGAGATGCAGAGGACTAAGGGCCAGGAGAGATTATGATCGAATCTGATCTAACTGCCTGTATTCATCAGGACAGACAACCTGATAGAACCAATACACAGGCATTGATCCCCACTGATTGTTTTTAGTTGAAACGCATCTTCCCAAGGCAGTCTTCGTTTGAAACAATCAAAACTTTTATATTTCTATTTTAGTTGGTTAATCAACTTCACTATTCAGAAACCAGAGCAATACTATTTTATTTTATCTGCATTTGCTGGCTTTACTTGCAAGGTACTATTTATAACTTTTAGCATTGGTTCAAGGAAGTCCTTTAGGATTTAGTACTTTTATGAAAAGATACCAGCATAGTCTGATTTAATAAATTAAATAGATATAACCTTTAAAGCCTGAGCATTTTCTCCAGTCTTTAAAATGTTTTTTTCATCCTTTCCTGCATCCACTTAAAATTCAAACAAATTTTAAAAATAATCTGCATCCCAGATCATTAGGCAGTATTTTTAATCCCTCAGTTTCAACCAGAAAAACCTACCTCTTCCCCCTTCTTTCTCTCTGAATCTACCAACACTTTTTCAATTGGCAAAGTAGTCTTCATAAACAATTAAACTCATTTGTAAATTATGTCTCTGGGGTTTTCAGTTGTAATTTTTGCCCAGATCTTTCCTTTCTATTAGGTTATCTTACAGTTTCCTCAGTTTCAGGGAACTGGCCATTCTGAAGCTCGGTGACAGGACTGTGCTTTGCTTAATTCTTCCTCCATATTTTACTTTCTCAACTGACCCCTACTGCATTTTCTTTGCATGTGTGCCTTGCAAGCTTAACATTCTTCAGCCAGTTTCCAACAGATAATCCATGAGAAACAGGATTTTCCATTCACATAATCTCTTCAACAGGACTGTGACGTGAAGATCCATGGTACCAAAATCTTCAGCTTCACCAGCTGTACTGTTCACCTCATTGCAGGTGAGGGGGATGGATTTCTTAGACAGGAATTTGGCTTGGTTTTTCCTCTTCACCTCTTTCATAGTCTGTGAAGTTCTTTAATGTGTCGTTCTATCATAGTCTTCCATTTGATGACATGCAATGGAAAAAATGCCATCATTAGTAGAGATATACAAGATAAACAAAGGCTCAACAGGATTACGATTTGAAGCAAAACTTTTTCCTGTCCTGCCTTGTTTTCTTTCTCTGTTATGAAAATAATTTGGTTTTTGTTCCAGTTTAGGATAGTTGATTTTACTGCTTTTTGTAAGAACTTTGGGACACATTGTGGAAAACACTGTTTCATCAAGTACTTTTCTGGAATTTTTCTTAAACATTATGGGATTTGATTTAATAACTTTCTGAAATTAGTTGTCAGTTCTAACTCTATATCCACCTGTATATATCCAGCTACCTTATTCTATTTGAATAATTCCTGCAGCCTCTACTTCCTTGGTCTGGTGGTATACTGCATTATGGTATTTCAGTTGAATGATTTTTGAATTTTCCAGTTGCTCACAAATTTGAATAAGCCTCTTGGTTTTGACTTTAGATAAGGAAAATAGCTTTTGTGACCATCTTCTGCATACCTCACTCCATAACTCTTTTCCCATGTGCTACCTTTATTTGCTTCTTGTCTGAAATATGTCCAATCGCTTCAGCTTCCAACCTTACAGAAAGTCCTTCCCCAATATTCCCTCATTCTCATCAGCTTTGTCTTTGTACCTTCTGATTGTGCAATATTTTTTAAAAATAGAGGGATTGTGTGGAAGTAAGTAGTAAATCCACTGCGAATTCTGAATATTGGGTATCTAAGTGAGGAAGAAACAGGCCAAATGGAACTTAGGTTAAAACAAATAGTACACTTGGAAATTATATTTTTATTCCAATCTTTAAATAAATGGGAGGAGGGGAAGTCAAAATCAGCTAAGTCGGAAGAAGTAGTTGATCATTTGGGTGAATACAACACAAGACTGCCCGAATTTCAAAGGAGAGAAGCAACTTCTTGATTTTTCAAGGAAACAGAAAACCAGATCCCCATCCATGCTGAGTCCTGCTTAGGTATCACCTCTTTGTTACAAGGTGACTTGATATACTGGGCAATCTGGGGTCTGTTAGGAAGTTTCTCTTGATATGTGTGTGTTTGCAGGGGGGAACAAAGCACTTATGGCAGTAGGCTGGAAATATGTAAGATTCGGGGCCAGTGAGGGGAAGCCCAAAGAAGGAATTGGATCAGAGAATCACACGTTGAATGTGTGTGACTTGGCAGGTTGTAAGAATGGGCTTGGTTTTACCCTTTTGCTTTTAAGATGCGCTGGGTGTGCACACAAATGTTCACAGAAGTGCATTCCTTCTCAAGAACACTGCTGGGCTTTGTTCCTGTGCATCATCAGCTTGCAATGCCTAGAAATCATTCTGCAAAAATTTCTATGTCACAGTGGTGTATCATTTTTAGAGGAAGAGGGATTTGAGACAAGTTGTAAAGGGGTATTGATGGTCCTCAGCCTGCCCTGCCTTGTTGGTTCCCCCTGTTAGGTGACCCTCCTTCCCTCAGACATGCAGACATGATGGCAATATGACAGCAACTTTCTTAGTCTCATATGGGACCAGGATTTTGAGCCTGGTGAGTGTCAATCCCTCATTTCAGGCAGTCTGTTGAAGGGACAGCACATGGAGGAAAAGATGATGTAGACTTTGTGCTTTAGGGCTTCTTAGAACTCTTTATTGCATGCCTTGCTCTGCTGTGTTGCCTTGCTGAGTCCCTGAATGCTTTGCATAAGCTCTTGTATGGTCAGAGAAGGGGTATTTTGTTTTTTTTTCCCTAAACTTTTATCTTTAAGTTATCTTTAAAGACTTTAAACTGAAAAATGGAGTTAAATGAAGCAAGTGCTCAGGCAAGCTTACAGGGAGAGCTCTGTGGGAAGGGAAACCAAGCTGCTTTTGAACCCTTGCAAGGTGGATTTCAAGGCTCCCTTCTGTCACTCATCTGGTCAGGAGAAGTGCAGCTCCCAGCTTGGAGTCCTGTGGCTTGTGGGTCTCAGCTGAGGAGTGAGAGAGAGGCTCCTGATATACAGCAGCACAGGCCCAGTTCGAAAATAAGTGTCTTCTTGCATACACGCCTTGGCTAGCAGGATAGGAACACTTGAGCTGCACAGGCACACACAAAAAATATGCTTTAGGGAAAGACCACAAGTATGAGAAAAATCATAATCTGATAAACTCAGATGCTTTCAAAATACAAATGTCCTGTCCTGTCATTTCTTTTTATAACAAAAATGATCACTTAAGACTTTACCACAGCTTAAATATTCACAATGTAAACATCAACAAAACTGATGATTGTTTCAGCACCTAATGTGCCTTTCACTGTGGAAATAAATGTTTTGGCACCCAATCTTTCCATATGGTATTTCTAATAGGAACCCACAGTGCAGAATCACCATTTGGTTAGACAGCTGAAGTAAAGCAGATTAGATATGCAGATATGGAGACTTCTTTTCCAGATAATTTTCCATTTCTGAAACTTATTTTGTTATCACCATTTTAATCTTTTCAATGCAATCAGAAATTTCTTTCCAAACTCCTGAGCCCATCTTCTCTTGAAGAACAGAATAGTTTATGACTTCTCAATTTTTTTTTCCCACCCGAGACCCAAACCAGCTGCAGGCTTCATGTTGTTTCTCCTTCTTCCCTCCCTCCCAGATTAAAATCCCAGAGTCTTGGGTCTTGGCAAGAAACTGCAGCAGTTTTTCTGCTGTGTGGGTTATTGGGGGCTGGGTGTAGAGGAGTAAAATGGAATTGGGTTTCCATGCCTGCCTGTACTGCATGTGCAACCAAAAGCAGCTGTTATGGAGTACCCAGCTGGATTAGGGGGGCTAATTTGGTACATGACTGGTGAAGGACCCCTTACTGCTGCTTTGTCCTGGTGCTGGCAATATTTGAGTTACTTTCTTAGTCAGTTCTGCTTAGTATAGGATCCCTCTTCTGGAGACTGTTTCTGAATATGTTTTGTTATTTAAGATGGACTGATCTTAGTAATTTATGCTATTGTTCCATAGATGTATCATTTTTCTGCGGCTTCACGTTTCTACTGCCATTCAGATCATATTAAACATGGTTTTTCCTTTTTAAATACTAACATCTAGGATTAATTTAATCCCACATTTTTTCCTGGATAACTTAAAGTTTTGGATGAATCACTCCCAAAAAATATTAACATGTCCAAACCTCAGCCTAAACGTGAAATTAAACCAGAATTCAATAGGTTTGGATGAAAGCCTGCTCTTGGGCCCTCCTCAGAGTACACACTGAATCAATGTTGAATCTGTCCTAACAAGTCTGACAGCCTCGCTGCATTGCCTACTACCTTCAGATCTTCTGTGTTTGGGAGTTTCTTCTGCATGATCCATATCTGAAGTATCTCAACTCAGACAAGCAAAACTTCTGAGAATTAGATGGAATTAGTTAGAGAATGGAAAGGGATTATTACTGAAACCTGATGTTGCCAATTTGTAACTTGTTTTTCTTGCAGGTAAGACTTTTTAGTACCTTTCTCAACAAAGGGAAATGTTTCCAAAGAATTTTGCACCTTAGGCTCCAACTATTTTAACAGAAAGAGTTGAAAGCAGTCAGAGCTCCCTAGCAAGATAAATTTTGGTAGGGAGAACCTGGAAGACACCAGATAAAGTCAGCAACTGAGTGAGACATGGATTAAATTGCATGACACACCTACAAAAGGAAGGAACTTGTAATTCTCTAAGGCTGAGCTAGGGTATTCACATTACCAATGTTCTTCTGCTTCCCAGTTTCTTGGAAATTCCCTGAACTGTCTCTCAGCTATAAACATGACTGCTTGTGTGGTGTTCTTTTAATAATTAGCGTTACCCTTTTGTTCAATATGGAAAATGTACTCCACTTTTTCTAAGAGACATCTGAGGAACCATGAGAAGTTCTATGTCACATATAAAACAGTAGTATTGTAAGTAATGTAAGTATTTTTCAGCTATAAATCAGTGGAAAAGCTTAGACTTTCATTACACTAAAGCAGAACCATCTGTAATGCCACCTAATATGGATGAAAGGAGCACATTGGAACTTGCAGTTGTTAGTGGGGAAAGAGAGAAAAGTAAGGGTTGTAAATGCCTTGGCAATTTCACTGAAAGAGAGATAATTCTTTTTCTACAACCTGAACTTTAATTTTATAAAAATAGGAAAATGTAATTGATCTGGGGATAGGAAGAGAAAGATGGTGAAGAAAACAAGTATTAGGAGGAAAAAGAAGAGTAGAAACTTCAAATTGCTCAGAAGTTATTTGAGTTGAACTACATTTTGTAATCCACCATCAAGAGTGATTATTTGCTTAACTTGTAAACATCTGAATCTTTTTGGGTTCTCCAGTAACAGCTCAAATTCCTATACTTCCTTTTTTTGAAGTTAGAATGGGTTCATCATGTGGCTGCTGTCTTCTGGTCTGTTTCTGTTCTCACTGAGCGTCTCCTTTTCTCCTATTTTTCACAAACTTTGCAGTCTCTGCTTCCAAGATATGTCTATCTCTTTCACCTTGTTTCTTGATGGGGATCCTTTATCTCTGCCTTTCATCTCTCTTGCTTTCCAGTATGGAAGATGTATTTTATTCCCTCTCTTCTTCCTGCCCCTTATGATGGGCTGTTATCTATCACTTATCCTATTCTGGCAGACAAGTTGCAACCCTTACAAAGGTCAGACCTCGGGGTGAGCTTTGTGTCCATCTCTCTCTTCAGAGAGACGAGAGGCTTGTGGCTGTGCTGCTTTCTGAATTGCATAGCAAAACAGTGGGGCGAAAGAAGGGAGGTGTAACAGGTAAGTAATCTGTTGTCCTGACACAAGGCTCCAACAGGCTAGAGTTAACGAAGGCCGAGCCGTCATCCTTGTGTGCAAGTGTTCCATAGCTCATTCTCTCCTTTGGTTTGGTTCATGACAATTTTTATCTCAATAGACTTGATATTTATGTCCCAGGGCCCACGTTGGCATGAAATAGCACTGTTTTAATCGTGACTGTCAGTTTGGGTTGTTGAATGCAGTGTCCTTGCCCTTAACCAAAATAAAAACCAGACTCTGTGCACACGCAGTGCAGGGAGGAACATGGATATAACCTCATGATAATATTTCATCCGATACAGTTGAAGTCACTGGTACTCACCAGCATTGGGCTGTGGCCCAAAATTCAGCATCAGAGCACTTCTAGGGGCTGCATAGAGTTGTCCTGTTGGCTACACTCCCCCTGTTTTCTCCTCCCTCCCCCTCCTTTTCCCTCTGCTTCAGTGTCTGAATTAAGCAGTTTGGCAGACAGGCGAATTAACTCTTGTAAGGCTGGGAAAGAATGTGGAGGTAACCCACTCCAGCAAGGCTGGGGTCTTCCAGGCTGCATATAAATTTTACTGCTGTTAATAATAATTGTTTTAAGCTTAACATTTGGGAAAGCCTGGGTAAAATTGTGTGTTAATGTCTCTTTTAAAAATAGAGGAAGAATGTAGTCTTTGGCACTGCTCTGCAGTCAATAGCTCTGCAGTAAAGCAAAGGTGAAGGGACACCAGCACCTGTTCTCATCATTGTTGCCTCCTTAACCCCACTCAAAGCACCACCAATTTCACTGGCACAGAGGCATCATCTTTATTCTGTCCAAGAATCAGATTTTCTTACAGTGTTCATAGTTTTATAAAGCCTAGTATTGCAGGATGTCAAATCTGTTCCCTGACAGAGAGGGACCCCTCCTCATGACAAGCTTTGGGAAGTACCAAGAAGGCCAATGGCATCCTGGCTTGCAACAGGAATAGTGTGGCCAGCAGAACTAGGAAGGATCTGCCCTCTGTAGGTGGTACTGGTGAGGCCACACTTCGAGTGCTGTGTCCACTTCTGCGCCTGTCACTACAGGAAAGACATCAAGGGGCTGGAGCATGTCCAGAGAAGGGCAGTGGAGTTGGTGAAGGATGTGGAGAACAAGTCCTGTGAGGAGTGGCTGTGCAAGCTGAAGCTGTTTAGCCTGGAGAAAAGGAGGCTTGGGAGACCTGACTCTGTACAACCACCTGAAAGGAGGTTGTAGTGAGGTACAGGTTGGTCTCTTCTCCTAAATAACAAGGAACAGGATGAGAGGAAATGGTCTCAAGTTGTGCCTGTAGAGGTTTAGACTGGATATTAGGAAAAATTTCTTCACAGAAAGGATTATCAAACACTGGAACAGACTGCACAGGAAAGGGGGGAGTCACCCCCCTCCCCCCCCCCTTCCCCAGGGGTGTTTAGAAGAAGGGTAGAGGTGGCAATTAAGGACATAGTTTAGTTGTAGACTTGGCAGTGCTGGGTTAACAGTTGGACTCAACAATCTCAAAAGTCTTTGCCAGTCTAAAGTATTCTGTGATTCCATAATGGCCAACAAGCATTAGCATTCCAGAATTTTTAATCTTCCTTCACTGCTTGTTTTTATTCTGATGTTTGAATGTAATGTTGGGGCAGTGAACTCTAGTCCTGATGATCTCTTCAGTGCAAATACAATGTGTTTATCTTTATTCTTAATCTGCTCTTCTCCCTTCTTGATATCTTGCCTTTTTTCCCTTCACGTTAATCTATTTTTCTTTTTTCCTTCACGTTATTCTATTGTACTTTTTTCCTCTTCAAATCTTTATTTGCTTCGCCAAGTTCAAGCTCTCCCCATTGTTACTTGACTTTCACCCTATTTCTCTTCACCATGTAAGTATTTTCATTGCTTACATCCTCTCCCAGCTCAGTCTGCTGTCCTTGTTTCCAGCCAGAAATCTTTTCACTATTCTAGGAGGATGCAGCAGCCTTGGCTTTTTAGACAGACTGAGAAGTGGTTTATGTTGTCATTTCTAGGTGGTGGGTCAGCCCCTGCTTCTGTGAGCTCTTGGCTCTCTGAGGGGTCCTGTGCTGCCTGCCCCATGGTGTGTCTCCTCTGCTCCTTGCCAGATCACAGGGACTGTGTCTTGAAACTGCTGGAGAGAGAGTGGAAGATGCTCTGCCCCCGAGAGCTGCAGCCAGCAGTTTGTGTGGGCGGCTTGTTTTTCAGTCATTCAGTATTTTCAGAATTTCTGTACTGTAAACTCCACTGGAAAGGAATGGTTTCCTTCTGCTGACCTGTCAGCATGGTGCCAAAAGTTCAGCTGGGATTTGGGCCTGCTGCAGAACAGCATCTTTAGTAAGAAAGGCTCAAACTGTTGGGCTCGTGAAAATTTTTAAAAACCCTGATTTTTCAAGGATGGTGGTTGTCATCTCTGTGCAGAGTACTTCAGAAAATGAGAAGGACATCACTGCTGCCATTTAGAGACCCTTTTCTTGTGTTTGAGAGTGTGTGGGCAAAGCAAGACCTGGAAACAGGCATAAAACCACTGGGCAGGAAAAGTGTCTCCATGACAGCTTGTGCCAGCAATGGGGTGTTTTGCGCTGCGGCCCAGCTTTAGGCTGTGCGGTGGTTTTGGCTCTGCAAGTGCTGGTTGCCTGGAGCACGGGTGATTGGTTTGGAGGTTTTGCATTAATAAAAGTTAGTCCTACAGCCACATCTCCATCCTCTCATTCCAGAACAGCCTGCTGTTACACCAGTGGAATTACTGTGCACTCCAGACTTTAAACCCATAAATTGCTAATGCCAGACTGTTCCGATGAGCAGCTTTTTGATATCCTTTACATGTTAAAAAGTACTCAGGCCTGTTGACAAAGCAAAGAAATGGTGTCAAAAATAATTTTAAAACCTTTTGACCTGCAAGGTTTAAGAGAATTAGGCACAGATTCTTTGCTTTAAGCCTCTTGGTGACAAGAAATATGGTCCTATGCTAGCCAGTATGATTGACAGTGGCGTTTGTAGTTACAGCTGCTAATACAGTATGCTCCTTGTATATTCCTGGTGTGTAAATATAGAAGACTATTTGTCACCTGGGTTGATGGATTATGCATAAGTGAGACAATGTGGTTAAAATTCTAAAGCATAAATGAAAAAGCATAAACTTTACATAACTCATAAAGCAATGCTTAATACTCATAATGAAGTATCCTTATTTTAATCAAGGGAAACTGTCAGACTTTCAAATAAGCAAAGATTATGCAGCTGCCATGGTGTGTGGGGCTTTTTATAGCTCCATGCTACTAACCTGCATCATTGGATTTTTGACAACCATAATAAAATGTATTGGAAAATTGATTAGTTTTAAGAGACTCCTCATAGCCAGCTGCTTTTATTTGTAAATGTCATGTATTCAGCCGTTGTAGGCTTCATCTCTTCAAGTGGAATTCTTGGCTGAATATGAACCTTTGCATAGGTATAAAAGCACTCCAGTTTCACATTCTTCAGTTAGTTTTCATGTGTACTTGCAGAAGTAAAATTTTCCTGAAATATTTCCCACCATAAATGGTTGGCTATTTACTTATTTCCCACCATACCGTAATTACAAATTATTTGTGCTCTTGAGATGTCGTAAATTTGTAATAATACCAAGATGACTTTGTAATTGATATTTTCAGAAAATTCCAGACTTCTTTTTCAAGAAAAAGAGCATGGTTAAGTTATTGATTTTTGGATGAAGAAAAGAGAATTTGCCATGATAAGTGTGTTATCACCTCTTGAAATATGCAGTAAAATTGGCATTTTCAGCATGCTGCTCTTATCTTTATTTGCTGATAGAGAGAATATCCAGATTTTTTTAGCTTTAAGGGAAAGGCTATGTCTAGGTTCATATTACTCAGCATTTAATAAGTATGAAGTACAAGAAAAGGACACATAGCCCAGTACTATAACCTTTCACAGATTTTGTTTAAGGAAAGCACTTTTCATACTGTAAATTAATCTAAATAAATGAAAGTCCAAAACAGCATCTCTTTTAGTCTGTGTTTTAATTACATAAAAATCTGTCTCCCCAGGCCCTTTTATAGACTAAACTATCCTGCTGACATGTGGGGTTCTGTATGAGCAAGGGGTGCAGGATTTGCCTGTAAACTGGTATGTTGGTTGTAAACCACTCGAAGCAGTTTGTTTTGTGAGGCTGCATCCTGCTCTTTTGCTGTACACTGAGTCCTAACAGATGTCAATGGCGATTTCATGCATGTTTTGAGGGAAAGGTTGTGGTCCTTCAGTATATTTTGAAAGTCTAATAATATCTCCACAGGGATACTATAGCAGAGTGTTTGATTTCTGATTCGATTCTAATTTCCAAATTTTTTTTATAATATGATTAGCTTTCTGTGGCTGGCTGCTGGCATTTAACATAAGAAGCCTAGACTCAGAAGATGCAACAGTGGATATGAACACAGGTATCAGCATGATTAAGAATATTTTATTTGGTTTCAACAATGAGGGATCCAATTTGGTGCATTTTGCTATTTGTTCTGTTAGCTCATATATT
This sequence comes from Machaerirhynchus nigripectus, assembly GCA_013397975.1. NCBI lineage: Eukaryota > Metazoa > Chordata > Aves > Passeriformes > Dicruridae > Machaerirhynchus > Machaerirhynchus nigripectus. The sequence goes on along the minus strand of VZRQ01003935.1, from coordinate 870,202 downwards.
TGCTTTGTTACTTTAGAAACCAGCTTCTGAACCCAAGCATGCCCACAAGTGAAATGAGATGTATTCTCAGACGAAATGTTTTAAAATGTTAGTTACCTTCAATGGATTATTTTAACTAGCTGCAGTAGCTCTTTTCATATGTTTGAGTCTCTACTGTATTCTAGACTCAAGGGTCCAATTGTTGCATTACTTTGTGGCAGTTTGTGCATTTCTCACCTGTTCAGTGAAACCCTAGAAATGGGTTAGAAGAGAAAGGTTACATTCACTGCAGTTTATTGACACCATGCACCTATAGTTTGACAATATATAACATTTATTAAACATTCTTACACAGAAAAAATGAGCAAAGAATGTTGCTATAGCAAGACTAGATCATAAAAAATAGCAATAAAAAAGTAATTCTTAAAGAGAAGATGGCTAGCCTGTGTTTCATTTGGTGTGGATGTTACTTCTCAGTTTTTAGTAGACTTCTTTACTTCTATACTTGGAGGAATTCTATTTATGGCTAGATGCTATGGAACAGATTTATGTTCTGTGGATAAAATAATTTAAGTAAAAGGAGAAATAAACGTCATTGTTATAGTTTTGTTGAGGAGATATTTCTTACTTCATTCTTTGAACTTGATGAGGTTAATCAAACTGGGAATTCGAAAAGAGACTATTTAAATAAGGTTTCTTAAGTTCCTAGCTGTTAGAGGTGATTATGTTTTGACTCTTCACTCTATGAATATTGAGCTCCGTACCTTTTCAGGTGGTCTAATTTAGCGTAAAATCATCTGTGTGGGAAGATTCCAAGAGATAGCTGTGCTATTGGTTGACAATCAGTTCTCTTGAAAAGAAGTGCCTTTGCCCTCGCTTCAATTGATTTTCCTTCAGCATCCAGATGTAGATTGCTATTATGATTTCCAGTGACTTAGGTAATTTTGGACTCTGAATACATTCTCAGAGTGGGAAAAAAAAGCTTGTGGCCACTCACCCTGTTGTGCATTCTGAGGATTCTGCCCTGTTAGAGACCTTCCCCAGTATGCACAGTATTTTAATATTAGTTTTGACAAAGTTGAAAAGTCAAATTCACCTCCCCCGACATATAAGAAGAACCTGCAGATTTGCTTTCCTGCAGGCTGGCATTTAAGAACATATGTCAAGCTGTCCATTATAGCTCCATCTAGCAACCTCAAAGATGATGAAAGCAGCATCTACACTTCAATGGTTCTCTATCATTTCTGCCTTTCCCCTTTTCTAATTGTGATTTTCAAATTTTTTTCTAAGCATAACTCTGATATAGAAAAAGATCCTAACACATTTCTTCTTTCTAAAAAAACCCAAATTTACAAATGCACAGTTCTTCTGAGTTTTGTGCATCTTACAGGATGTAAAGAATCATGAAAACATATTCTCTCAAGTGATATAAAAGTGTTATACCTAGACCATCTGCGAAGTGTAAATGCAGTCGGTGGTGTAACTTTTTTCAAGTTCAAAACGGACAGATGAAGATACAAAGCAGCTTATGAGCAAGCAATACTAAAAATAAAGTAGTAAATGGGAACCCTTGTTTTGCATGGAAAATGAACAGAAATATTAACAGTTGATGGAAATGGTTGTCATCCAGTTTATAGCTTTTCATTTTTTCAATTAGAATTAAAAAATATCAACAAAAGCAGATGTGGAATTAACCATTTATGGCCTTCCGAGTCTTGCCAAATTCTGTGTTGATTGTGTAAGGAAGACTGCACCTTTGACTTTTGTATTTTGGGGTTGAGATTTATTCTGAGAGGACACCTGGGGTGGTAGCTTGGCTTGGATAATGGTGGACTGATGTGCCAGGGCTTGATTTTTCCATGCTGTAGAAACTGGTGCTACTGATGTAATGCTGGAATCATGTCAATGTTGCAGTAACTTTTGCTTTGAGGCATACTGCTCTGCTTACATTGAAAGATTGAGGCATGCATTTTCTTCCCTCAGAGCTCTTGCTGCTTGGGTATTTGTTATATGCTTTAGAGGTCAAGCAAATTCCTGAAATTGATTGAATAATAGGTATGTTGAATAATAGGTAATAGATTGAGTTGTTTTGATTTCTTTGTTGTTCTTGAAGTCAGTGTGGTTTGGTGAATTAGAGAAAAGTCAGGCATCTGTCTATTTAATGAAACCATTTTGGAAGTGAAGGGGAATGAATAGAAATAGGAAGTCATTAATTTCTGACGTTGCATAATGCAAAAAGACTTCAAATTATGTCAAAACCAACATTGTGCACTAATGTATCAGAGTACAAATGTCAGTCTCTCAAACTGTGGCTTTTTGCATTTCTTCATCTCTTGGTCTCATAATAAAGTGGTTTTCTAGCTCTCAAAGGTTCAGTACTCTTAATCCTAAATGCTGGATTATCCTGGACAGAATTATTGAAATAACATACCTCTAAGAGAGAATAATGAAATTCACAGAGAAATGAAGTAACTCATGTTGCAGATGGACTGAATGTCGAACTTCACATTTTAGTAAGTGAAAACAAAAACATCCCTTGTTTCCTATGTGCACAATCAGTCCTGAGTGTGTTATGATGTAGGGAATCTGTCCACATGCTCATTATCAATCCCTGCTGACAACTATGATGTTGCAGTATCATCAGTTTAATCCCCAGATATTTGACAGAATAGGATTAAATCTCTTGTAAATTGTCATTTACCCTTTGTGCCTCCCATTTGGTTGGGAGTGCCTTGGAACTGAACTCTGAGGAAATCAGCTGCATCTGAAGGAAGAACACACGGAAATAGGTGTGAATTTGCTGTGTGTTCCCATTTAGCCAAGCAGGAAAGTGAAGGCATCAGGACTTGTTGAAGCTGAGGGAACCGGCTGCACAAAAGGGGGAGAAGGCACAGTTCCAAGAGAAGGGTGGGCTGCAGGAACAGAAATCTGACTGCCTATCTATGTTCTGGCTTTGTGATGGGCAAACTAACAAGATATTATTATTGTTAATTTCAAACTTTGCTTGCAGTGGACTTCGTGCCCTTGATAATTGTACATTTAGGGAACACAGTGTTGAAGGTCTGAGAATTTATGTTCGTTTCAACACATAATCAAATATACAAGAGTACGAGGGTATTAGTGCCATTCTACTGAGAGCCCCACTGGCATGTTTTGCTTTCTGTCTGGAGGCCAATGGGAGAAAAGCTGCTGGGGTCTAAACCAGCTCAAGAGCTTGTGAGCACATGTGCCTAGAAAGTGACTCTCCACTGCAACAGCCTGTGCAGTGTCCTTGTGGGTTGTTGTTTTATGGAAACCCTGATTTTAAGCTGGCTGCAGATGGCAAAGTAAGTGACATCATCATACCACAAAGAAAATAAATGTTTGCTACTTATTTCTGTTACGTGGTAACCACATTTCTTTCCCTCACTTCTGCATGCGGTGCGTTATATAATTGCTTTCTGCAAGGAAGTTAACAAATATGTGTTGGGGACCAAAGAGAAAAAAGTGTGGAATACATCAATTTTTGTTCATTAATATTTTCTTTCCAAGAGTTCTTTGACCAGTTAGCTTTTATCTGCACAATAGTTACAAAACCCCACACAGTAGCTTGTTAAAATACATTAAATGATAAAAAACAAACAAAAAAGTCCAAACCCAAAGCCTTTCTCTTGCTGTGTTTAAAACCCCACTCTATCTAGGACAACTGTGAGCTCTGTGCCACATGGAGGACACAGCACTTTTGAAAGGAAGATATTTCCTTGTTATATTAATAATTTTTCCATTTAGAACATCCAGCTACTCTCAAGCTTCTAACAGCAAAGTAAAAGAATACTTTGCACCCTTCGACTAATTTTAGCTAACACAAACCAAACATTTCCCTCTTCAACCAAATGACCTTGTGGCTGCCTGTAAGTGCTTACATGAAACAGCACAGAGGCTGTTTGGACGTGTTGATCCGGGCAGGAGGATGATTTCATGGGCCTCTGCTGATGTCCTGAGTCAGGTGATGTGGCTCACAGACCCGGGAGGCAGGCACTCAAGGAGGTCATCTAGGCCATGAACTTGAACTGTCCTGATGGAAACAGCAGGAGTGCCACACGGTAACAAATGTTTTGAAATGAACTTTAGTCTGTAAAACTGTCTCCAGACTTGGTTAGCCTGTCCACTTTAATCATAATGTTGAAGAGGGGGATGATTGTAAATTACACAGATTTTAGAGAGGATGGTGGTGGTCTGATTCATAGCCCAGGAAACACCAGCAGTGAAGACTGGGGAGCCTTAAGTTGAAAATAACTCACCCCTGCTCACTGCTGAATTTACTCTGCTCCTTTCCAATACAAGGAAGCACAAGAGCAGTGCCAGGGGAGCATCTCCACAGTGCTCCAGTACTTGCTGAGCTGTGTGTGGGTGTCACCCATGTGGAGCTCTAGCAGCTGCGGGAGTGGCCTTTCCTCCATTCAGTAGCGGTGCACAGCAAATTTTGGGTTGCCCCACCTGCAGGGAGTAAATACCTGACAGCTGATATCAGTTGGTTTGAACATGTTCTGCAGTGGGGCAGTGGGAGCAAGGAAGGGCATGGCTTTACCTCATGGAGTTGCTTGACAAAAACGCTGTGTGTGCATTCTCTTTTGATGATCAGTGAACATTACCATTACATTTCTACCCTTCACCTAGATGTAATGTTTTTAAAATAACACTGCTCCCTCTCTTAAAACAAGCAAGAAAACCCCAAACCAAAAACCAACAGCAAAACCAAACCACTTATTAACATTGAGGGTCCTATATGTCTTAATTGAGTAACACTAACCTCAGAACAACTTTCTGGATGCTTTGTTCATTACAGAGGTTCTGAGGCTGATAGTTCTGGAGAGCAGAAGGGGCCATTAATTACACTGCATAAGGCAATGAATTTCCCTGGTGGTTCTTGCAGCTGGTTAACTAACTTGTGACCGAATTAGCTGCGTGTGGTTTTTGAACACATAGAAGGAATCTCCTGTTACTGATCAGAAGAGGGATGAGTACTGTAGTTGTGTTTTTTAGTGCAAAGCAGTACCTGATGTGGAATAAGAGTCACCTAAACAGTAAATGGGCACAAGGAAGAGAGAAGAAGAGGGTCTCAGGGACATACTGCTAACACAGTCTTCCCGTGGGTGTGTAAACCACATATGTGGGCAGAAGAAAAACTCTGCTTTAAACATTTTCCTCAGGATATATTGAGAAAAGAAATATTTTATGTCTTCCTGGAGCTGGGCGTAGTGTAGCTCAGAGATTGAGGGTATGACAAAAGATTTAGAAGGCCAGGGCTAAGCTGTTTTGGCAGAGATGTTGTAGGAAAATGTGCAAATATCTATTGTTAATCCTCTTACTGAAGGATGCCATTGCACTGGCTGGAAGAGGCATTAAACCTATTCCTCACAGCTCTGGCAGTGGATCTCCTTCCCACTCTAAAAACTTCAGAATATTGTGATCTCATTGTTCTGTTTGTGTTTATGTATGATGGACAGGGCTGCTAATGCTACCTATGCTTAAGGTTGCTTAACGCTTTCAGCCAGAAGGTCGTGTTTTTAACTGTCTGTGTTAATGCTGCCAAAGCTTAAACAATTTAGGCTGAGATTTTCCAGATGGGTGTCTTCATTCAGGAGACGTGGGGAGGGGGAGGGATTTCAGCCAGGCTTGTATTGGTGTACTTCTCAGAATAAGCTAACAGAAAATGACATTGTGTTTTTCATGTTACAAAGGGAAAACATCCTGCATCTTGCTTCAGTGGGATGGGTAGGGGGAGAAAACTTACAGTCTATTCTTTTCCACTTGAAATCTGGCAGGCAGCATTTGATCTTACCTGGGGAGAAGAGAGAGAAGTAAATGATAAAGTAATGAAAAATTACACCTTAGAATAAAAATAACTTTTACAATGTCTGTCTTATGAGACTAAATTAATTTTCACATAAAACCTTAACTCTGGTGTTTTCCTGCATCTTTGAATGCCTGACTGTGCAACCTTAATGCCATTTTAATGTGCTAAAAATGTGATCTGACTTCTTTTTTTTTTTCATAACAAAGTGAGCTAAGCAAAGCTCCATCAAGGGATATCATTTTGGCACCTATGCCTTTCACCTGCTCTGCCAACTTCAGATCTCTTCCACTGAAGCAAATGGAGCAATGTACAGAGGCTGTCATTGTGCACGGGCATCTCAGCAGAGCCAGATCAGGTACACTTTGCAAGAAGGTATTGGAGCTCATCCTTAAACCACAGGGCTGCTGAGACACAGACCTCTTAGGTTTTAATACAAGCTCTGGCTGGATTGTTACTTAGGTACAAATCTCTTTGCTCCTTTCCTTTCTTTTCTGAACTACTATGCTTATAATATTCTTCAGTTTATTCTCTTTCCAAAATACCTTTAGGGTAAAAAGAGACTTTGAGAAAGCCTAGGGTCAGGAAGTAAATTTTATTCCTTCTTTACTCATGGCATGTTAATCAGCCTTCATGTTTTTGTACTTCCTTTTATTCATGCATATAAGAAAAAACCTAAGGATGATTGAGCAAAATGATAGCTTTTGCAATACTTGAGCTCTGGTAGTGGAGGTGAAGCAGAGAATAGGTGCAGGTGTAAGATGATGTATCAGGGAAACCAAAGGAGAGCCACAGGAAAAGGTGTCTACATGGTCCCTGAGAAATGGATTACTTACCCTAGTGGAGGAGTTTGTAAGCAGAACTACAGCTCATACCGCAGTTCTTTGTCTTGAAAAATAGAGAGAATTTAAAAATATTCATTTTTCAGTAACAAAGGCTTTAGACCTGGTAAGGTGACAAGAAAAGCACAGCGAGAAGACATGGCAGCAGTTTTCATTTTTGACTAAACTATCAGAACTCTTTTAAAATTGGGTTGCTATCTAGAGTCTTATTTTTTGAATATTATTTTTGGAAGTAGAGTGTGGTTGTTTAATTTCTTAAAGACTGTGATGGAGTATGCACAGCAGTCTGCAGGCTTATCAGTTTGATCTAGAGTTTTTGCCAAAGAGTATGCTTGAAATAGTCTTGATTTCTTTCTCTTCTTTTTAGTTCTTCTCCTCCTTTCCAAGTCTCTGGACAGCAGAGTTTGGAAAGTAAGTAGAATTACAAGAGGAATGAACTTATCCCATTAACCTTTTAAAATACAGGTATGCAGAACAACTTCTGATCAAATCACTCAACAGTAAGTCACTTTTTACTGGGAGATACATTGAGGTGAGGAAAAGGGCTTTATTCCTCGTGTGTGAGTGTGTATGTATGCTTGAACTTTGTTCATGGCTCTCTTAATTGCTCTTTCTTAAAAAGAAATTCTCTGCTTCAGAGTTTTTCAAAGACTTCACCTAAGTTTTATCTAAGTCCAAACTGCAAGCAGCTTGGAATACAGACTACATTTCTGCTGCTTCTCTGTGCTACGTGCATAAAGCATAAGTAAAAACCTGCTCTAATAAAAAGAAATAAGGAGTGTAAGTTTATTAACTTTATCTCTGTGAGAAAGAAGTAAATTTCTTATTTAATCTTGGATATCAGAGGTTTTGTAGCATCACTGCATATCTGAATTTCTTTTCACTTTTCATGAATTCTGTCTTGCAAACCATATCTGGAGTTGGCATCCCCTTCCAGCCTGATTTATTCTGTGGTTCTTCCACCTACAAATAACACACACTCATTAATTAAATCTTCAGCTAAAGAGTTTCTTGTGCAGTATAATCATATAAACCTCAGTATCTCTTTCTTTTGGGTTTACAAGTACTGTGATTGATGTGAATAAATACCATAGACACAAAAATATACAGGTACCAGGGGAAACAATTTCTTTTGGTTTCCATTGTTTGACTGTGGCAAATATTCTCCTCAGTGCTACAGAGAAGAGGGTGCTGCATTGTTCAAGAGGTCCCTGTCTTTCTCTACTCAGACCTCTGAAAAACCCCACAGAAAACTATAGGTGTAGAGTTTGTAGGAGGTTCCTCGAGACTTTTTTCATGAATATGGGACAGAGCTGTTTATCAAAACCTGTCATTTTGCAGTCCAAAGTAACTTCACAGCTGTCTTTCAGGACAAGTTATGGGCTGTGAATGATCACTTGCTGCTCATGTCAAAATTTTCTATCCAGATTCTTGGCTGTGCTAGCTACAATTGCATCCATAGTGAAAGGAAGCACATCAAACAAGGGTATCAAGTTTGGCCAATCTATTTTAATCAGGATATTTGATACAAAACTAGAATGAAGATTATTAGTATTTAAAAGAAAAAATAAATTGGATAATTTGCTTATGTTAATAGCATCTATTGAAAGGGTAATTGATTTTTTTAAACGTATGGTAGATTAGCTCCGTATCCTGGTATGACTCAATTAGAAGGGTAGGAATATTTTTTTTCTGGGTTCACGCTCTGATCTGGCCTTTGACATAGAAGACTAAAATGGGGAGAAAAGTCCGGGGCCAGAGCATCCTATCTCCACACTTACCTTTTATTTTTTTCCTAAAAAATGTCTCCCCCTCATTCCTTAAATAATCTCTCTGTTAGCTGCTTTTATTTTTGCAGAAAGAAGAGCACCAGAAGTAGCTGAGGTGTGATACTGAGTAGCTGTTATCACTGGATAACTGGGTTTGCTGAGACTTTCTCTGGGATTCTCTGATTATGAGAAGACTATCACTGTTTGTCCTGATTCCACTCAAATATTTTGCAATGAAATATGTGGGGTTTGGCTTTCACTCACTAAAGCACTTGCACATTTGCTTAATCTGAGGTAAGCTAACGTCACCTGGAATCAATTGCATTGCTTATATGTGAGAAATAGATCACACCTTGTTGAGTCATGACAGGTTCTGCCCTTACCAAGAAATATTGTAGAGCAGACTTGATAGCTGATTTTTTTCCCTTCCTCCTGCTAGAATTGTTACTCACTAGAAGAGCTACTTAGAAGACCGTGTCCTTCACCTTCTATTTCCATCTGTCTCATAACTATCATTATTTGGGAACCTATTTGGGGGTTTTACTGGCTTATCTGTACCTGTTTGCTACAGTTTTAAGCTCTTTGGGGGCAGTACTGTCTTTTTATAGCATGGCTGTGAGTACAGCAACAATCTCCAGGGTCATGCAGCCCTGACTAGGGCTCATTGATGTAATTTGATTATTCTAGTAATAAGATAAATCTGCGCGCAAGGTTGCTTTCAGGCTGCATCTTCTCTCTGTCTCTAATTTTTGCATGTATGTAGCCTTCTACTGTGTCTCAAAGGGAGCAACTGGCACAGATATGTACTTGGGAAGGTTTTTCTTCTCTGGCTGCAAAAGGGTCAGTTCTCACTAGTTTGGAGTACTGAGAGTGAGGCATAGAAAGGCGCTTTCCTGAAAGATCCCCCAAACACTTACGCAAGGGCTGCACACCTTTCCTTGCTACAGACTGAGGCAGGTGAGGAGCTTCTAAAACACACAGGTTGTTTCTGCCAAAGCGTGCAACTTTTCTCTGTGTGTTCTGCTGTAAGAGCTAACAATAGATTAAACCTTTTTTGTTGTTATTCCTGCAATTTGATTGAAAGTACATTTGTGAAGCCAGTTGGTGTATGTCATAAAATCTGATTGATTGAACAGTTAATCCTTGAAAGCTTCCCTCTGAAATATTGCCAAGGTCAACAAGGGATAGTGCCCATGTATACATGTCATAGAAATTACCTATTTTGCCATTTTTATCTAGTCCTTTATAGCTATGAACATGCAGAGCGTTCTGGTCTTGTAATGCAAAGTGTTTTTTCCCCAAATTACTGGTTTTAGTGATCTGCGTTCTGCTTTTTTCTAGAGAAAATTTCTTAATTATGAAGGAGATCCTCAGCAAATTTGGGTACTTCTTATAAATTATGGGGGGTTTTTTTCAGTTCAGAAGAGTTTGTGGAACAGGTTATCTTATGGAAAAGAAATACTGTGAACATTTTTGGAAAATCAGTTATTTTCACATTTCCTGTGAGGTTTGTCACGTCTTCTTGAATGTAAGTTGTCATTTATGTAAATATCCCACATTGGACAATTTTACTCAGTGCCACAGAGGTGCCTTCTGAATGCCACACTTGTTATGTGAAAAGAGGTGCTGTTCAGGGGAATAAAACCTGCATGTCACTGATGCACTGTAAGCCAAATGGACAAGCTTCCACTTTTCTGCTGTTCTCAAGTAGTAACAGAATTTTTTTTTTTTGGTTTGGCCTTAGGCACCACCCTTGTGAATTTATTTACTTTTTGTCAGTAATTCAGTTGCTTACCACTGATATACATTATCTTTATGCCAAACTTCAGAGAAAATCCAGACAATTCTTGGAAGACCCAAACCCCAATGTCTTCTTCTAAGGTTGTCGGAAATTATTTTAAATGCCTTTATAGTGGTTCCCAGGCACTGATGTCCTATTATGCTTCCCTAAAACAGGATGAATAACCTCCTGAGACCTTGTCATAGTACACAAGTTTTCCTAGGTGACTCTGGCAAATAGATAACCTGTTGTGTCAGCGCTCACTGAACTGAGCCAAGGTCTGTGTACCCTTCCTGGCTATGTGAAGAGATGATCCTTGTTCTGTGGATGGCATTCTGTGCTGCATTCCAGGAACATGGCCCTTCTTGACAGCTGTCACATATCACAAATATCCACCGAGCTCTTCGTACGTACCAGTAGGGGAAACTAGAAGCATATAGGAAAATTTTGGTAACTCATTTACCATAACTCACTCTAAGAGAAATGTGCAGTTTCATAAGATAGAAATGGGAAGGGAGGGAAGGAAGCTGTGATCATCACTGAACTTTGTCAGTGAGCAGGGAACTCGATATAAAAAAATTACTGATATTGGGCAGAATGAAAATCCCTGTCCTTTGTAGAACGTTGTGGCAGAGATTCATCCCCTGTTGTTCTGAGGAGGTTTGCTTTGGGAAGTTGCTATGTCTTGGTCTTCTAAGGAAAAGAAATTCAAATTCAGCAATTAGTCCTCTACAGAAATGGTACAGTAGGAATCAAAATGTGCCAGAAACTTTGCAGTGCAATACTGATTGTTGCACCCAAATATATTCTTGTAGGACCACTATGCAGTGTTTCCTGTACTGGTCTTGTTCTGCTAGTTTTAGAAATTGAGGGTTTTTAAGATTTGGCAAAATGTAATTTATGCCCTTTAGGTACTTAAGAAGTTAGGAAAGAAAATCCAAACAGATTAAAATTAGATGGGAATTTCTATACTCCCTGCTTTTTTGTTCATTTGCTTTTAGTAGGTAGGGCACATTGCTTGTGGGAAAGTCTTTGAATTACTTTTACCACAAGTCAAACAAAAAAAAATGCATGATTGAGAGGGAGCAATAGCTGAACAGCAGTCTGCAATGTAATTGTAAAGGAAAAGACATAAAATGCAGTCAAATTTATCAGTAAAGACACTGCTGCCAACTCTGAAGAGCACCTGGCTAGGTATTAAAGGACACAAACATGATCCCCTTACTGAGCAGTATTTTATGGACTGTAGTTCAGAGCCAAAGAAAACAGCTTTTGTAGCTTTTAGGTGTCTGTAAACAGCTAGATAGATACGAGGGAGCCAGAATAAGGGATAAACAAGGTAGCTAAGTATCAGCTTGCCACATTGCCTTTTGGAGCTCCCCAAATAACCAACTGAACTTGGAGTATATTACTTCCCCAGCATTCCTGTTGCTTTCCATGATTCCTGGAGGTGGTGTCCCTAGCGTCAGAGAGAGAGGGTCAATGGAGCAATGTCATGATATAAACTCAAGCTGTGTCCTGTCATCTGTATAATTGCTAGGATTGCATAGTTGACCATATTTCATGTGAGTTGGCAGTGACCACCAGTCTGTAGTCAGGACAGGGATTTGGAAGAAGAGCTGCACCTATGGTCTCTGATCTCCCTCTCGTAGCTGCTGCCAGCATTCAAAGCATTGCAAACGGGTTTCATAAACAAATCTCATTAAATGTTTTTAGACAGAGGAAAGCACATAGCCATAAATAGAAAACTGATAAGTGGGCAACTGCTAAAAATAGCTCAGTAAGAAATGGTAAGTGGAGAAATAATATGGATATGATAGCATAAGGAATATTCTACACACATACTTGAAGCCTTTAGCAGTTGCCAAAACTCTGATGAAGTGAATGAAGAGCAAATGGGTTGTATTTCAAACACATACCATTACACTGAGCAAGAGTAACGTTTTATTGCTTCAGTCACATTTTTTGACTGAAGTAATAAAATTTGTAAAATATAAAGAAAAATACAGGATTTATCTCTCCCTCCTGTCCTATTCTCCCTCTCCCCCATTTCAAATTCAAAACAGATTTCATGGTTAACAGTATTGGCACTCAAGTTATGGAGATGTTTAAAAATTCGCTTGACAGTTTCAGAGAAACATGCAGTTCAGTACACAACTAGAGTAGTAAGAAATACTTTATAGGAATTTTATGGTCATAGCTTATGTCTGGTGAAGCAAGAGAAGAAACTACTACAGAGCTGGTTTCAGCCAGAGTCTTACAAAGATTTAAGCACATATAAAGCCTTGTCCTATAGAAGTAGTCAAAGGCAAGTAAATTACAAGGTGCAAAAAGCTGGTCACATGTTAAATTTTTTTGGCCTGTATTTTATTCAGGTTTGGTCTGAGTGATTACATTAATTAATCTGAATGACCTTATTCAAATTGAGCTGCTTTGCAGGTGTCGCTCTATGCTATTGCCTTGTAAAATGGAATTCACTTTTCCAGAGGTAGTTGTGCATTAGCTGTAAGCAAGTATGTAGCCTTCTGTTTTTAAATCTATTGTTTGCTTTAAAATGACAGAGATTCTGCAATATATTTCTAAACTGAAGACAAGCCATTAGAGTATTAGGGCTTCTGAATGCTTAGCTTACTTCATTTTAAGCAATACCATCCCACCACTGATGAACATTGATAAACATAATGGCTAATATCATAGTGCACACAACATCTTAAAATTTGTGTCATGTGCATTTTATTTCTATTGTCCAAAGCCCAAATTTAAAATACAATCTTATGTGCATCTATTAACCTTTCTGCTTCTGTTCTTGCTGAAATGTCAGTGTGAAATAAAAAATTGTTTATGCTAAAACGTTTTTTTCCCAGAGTGTGCTCACATAGGGATAAGGATGGAAAGTCTAATATGGAGTGGATGATCTTAGGAGCAAAGTGCTCCCCTTATCATGAAAAGTGTACCTAACATTTTTCTCTCACTCTCCTCTTTATTTTTGCTCTGGACTGAAAAGAAACATAAATTATAACTAAGATGCTTTGTTCTGTAGATCCTTCTTTCAGGTCTTTTCCAGAGGGTGGTGGTGAGCAGTCTGCTTTAGTGTCCCTGCCAGCTGTAGTGCTTGCGTGCACCCTGTCCTCTGCTGGGGGGATATGAAACACTCAGCTTTGTGGCAGAGGTTTATGCAGTTAACAGCTGGATGTTGTCTCTGTTTTAGGTGCCAGGGACATATGTTACAATAGGAGGTTTCAAGAACTTATTTGTGAAGTGTTAAGTAGCCCAAAATTTGTTTAAAATGCTTCATGTTTGCAGAGTGCCTTACAGCCCTAGAGAATAACAAATTGCAGTGGGTTAAGGACATGCCATCCTGATTTTGGTCTGAGATACAGTCACTTGCTGGATCCTGAGCTAGGTTTTTTGCATCACAGCTGAGGCATCACACTGTTATACCTTTTCTTCCTTAACAATGGCTTTCTAATGGAACTGTTAAATGGTCTAAGGTATAATACATACTCTAGGCTAATGAAGGGCCTGTGTAAATAGAATACCATAACCATTGCCTACAAGCAGGAATGAACAATCTGCTTAGGAGCTACCTGTACCTACATCTATGTCCTAATTTCTGTTAAAAGCTTTGAGTAGCAGCACTAAATAGCTGATCTGGACCAAACTGTGCAATTCTGTTCTTCTCTTTCATACCTTTACAGGTATTTTTGTTTTTCCATTGAGGATTTCCTGTTGTTCTTTGTGGAAACTCAGGAAGAACTTTGTATTTTAGTACTTTTTACTTAGAAGAAGAGTCAAATCAGTGGTGATCTTCAAATGAGTTGTGTTAATACTTGTAACTGTACATGTAGCCGAAAGAGAGTATGTGAGTATTCTTTGTAGATGTCCTGTGACTTCATTCACACTTCAGTGATTAATTGAAGTGGATGATTCTTATAGAAAGGTATATGTTTTCCTTGTTAATCTGTGTGCTAATCTGTGTTCCTCTGACAAGTTAATAAGCGAAGGACTTATGTTATGGTTGTAAACCAGACAAACCAAAACCAGACTGCTACCTAATGAAATGTCACTTTTTTTTTTTTCTTTCCGAACAGACAAGTTTGCATTGTGTTCTTGCTTTGAAGTGTAGCATTAGTTGCACATCTGTCAGTATTTCTCTTCAACGAGGAGAAGTATTTCATAACTTCCTTTAATTATGAGGAAGCAAATATTCAGACTTACGAAAACAATTTAAGTTTGGGAAATCTAGAGTACTATATGGAAGACATTCTCTTTCCTGTGGGTTTTTCTTTTTTTTTTTTTGGTAGTATGAGCTTGTTTTTGTGTTAGTGCGTGGCTCATGAGGGATTTACAAAGGGGACTGCTGCCACGTTGTCTTGTGCAGTGTCTTTCAAAGAAAGAAGTTGATTCCTGCCTGTTCTTCAAAAGAAAGCATAGTTATACTGCAGAAAAACATTTAGCTTTTTGGATCCTGAACTTCCTTGATAAAAGACACCTCAGCCCAGGATATGCCCTGCTGTGTTTGTTACTCCATTCACAATTTTACGGTGCTAGACGTGTGGAACTCCAGGACATTAACTTTTTTTCTTTTTCATTCTGAGATCTTGTTCTCTGCTTGCACTGAGTAATGCTGGAGATTTAATTTAGTATCCTTGAGCCCACTGCAAGAGATGTAAACCTGGTTTTGTGCCTTGGGTTGCAGACAGACTGCTATTCTCCTGCACCTCTTTGGGTTTAAGACTAATATTGTCTGAATACGCTTTCCCTGAAGCACCAGTGATGCTTTTTCTGTCATCAGGATCTCGTTGGTCAAAAATCTGGTAAGGTTCAGGGTTACCTGCACTCATCATATAAACGAGGCTGTTCCTGAAATGTACTGCTAGCAAAAAGAAGACTAGTGTTGACTGTATAGAGCTGAATGATCTTACACATATACAGGCACACATGCATAATTATGCCTCATATGCATTTAGGACGAGGACCAGCAATGCAACTTGTGTAGATGAATCCTTAGACTGAAACGTTCTCCATAACTTGCAAGAATAACGTTCCACTACAATAAACACTCGCCATGACAATTGCTACTTTAATAGATAAGGAGTAGATAAGCAGTGCTTTGCTCATAGCAGCAGTTATCTTTTCCCCTTACAGCATCAAATTAAATAGCAGTAAGGTGATCCCTCTATTACTGAATCGTAACTTGATGAACTAAATAGTAGTGTCATGTCTATTTTCAGAAGCTTTGTTGCTAAAAACAGATCTTTACTCTGTGGACTGGTCTAGCCTTTCCCAAAGTGACAGCATTTCATTAGCAATAGCTTGCTGGGCCTTCTTGCCCAGCTCTCCACCGTAGTGCCTGGTCTGTGAGAGCAGACAGCTGGGGGAGTTTGGTGTTTTGAAGATTATGATCACAGCAGCTTCGTAAGTGCTTTATTTCAGTTCTGGTCTGGCTGTGCTGGGGACAGGTGCGGTCTGGTTCTGATTTCACTGTTCATAATTTCTTATCTGACCTGGTAGTTAATCAAGGGCATGAGAGAGGAACAAGGGAAAGCAGGAAAGGAGCAGCCTGAGATGGGCAGACAGCGAGAGTGTAATGCTGAGCATCTGACTTTGCTCATCCAGGAACTGGCAGATCTGCCTGTCATTCAGTGCTTCTCTGTGTACTGACACTGCCCTGTGCAAAATGGATTTCTGAGAGTTAACCACCGTGTTCTTCTTTTCCAAAGGGTCTTCTGTAGGATTTCATTTGCAGAGCACATAGGGTAATATCTAGGGTAATTCCAGGGCTTAGTGACTGTGATCTTTTGTCAACTCTGCTTGTGAGTGAAATTAAACTTGGTATGAGCACCCACAATCTGAGCTTGTGCAACACAATTCCCGGACAATGAGTGAAAAATCATAAACCTGACAAGTATTTATGAGAGAGAAAAATGAGATGTCATATTGTAACAGGAATATATTCATTAAATCTATCATTTTCACAGAAACCAAGAATTCCCTCTTCAGTATAAGGCTTTGAGTAGGTTTATAAAGTCAGATTTCTTTTACGAGTTGTAACTTTTTTATGCTAAAACACAGCATGTGTGACCTAAATTCAGGTCAGTATTTTCTAAGGGAACAAATGACAAAAAAGGTTGAGTTAATGTGATGTTACAGTAGCTACTCTGTTTTTGAGAGGGTATTGGCCAGTGTCTGTGAATCATCCTATTGAAGCTGAAACCATACCTCAAAAAAACCTTACAAAAGCAATAAGCCTGGCAGGGGTAAACATTGAATGTCAGTGGCCTTATGCTACTTCCCATCATCAGAGGATTTGATGCAGCAGGAATATAGCAAAGACTTCAAAGGACAATTTCAAGTGGTCTCTCCCACATGAGCAAGATTGTTCCTGGAAGAACTCGGGGTGTGAACTCCCCAGAGTCTTCTTGCCTGCCTACCAGAGCAGAAAGGTGTCTTTCCTGTCAGAATGAAGATAGACCCCAAAACTGAAAATCTGGACTTCTTCAGCTTCTTGAGGGCATTCACTTATGCAGTCAGGTTTTCAGGAGTGTTAGTCAGTGTGGTGGTGATGTGAGGGACTGAATGCTATAAGTAGTCAATGTAATTAAACTTAATATGTGTTCATATCATAAAATTAATTCCACTGTTACTAGCAGTAAATCTTTGCCAGTGCTGGGCTTCGAGCACAAAGTTTCCCAGCAGAAGCCAAAGCACTGGGTGAGACAAGTTATAG
Organism: Machaerirhynchus nigripectus; assembly: GCA_013397975.1. Lineage (NCBI taxonomy): Eukaryota > Metazoa > Chordata > Aves > Passeriformes > Dicruridae > Machaerirhynchus > Machaerirhynchus nigripectus. Next base: position 853,269 of record VZRQ01003935.1, on the reverse strand, counting down.
CAGCACATAATGGAGTTGGCCAACTTGCACCTTGGGAAGAGGCCCTGGCTTGCTGCAGCTTCAAGTCACCTCATCAGCCTCCTGTGTAAACCTTTATAACTGGTGAGATTCAGACCATTTTGACAAAATATGGTCGGGGGGAGGAAAGACCAGAGTAGAAGAAAAATTCAGGTGTATTTTTACCAGATGAATGCCACAAACCAATATCTAAGTGTAACTGGGCTGGTGTTAGCAGGTTAGATTGGCACCTGCTGCTGACGGAGAAGAGCTCTGTGCTGCTCCCAGCCCTGTGGGTGTTATATCTCTCTCACTCAGTTCTCCTGCCTCTTGCTTCTTTCCATCTGATGGCACCATGCTGCGGAGAAGCTGCTTCTATGGTTTCTGTTGCCCTGGTTTCAGATGCTATTGGTTAGAAAAACAGGAGGTTTGGGGTTTCCTTAGTTTGATTTTTTGTTTATTTGGTTTGGGTTTTTTGTTTGTTAGCACATAAAACACCTTCTAGTATGAGTTAAGTGACGTTTGTAATCCCTGTGCTGAGGCAGTTTGCAGGGAGTTACTGCTCAGTTTTGCCGCAACCATATTTCCAGATGCTACGGATGCCAATTCTTTGTTATTCTGGCACTCATTCTGGGGTAATTGTAAACTGTCCTGTATGGGATTTAAAGCTATGAAGGGTGGAAAAAGCATGGATAGAGACTGAAGATTAAGGCTTTTACTGTTCAAATCCCTCCACCACCTAGCTTTCTTTAATAGATAGCAAACAAGCACAATTAGAGAAGCATGGGTTGGATAGGTACATGCACCGAGATGTGTTAACATGTCATGGATGCTAATGCATAAAAACCTATAAAAGACTAAAAAAATCATTTGTACATGGTATGTGTGATTCATGTTAGACTCACTAAGTCAAGAAATACCTCCGATATTTTAACAAAACCCACAACTAGGTGTTTTCCATTGTTTGAGAGCAACACAACTTACCTATTATACCTAGGAATATTAGCTCTGTTTGCAAATGTATCTGTTTACAAATGGCAGCCTTGACTTTATTGTAAACTTAGCATTAGCACTAGATGTCCTTTCAGTGGAATTAATTCACCAGCATTATGAACAAATATGAAGTCTAAAAAAATTACAATCATATACAGCTGAGTAACTGTAGTTAAAGCCTCAAAAACCTATTTTTCAAAGTGTAATTTAAACTCTGTTGTCCAAATAAATCAGTTTTTCACTTAAAACTAATGAAAGCCTTTAGCTGTAGCCCAAACATAAAACTCCTGGGAGAGAAGTTGTATTGTGTGAGAATTGACTTTAATAGATGTAAACCCTCACCAAATTATATAATTTTGTTTATTTGTCCATGGGCCACATTTAGATTTATCTGTGGGAACTTTGGTGTTTCCTATCACCCCATCACACAAAAAATTACAATGTATCTTCAAAAGAAAACTGGACCTCAGTCCTCCATAAGGTTACATCTTGTAGTACTAATTAGTCATCATCCTTATGGTGTGCAGAGATCAAAATACAAAATCCTTAACTTTTCCTCTATTTCTGAACTTTTGAGTGCTTGCAGTAATACATTTTACTGTTCAACAGTGTTGCTGCTGGATAGGCAGGGTAGCGGTGACAAAGTCTATCACCACTTACAAATGTAATGATTAAGTTCAAAGCCTTGGGACAGGGTTGTTTGTTAACAAAGAGAGCTTGGAAACTGAGACAAAGTATAACAATCAGGGAGCAAAGGGTGATGTGTTGTGACAGCTAGAGGCATTGTGCTAATAGCCTGGTAACCCAGCTGGGACACCCGCTATTTGTGTGTTTCTCTGTTATTCAGATTATTTCCTCCTGTGGTAAATGAGGGTTTACTTTTGGTTCCTCCGGTCATACTCATGTAAGTGAAAAAAAAAGGTAAATAAATGAGTAAATGCCATGTACAAGAAAAATGCTTTCAGAAACCTGCCCAGGTTTCCTTTTGCCTCGAGAGAATGACCAGCTTGATTTAATTTTTTAGGTCAATTTTAGGTTTTCAAAAATTTTGGGAGTTTGATATATATATTTTTTTTTGTTTGTTTACCTGGTTGTGGTTGTGGCTGAATGACAGCTCCTCTCAACCACCCAGCACAGCATTTGCTGATTCTCAGGCAGGGAAATCCCATGGAAGGAGAAGTGGTGTCCCCTAGCCGGCCACAGTCCAGGCAGTGCAGAGCACAGGGTGCCCTAGGGACGTGCTCAGCAAAGGTTGAATTACCTGTCAGGGCCTTGGGGGCATGTGTGGCAGAGGGCACTTTGCTGGTGCCCTGGAATGGAGCAGCACGCTCCTTTTTGTTGCACGCTGTTGACAGCAGGACACTGGATACCCGTCAGGAAAATGGATAGCCTTTTAGATAGCGTGTTGCCTCTCCAAGTGCTGGCATGACACCTTCCCCCTTTCCCTCCCTCCTCCCTTTCTCTGTCAGCCTTCTGAGCGCTGAGCTTCAGTGCTCAACAGGAGGTGCCACGTAATGTCCCATAGCGGCTCAGGTGCTGATGTTTCTCCAGTCCAGGTCAATGTCCCAAATACAACAAGAAGGAGCTAGTGCCTGGTGGATCACTAGCTTCTGGAATTCTGGGTTACTGGAGGGGTCCTGAGTGGGAATGCTGGGAGCCTGGCAGAGGTTTGCGATTAACCTCCCCCTGGCCAGGCTGTGCATGTTGGAAGTTGCCTCCTGTGAGCTCTGCGGCCCTTCCTGGCTCTCATTGCCGGGGTGGGTGTGGGTAGTGGGGGGATTCTTCCTCTTCACTCATGTGGAAATATTCCTCCCCAACATCTTTCTGCTACCTAGCTATTTCTGTCCTTTCCTCTTGTGATGCAGTGGGCAAACATCTAGGAAAAAAGTACACCAAGGCTGTTCTTGGAAGCTGCCACTAATGCTCAGAGGTCTGATGAGTAAGGAATTTAATTTCCCTTCATGCCAAGGCTTGACATAAATGGTTGGGGTGGGCTTGTGCTGTAGACATTCTCTTTGTCAGAAGGAAGTCTAAAGCACTGCAGCTGTGCCTTGACACAGCAAGATGACTTTAGAAAAACTTTAATTTAAAAATATTTTTATTTTTAAAGCAGTTTCTAGAAGACAAGCTCTGTCTGCCTTCCAGGCTGTTCAGGAGCTGAAGGTTCTCTCTGTGTGCCAGAAGCACCTTGGGACGGATACAGGTGCAGCATCAGTGAATTTGGGGAATGTGTAATAATCCAATTGGCTATCACCAAAAGGTGGCAGCGTCTACATCTGCTTTTCATTATAGCCCGTGCTGCTACTTAAGCCAAATATCTTAGACTTAGGTGCAGTGGGAACAGGGCAGTAGCAATTGGTGCTGGATGAGTAACAACAGCAGTTCCATGTTTGCTTAGTCTTGATGTTTTGTTGGCCAACCCAAATGAGGATAAATAGGCAGACAAACAGATTAATGCTACTGATGGGCTCTGAGAAGCCATTCACATCTATATTTCATCTCTTCATGGTGGCCCCAAGCTAATCCCTGGGTCAGGACACTTCTGCATCTGGGGATTCGAAGTCTTGGTCTGAGTGTGAGACTGCCCAGAAACAAGGGTGCTGGGAAGTGTCGGCCCTGGTGTTTCTACAGCAGGAAATGAGCAGTGCAGGCTCAGCAGTGCTGTGTCACAAGATACAAAGCAAAACACTCAAGTTGAGCTATAAAGGAAAACACAGCTCATGCATCCTGAGGAAAATAATCTTCCCCTCTCTCCTAGAAATAGCCTCTGCATAGCAAAAATAAAAACATCTGTACATATTTATAGTTTTGACTTTGCTACTAAACCACTCTTCATGTGGTAAAATGACTGACAGTTGTCTTCAGATTTTGTCTCATTTTTAGTTATCGTAAGAAAGACAAAAATATTTAGCCAGCTTGAATGAATTTTTTTATCTCTCCTTAAAGGATAAATTTTTGTCAAAGTCACAATGTTTTTCCTTTAGAGAAATATTCAGTAAGATTGCTCTGTTGCCCTTTTAATTTCCTTGTACCTTTTTCTGAACTGCTGTGTTGCCCCAAGGTAACACGTTAATTAAATTAGGATAAAAACTATGTTTCAGTGCAGAAAAAGATTTGGGCATGTTTGTTTGTTCTATGGAGGTATTTTCTTTTTTGCTTTTTATCCTATAGGGCCCTTCTGAAGTGCAACACTGACTGAAATCTTTGCAAACAACACTTTGCATGCTGGGGCCTGATGTTTTAGTGCTGTTAAAAACAATAGATTCAGTTGTAATGGAGGAGAGCCAGACTTTGCTTTGAAAGTCTCTTACAGCAGTTTACCTGCAGAGAAGTCCTGGTACTGTGGGGTTAAAGTGTCTCTCTGTCTCACAGCATTAGCTGAAGTCAATGTTAATAGTACACTCATGTACTCAGAGACTGGCCTTTAGAATTTTATAGATACACTCAGAGATTATTTTCAGTTTCTGAATCCTATTTTCATGTTGTATAACAGCCTCTTGCTACAAATAAGGCTATGCCCGTGTCTTGTAGACAAGAAATCAAAGATTAGGGGCAAGCAGCTTTAGAAAATAACACACTCCTATGTGATTGCTTTTGTCATGTGCTTACAGGAGCAGTGTAAAATTTTACAAATGATAAATATTACATGTGGAATCCCAATGAAAAATATTATAGACTTTGCCTCTGATCAGAGCGTTACTAAGGTAATTAACTGAAAATAATGCTGCTTGTTGGGAAGGGTGTTGTCCTAGTCTTGGAAGTTACCTAGGTTTCCTCAACTGGTACCAAATCCATCCCTGGAACAATATAATGCACTAGAAGTTTTTGGATAGTGCTTTTGGTTTAGTATTAAGTAATTTAGACAGGAATTTGGAGCAATGTTGAATAATAATAATATTGACCAAATGAATTGCTGGACCCACAGAAATGTTTTGAATAGTTTGTAACTAAAATGAAACTCAAAAGTATTTATGTATTATAACCCATTTGAGGACTCTTGTTCCTTAAGAAAAAGGATAATTTTGGCTAAAAGCTCAGGTAATACTTTCAGTCTTTTCTGCTTTTAAATAACTATGATATTTCAATGTGTAATTTAAATAAGTGGCTACTGTTTTCTTGTTTATGTTTATCAGAACGTGTCAGCTTTGTGGCACAATATGAAACAGCAAAACAAAAATGTGTTTATATATCAGAACTTGTCCTTTGTGACAAAATTTGATGGAAAATGTTTCTGAGATATTTGCAATATTTTATCTTCTGTTTCAGTATCTCACAGGAATCACCATTTAGCTAATTGTGTAGGTAATATTTATATGTATTGCAGTCTTTTCACATAAGTAGAAATGAAGTGGTTGAATCAAGGTTATAATAGAGCATGAGCAAGTCAATAGTAACATAAAAAGTGAAAGATCTCATGCAAAGTCCTGAAACAGGGTTAGAATTTTTGTTCTTTTTTTTACAGTTTCTCATCCTTATTTTAAAATGTTTTCAAAAACAACAATGGGAAAGAGGAATGTTCATTGTAGTTGTCTAATTTATTGGATTAAGGTCTACAAGACTGCCAAAATTCCTGACATTTCTTATTAGTGACTTTGAAATTGTATCCCTGACTCAGTTCTTAGAAGCTTTAAGAAATGTACCTAGAAATTTCCCTTTTCCTGAAGGAAATTAGCAACCTTAACTGCACCATGATAATAAATTCTGCAGGAATTGAACTTGCTAAGCCTCCCTGGAAAAAAAGGTAGGCTACCTTTCCCATTGCCTCCCATTTTCAGAGGCAAAAACCTCCAGACTCCAAACCCCCTAGTTTCAGCTATTTATATTCAGATGAAGAGTAGTGGAATACTTTGCAACTCCTTTGTTATCAACCCCTTTCCATCCTGGCCCACTATTTAGTGAAATGTATATACTTGTTGCTTAGGCCAGGAATCCTCACTTTTCATTCATAACCTCTTGGTAGTGTGAAACCACTGTCTTAAACCCCAAGCTTATTTCACTCCATCAGTCTTAGAGTGATCTCTGCTTTTCACAAACAAGTAAATCCTGAAAGCTCAAGGGGTAAAAAAGGATGCCTTCTAACTCTTAAGAGCCCTGAGCTCCTCCTCCTCCTCCTACCTGATACTTGGTGATCATAGAAATCCTCTTGCCTACAAGTGTGTGAGTAACCTTGCTTTGGGAGGAAGCATGGAGATGCTCCCTACCTACATGCAGAAACTGCACCTTTATGGACTATCTATAGGAATAAATGTGACCCAGCCCCACCTCCCTGATAAATCTCTCCTTCAGTTGGTCTCTGCTGTGATGCCTATGGTACCCTTACTGTAGGGCTGATGGCAACCAAGGGTTCTGCATCTTCTAGAGGTCCATCCCGTGCATCCTGAATTCTCCTGTGTCTCTAGATATATGATAGAGGGAGTGTTGTGGGGTTTATTTCTTCTATTGATACCGCCTGTGTCTGAGCTGCAGAGGTGGCACTGAGAGCACTTTAAATCTGGTTGGGTACCTGACAGCACAGCAATTGGCACTGTGGGAATGGTACATGTTACAACAGTCCACCCAGGATGCTGGGATTTCTTTCAAGGATTCATTTGGCTTGGTCTGTAAGGTCTTGAGGTCATTGTCTTAACTGGACCCACTAGCCACATTAGTAAACTTGTATTAATCTTCACATACTTTGCAAAATGCCATTCTAAGTATGTGGACACTTGACTTCGTCCAAGTATGCCTGGTGAATCATAGACTGTACTATGAAATTTTTTTGGAAGAACTGTCTGCTTGCCAGGAGTGAGATGCTTCTTTGTCCCCAGTCTTTTGGGGAAGGAAAAGAGCAAAAAGACAGGCAATGCATCTGGAATAACATAGAAAGTCTGAGTATTTTTGTTTATTGAAGTAAAAATGCCTCAGGCACAACCTTTATTTTTTGGAATCACAACTTGATTCTCAGTTATAAAACTCTGGAAAGCCTCTCCCAAGTGCTCTGAAATGGTATTCGGCACTTTGGAAAGTACCCAGAGTGATTAGGGAATGTCCCAGGAGCAATAGGATAACATTCTCCGAAACATCACAATATTTAATTTTTCTATGATTTTTAGCAGCCTCCAAGATTTTATTTTAGAGACCTTAAGACAAAAGTCTCTTCTTGCATAATACTAATTGTAATTACATCATGAAAATGGAAAGCAACCTGACCTGAGATACTTTCCATTTCTGTTATAAATATAGCTTTCCCCATGTATATCTATTTGCATTTGCTTTATTAAGTCTGTAGAAAGTTGCTCCTGCACAGTCTGAGGGCATGAATGCAAGTATCCTGCCTCCAGAGAGCAGCTGAAAACCCCACCTGTTCAGGCAAGCACTGAAGGAAGATGAGATTTCAGTGTGACTGGTTCGTGCAGATGCCCTCACGTATTTATCCATTCATAGCCTCCGCTCCGTCTTTTCCTGCCACGCAGCCAGGATCGGAGGGAGGTTGAGCCTTTTCTGCCCTATTAACTTTGGCATGTTTGCTTTGCTTTTATCTCCCAGTCTCCTCTCCCCAGTAGCAACTGCCTTGCCCTCAGTCCGGAGGATGGCCCCATGACTCCTTTGTTTAACTGCTGTTATAAGCTGCTGCACAAATTGCTTGGCAGAGGGTGATTTGTAGTGACAAGACTTGAACCTTATCCCTGGAGATTCACCAGATACCTCTGCAATGCTCTGCATCTCTCAGGACGGGGAATAGGAAGCTCAGCTCCCACTTCCAAGCCTGATCTTGCATCATTCCAGCTATTGCATAACAGTTTAGCTGAGATACAATGGCATGTCCTCCTCCTCTCTGTTCCATTAATGTGGGTCTGCTTGCTCACAGGAGCCGAGTGGCTGCCCCTTTCCTGTTATTTATGGATCAGTATGCACACAGTGACTTACACACATCCTTTAGAATTATAGTGATAGATCAATCAGATCAGCAAAACTTGTTAATCTTTTAAAATCTTTAGAGGAGAAACGGGTAATGCTTAAAAGAAGAATCTATGGGGTGAAAATTAGTCTTGTGTATGCCTTAAAGTGTCACAGTTTACCTCACAGTTTATTGAGAGAACGAAAAATATTGAAATATTGAGAAAATGCCAGAGGATTAGTTTGGAAGAACATTTAACTTGTATCTTCTTTGCTTTCAAATTTCATGTTTTGCTTCTCTTTATTTCTCATTTTTTTTCTGAATCTGTGATGTGTCAATTTTCTGTTGCAGACTTGTTGCTGTTCCCTAACTTTTCCTGATTTTCACCTCACATTTTGAAATCTGATGAAGACTGCATGATCTATTTTAGTTCTTTAACACTTGAAAGTTTTCTTTTAGTGACGATCTTGCTTTTATGTTTTTAAATTGTATCTGATACCTCTTCTTCTTGCTAGAACTAAACCAGCACCCTTCTCTTTCCCACCATGCCTTAGGGTCCCATAATCTCAGAGCTGGTGTCTCCTTAACCTCTCAAGCCTTCAAACAATAACAAAACAAAATTATAGACCTCCTCTCCTTATTTATCTTTCTGCTGCAGAAATACTTAAATGCCGCCAGAGGCACGTGTGTGAGTGGAGTTGCATGGCAGTCATGGGGGATTTTGGTCAACAGGCTGCAAAATTATCAAGTGTCTTTTCTACTGCTCTGAGGGTAGGTTTGCAACACTTAAGGTGGCTATGGGAAGAAGCTGATGGAAGTTCTGTAGCTGAATTTGGGATAAGGAGTCACGACGAGCAATATCCCATTTTTGTTCAGGACTAAATCCCAGAGATTGATTGAGCTTGTCCTAGTGGCCATGAGGTTACTTCCAGGTACATGAATAAACTAACATAATGTCTCTTACATCCCTGGATTAACCTCCTTATATTTTGCTGCTCTGATTATATTGGTGCTAAGATCCAGCGGAGAGTTAGAAGAGTTGAAGGTGTTGGTAATTTCCCTATCTTGTGATCTTGAAGTATGGACAGAGCCGTCTTGGTGATAAAGTGGGGAACAAAAAGGGGTGTCTTCATATTTTCTGTCGCCTTCATTTCAGCCTTCAGGAAAACACTTTTGGCTTTGACTTACCCAGGGAATGACCTACAGTTTCACAAGTCAGCTTTATGTTGTCAGAGCTCATGGCAGGCTTATGGCCTCAGGACTAAAAGCCCAAGAGAAATAGAACACCAATGGCTTTGAGTTAAGAGGTTCACTTATAGACTTGAATGCTTTCTTTATACTTGTAAGAATATATGCAAATTTTAAGAATTATGAGTGGACTTTGAGATTAAAGTAATTCAATTTACTTTGAAAAACATAGCTAGGATTTCTGTATGTTTCGCTAGAGAAACTGAGCATCCAGCCAAGTAACCAAACTAATTGATGTATGCCTGGAGAAAGAAAGTCTGGCCTTGGACATGACTGGTATTTTACATGTACTGTGTCAGTGTATTGGTTATTTATATTGCAGGCACGTTTCAACGACCCACCAAAAAAAACCCATTACCTAAAAGCAGATAAAACTGAAACAGTTACTGCCTCAAGAAAAAAAAAAAAGATTATTTTTTGTACAACTTCTGATTCTCTGATAAACTTGGAATACTGAAAAAATTGTTTGTACAATGAATATATTGTTTCATCACATGCTGGGCACAGATTTACTTTCGCACCAGGGACATTAAGGATGTCACATTCACTATATTTTTAAGATGCGTGTAAAACATCTTTGCTGAAAAAGTTGAAAGAAGTTTTTCTTTGTGTATTAAAAGTGTCACAAAATCAGCAGCACAAAAGCACAGATGTTCTGTGGCTGACACACAGGCTTGGGAGTGCTTGCTTCTGCACCAAGATATTGTCTAACTACATAAAACAGCTAAACATTTTTTTTTCTGTCAAAGATCTAAAGAGATGAATGACAGGTCTTATAATAATGGTAAATATGCTTGGGGCAATGCAGAGGCCAAAGACCATGACCCTGCATTGGTAGAACTCTGTTTTCTGGGAGAATCTTAAGAATTTTTAGTAGACTCAAACATGCATGGGAACATTTGGGATGGTTTCAGTTTTTTCTTTTTTTATCTCTTTGGAATAACTTATAAATATTTAAGAATGCCCCTGCGACATGTCTGGTCCTGTGTGAAAAAACTTAAGGGAATATATTTTAAAATTGTATCCCAAGTGTTTATAAGGACTATTGTAAGGTTAGAAATTCCCCCAAATGCATTCATTTATAACTGTGCTGGAATCCTTACATGTGGCTAACAAGGAAAATCCTGCTTTACAGGTATAAGATAATCTGCAGGTCTCAGAGGATGAAATAGGTGGAATAAAATGACCAGAAGAATCATGGAATTGCTTAAGTAGGAAAAGACCTTTAAGATTGCTGAGTCAAACCATTAACCCAGCACTGCCAAGTCCACCATTAAACCATGTCCCTAAGTGCCACCTCAGCATTTCTTTTAAACACCTGCAGGGATGGTGACTCCACAACTTCCCTGTGCAGCCTGTTCTAATGCTTAATGACTCTTTCTGTAAAGAGATTTTTCCTAATATCCAATCTGATCTTCCCCCAGTGCAGCTTAAGGCGGTTTTCCTTTCTTACTGCTTGTTGAAGAAACACTGACCCCCACCTTGCCAAAAGCTCCTTTCAGGTAGGTGTGGAGAGTGATAATATCTCCCCCGAGCCTCCTTTTGTCCAGGCTAAACAACCTCAGTTTCCTTGCATGGTCCTCATAAGACTTGGGCTTCACAGGCTGGCTCCACTGCCCTTTTCTGGACATGCTCCTGAACCTCAATGTCCTTCTTGCAGTGAGGGCCCCAGAAGTGGACACAGCACTTGAGGTGTGGCCTCAGCACTTCCATACAGGGGGGGAAATCACTGTTCTGGTCCTGCTGGACACACTATTTCTGATACAGCCCAGAATACTATTGGTGGTCTTGGCCACCTGGGCACATCCTGGCTCATGTTCAGCTGCTGTCAGCCAGCACTCCCAGATCCTTTTTTTGCAGGGCAGTTTTCCAGCCATTCTGCCTCAAGCCTGTAGTGTTTGCTGCATAGGATTGTTGTGACCCAGGGCAGAACCCTTGTTTAACCCTTCACCTTGTTGAACCTCATCCAAATGGTCTTGGATGATGGATATAACCTGTTCACATCCCTCTGCAGAGCCTTACTATCCTGTAGCAGATCAACACTCCCATCCAAATTAGTGTCATCTGCAAACTGACTGGGGTGCACTTGATCCCCTTGTCCTGATCCTTGACAAAGATTTTAAACAGGGCTGACCCCAATACTGAGCCCTGGGGAACCCCACTAGTGATTACCTGCCAGGCAGATGTAAATCCATTCACCAACACCCCCTGGGCCCAGCCACCCCAGCCAGTTTTTTCATCCAGAGAAAAATGCACCTGACCAAGCCATGAGCATACAGTTTCTCCAGGAGAATGCTGTGGGAATCTATGACAAAGAGTTTAGTAAAGTTCAGGTAAACAACGTCTGCACCCTTCCCCTTACTAGACAGGACTGCTGATAAAGATAGGAAGTGATTTGGTGAGAACTTCCACCAGCTCCCTCAGCACCCTTGGGTGGATACTATCCAGCTTCATAGGCTTGAGTGTGTCTAAGATGTGTATCAGATTTCTGCTTGGATTCTGGGGTCTTCATTCTGCTCCCTGTCTCCCAGCTCAGGGGGCTGGGTACCCAGAGAGCAAGTGTTATTTATTATTAAACACAGAGGCAAATAAGATATGAAGTACCTCAGCCTTTTTCTCATGCTTTGTCACTCAGTATCCAGTAAAGAATGGAGACTCTTAGCTCTCTTTTTGTTGCCGATATATCTATAGAAACACTTTTTATTTTCTTTTATGGCAATAGCCACAGTAATAAAGAACAATGGGAGCTGTCTTGCAGGGCAGATTGAAGTTTCAGTGCAGAACTAAGTGGCACAGCAGGAAAAGAACACCAAGGCACGTGTGTGATTAAGAAAGTGAATATAAATGAGGTGACACTGGCACCTGTAACTGAAGGTATGTTAGTGTTTAAATGGCTCCTGCAGTTTCCTTGAAGGTTGAGAGCAGAACAGAGTCTACACCAGAAGACTCAAAGCTGAGCTGCATTTTAACACAAGCAAGCTGTCAGCAACTTGGTCACATCATCAAAGCTCGTATATATACACCAAAATGACTGAGTTGTTCAGTGTCTGAAAAGTATCAAGGGGATTTACCAGTCACAAGGAGATAGGAGTGAGTCCACGGTGATCTGATTTTTTGATGTGCTGCTTAATGGCGATATAAATTTGGTTACTGGAAAGGGGACTCACCAAAAAAAAAATTGTGTTCACACATGAACAGGAGTGAACTCAATTGCATGCAGGATGGGGAAAAACACTTCGAAAGCATGAGATTGTTGCTGGTTTTTTTTGTTTTTTTTTTTTTTTTATTCAGATGCCTTTTTAGCTTAATTATGAATTTCTGAAGAACCTCTATAACTTCTCCTTGAAAAATGATAATTTTTTTCACCAGTTGACCTTTATTTCCAGCAATTTACTTACAATAGTTATAGGATAGCACTGATAAATCCACTTCAGAGCATTCTCTGAACTCCTAGTAAATGTTTCTAACATATGCAAGAACTTAAGAGTTTATTTTACCAACATATTCATACATACGAATATCTCCATATGATCTCAAGGGTCACAGAAATCAGCTGAATTCCTTCTACTCACATCACTGAACATCACCTGGAAGCTTAGAATACTAAAGAGGACTAGATCGTCTCATTGTAGCGCCTACAAAGTACACAAGAATGTAATAGAATATAGGCAAAGTGTGGAATTGTGTTGAGTGGTACCAATTTCCAAAATTTGTGATTGGAATAATTAGGTGAGTTTATTCTTTGTTTATTTGGGTGGTTTTTGTTTGCTTCTTTTTGGTTGGTTTGTTTTTTGTTTGTTTTTTTTTGTTTTAAATAGGGCACATAATTTCTTTTTCATATTGCTGGGAATATATTTGGATCCTTTGGAATGAATTGAAAAAGCACATGTTCTTTTATACGTTCAGATGATTCTTTTGTTTAGATGTATACATCTTGACAAATATTTTAGCTTCTGAAGAAATGCACTCTTTCATCTACTTCTATTTATTAATATAGCACTTGAGCATTTTAGTCATAACATCATGACACCTAGTGTTACTTTTTGTATTTTATTTGTGAGCAAGGCAGTGCTATAATCTTACACGTTTAGGCAGTTTTAGGTCTGTCTTGTTTTGGTGATGTCCATAAGTGAGCCCTATAGCAGAGAAGGTCATCCAACATGCATGGCAATTATGCTTTTCGAAGACTTCAGCACTTGTTTCCTTGTTTGTAAGGAATAACAAGCCATAAAAAGCAGGCAAAGCAAAAGGAAGATCTTGTTGTGTGGTTTCCTTTACTCAAAGCTTTTGTAATCCCCCTTGAAAGCCACCAGCCCTGAGTGCTCCATGCTATGCCAAGGGAGCAATGGAACTGCAAGAGGCTGCTCTGTCTGCTGTGAGGGGAGACGTGGTCCCTTGGTAAGGGAGGGTAGATGCGTGTCCTAAGGGGACAAGCGTTTGCAAGTGTCCTGTCAAGGAGTAGGCTGTGTATGGTGACAAAGTGATGGCTTCCAACACCTGAGGACAAACCAGATGGCTTCCAGACCTCGTGGCTATTATCATGTCCACTTCCTTTCACAAGGTAAAAACTTGCAGGCTGAGGGCTAGGACAGAGAGTACTTTCCAGAAGCCCAAATGCTGACTATATTTCAGTTGAATAGATTATACACAGCACTTGCAGTCTTGCATTAGAATATTTCTACTTAACTTTTTTTCAGGTAGATTGGTGTGAATTGCTTGTTGAGTAAGTCCAGCATTTCTTCACACTTAATTCAAATTGCATTAATTTTTATCTCTCGGTAGCAGAGAGAAGGAAGGTGGGGACTGTTTGCAGGATCTGGTGATGGTGGCAATGTTTGTCTTCAGCTGGCACACAGGCGCTATTGCTGAACATGTTTCCAGACCTTGAGCTGACTGTTTAATCAGCTCTCAAACTTTTTGGGTAAACAATGGACTAGAATCACTTGCTTGACCTTAGTGCTGCTATTGTACTTTCTTACTCCAAGAACTGTCAGATTGGACTGGACTCAGCCATGTTTGCTGTTGGAGTTCCCAGTGTTTGTTTAAAAAAATAATATTCTGAGGTCTGTTATCATTTTCATCTGCATACATAACTTTCAATGACTGTAATGGGAAATATGGAGAGGGAACAGATTGCCTAAGAATGTCTGTCTTTAAAGCAATTAATTTGATAAACGACCTGACTGAGACTTCTCAGAAAGAGAACAGGAGAGAGACTTATCTATGAAGAGGTACCAAATCACAGTGACAATTCAGGACTCCTCTGAATTAGAAAAGATGTGAAGATTTTTGTCTCTACAGAGCTTTACTTTTTTCTGGTACTAATCTATACTTTTGAATCTTTTGGAGTAGTTGCTGTTGTTCTCTGCATTTAAGGCTAAGGGAAATGGAGGCAGGAAGCTTCAGGGCTTCTCCAAATAGAGAAGTCGTAGTGTTTTATCTGAGGAATTTCTGAGGGTTCTTCCATTCATTCACTGTTGGACTATTGGTTACTTGGCTGAGGGGGGTGAGCAGCATCCCAAGCCATGTATAGGTTATGCAGATGCAATAAATTTTGAGAGGATTCAACTCAGATGTCCTTCAGCTACCTGGCTGAAGCTCATGGTGTGATGTAAATGTCACATCAGATGGCTCGTGTCACTATGAGCCGTTGCTTCCATACAAAACTATTAAAAATAAGTGATTTTAGTGAGATTGTACACAAATAGGTCTGTGTTATCTGATGCACAAAACTTAAAGGAATGCTGGGAATGAAGTCCTGTTTTCTGGTTTTCCCCACTGGTTTCTCAAGTGGTCTTCAGATGCTCAGGAAAGACAAGTACTGTAAACAGTTCAACATATAAATGACAACACATACTTTAGTTTCTAACATCAATAAATAATTAAAAAGATATTTTAGTTTACATTTTCATATTTTCAGGATTTCTACCAACAAAGCTGTGTTTTTTGTTTGGTTTTTTTTTTTTCTTTCCTGTCTGTGAAAGAACAGCTGGTTGGGGTAGATTGGTGCAATTCTTTGGTGAAATATTTTTCCATTGATGTATGGTGTTTAATAAAGAGTTGTTTTTTAAAAAAAAAAGCTCATCCCCTTAGAATTCTTCAGGGAAAAAGCACCAAACACACAAATCTGTAACCATGGTTATTAAGTTCAGTTCCTTAATTTCAGGATTTTGATATTATAACCTCAGATTTCAAAATGAAAATGTAGAAGAAATGCTTTTAAAATATTAACTTCCAAATAGCTGGAAATTATTTTCAATGTGTTTTCATTTCCATTTGGGGCAAATTCCAGGATATTCAGATCTCCCGTGGAAGATAAATCCTGAGTATAAACTAGTAGAGGACTCTGTTTTATCTTGAACATTCAAGATTGTATTCAAGAAAATGCTTGCATTATACAAAATTATTGAGGAAATGTTACAGGTCTGTGTGCAGCTCTTACTTTTGTGAGCCTTTAAGAATATCTTTAATTCGGTTTGAGTCAGTGATAAGAGTTGTGAAGGATGCCCTTTGTCATTTAACAACACAGGGAAACCCAAGGGGAAGAGAGGTGCAGTTTCCCATGAAGTGCAGGAGGACCCATAGTGTTGGGTAGTAAGATGAATGTTACATTTTTTAAAAGCCAGATTTTCAATTCTTATCCCTATTCTTTTACCCCTTCCCCTTTGCTGTAGCACCACTTAGATGAGGCTTTCAAGCAATCCCAGCAACAAATGCAAATACATTAATGCATTGAAAGAGGATTTTTCAAGAGGTCTTGGTTCCCAAGTTCCTCAGTTTTCTCTTGAATGCTTCATGTTCTTTGGTACTTCCTCCTTGGTTTTGCCTGTTCTAAGTTTGGCCCATGATAACCTCTTACAATTAGAGAAACCTAAGTGGTAAATAGTAGGGTCCCAGGAGGCTGCAAAAATCTGTTCATCAGAATCTCATGACAAAACATGGCCTTTACAGTATAATGTGTTTCGGTGTAAAATCTTTGTCAGCCAAACGAGATGGGGACTTACACATTGCAGGTTTTGTGCATTTGTGTCAAAAATGCATAAATGAACACAAATTTCTTTCCAAAGAGTTATGGCTCATCCAAGGTTCAATGCTCTCTCTGTGTTTCTTACTGAATCAACATACTGTCACGGCATTTCCTTACTAGATTTGCATTTGCAAGCTGAAACATGATTTAAAACTGGAAACCACATCTATATGACAAGTTCTTTTGCTTGTGCCTGTGACACCATAGATCAAGACCTGGTTGGTTGTTTTTGGTTTTTTTTTGGTTTTTTTGTTTTTTTTTTTTTTTTTGGTGAAATGGGAGAGAAATGCTCATCACTAGAGATCCAGTACAACTTTATACCCAACAACCTGAGTTTTTTCTCTCTCTCTCATGATGCTTGTCCCCCTGTGGACAGTCTAATTCTTTGCTTTTCTTTAATTTGGGTCTCACCTCCTTTTGGTTTGTTGCTTGTTTATTCTTCACATTAAGACTGTTCATTAGATTGCGACTAAAATAATGAATTGCATGTCTAGGTCCCAAAACCTCTTTACATCTGGAGTGTATTCACCTTTTTTTTTTTTTTCAAATAAGCTTATCTCCGGTCATCGACATGATGCCTATTTATGGATACATGCTGGCTCCTTTCTGAGTCAATATGAGTTTTGCTGTTGTCTCCAGTGGAAGTTAGGGTTGTGCACTTGGACGTAAAATGTTTGATGGAGTCTTTAATTAAGTTTGTGAAAATCATTAGAGGATGATAACCTTTCATCCCTCCTGACCTCAGCTGGATTTTGAACTGGCTACCTAAAGGTTAAAAATTCTGTATTTCTTTCACAATGCTTTGATCCAGGAAGCCCATTTTATTTTCAAATCCTTTAAATTTCCCATTTTCTGGCTTCATTTTAAATGGTGGTGGGTGGTTCTTCTGCTTTAATTTCCTGCTCATCATTCTTCCCCATGCATCACCTCTAAACAAGGTTGCTTGTGAGATTCAGTCCGGTTATTAGGCAGCCTTGCAGTAACACTCCTTTTGAAGCTTTGCCTTTCTAGAGTACACAAGAGAAGATCTTTGTGCGGAAGAAGTCTTGGATAATGCAGCTTTGTGTGTTGAGAAGCGCTTGAATAAATCCCATGCCTTGGACTTTAGTGCAGTTTAGAATCTGCTAAAAATGTCCAGTCAGAAATTAGGAGAATGGGGGTTGAACTGACTTGAGGAGAAGGCTAGGAAACGTAAGCTAAGCCATTCTGCCATTAAAAAAATTTCTCCCAAATCTTGTGAAAAAAAGTTTATTGATACTTCGGCAATTCTCAATCCCGCCATGTAATCTATAAACTGATACCAAGGTGTCTGCCTACGTTTTACACATCAGAGATTTGGTCTGAAGTTTGGTAACTCTGAAATAAGGGGAAAATTTCTCATTTCTTTCCACAGAGTTAGGAAAAGAGGCTTTCTGATCCACACAGTTGAGCTGCTTGTTCTGGGATAAAAGCCTTCTTGTTAGGTTGCAAGATTTTAAAAAAATGAACTCTGCTTTCAGTCTTAGCTGCAAATCTTTTTGGGGTCAAACTTGCCTTATTTACTTTGAATTCCAGATCAAGATGGAAAGCAGCAGTGAAATGTACTCAGACTTTCCAGGATTACTACCTGACCTTAGTCTGGATTAAAGTTTGGGTAAATTGTTAATTTTCCTGCATGATTTTGCTTATCCTGTTGTAGAACCAGAACAACTTATATTGGATCTGCAGATTATGACTGAGTTCTAGCCTAACAGTGTCCTGAACTCAAACCCCAGATGCTAGCATTATCAAAGTCTCAAAAGCTGGAATACACATTTGGATTCAAAGCCAAATGTTGTGACTTGTATTAATTTTTAAATATACTAGCTAAGCCTATCCTTCCTTCTCCAACATTCTTTAATTTCATTAGCAAAAATACCCACTTACTCTTGTTGATGAAATAATTGAAATTAATTAAATGCTATGACTCTTTTGTCTTTCTTCTCTGCTGTGTTGTTGATTCTTCTCTAGTGTGTTGATTTATTGAAAATAAAATGCTTTTTTTCTGGTATTCTGTCCTTACAACTGCAAAATCCTATCTGATCTTTTGTTAACAAATTGATCACTCCTTTAATAGTTTTAAGCTTTGAGTTTGACTCTTAAGTGTCCAAGTAAATCCTAGAAACTAAGGCTGGTTTCATTTATCTGTCACTGATCTTTTAACATGTGCAATCACCATTACACTGGGAAATACCTGGGGTTGGGGTAACCATCAGTAAGCCACCAGTTTTCATGCGTTCTCTAGCCTTGAAAGATTCTTATACCTTTTAAGCATCTTATTGCTACTACAATACTGATCTTTTTAACCTTCCCACTAATTATGTTTCCAAAATCTTGAAGGCAGTTTTTCAGATAAATCCTCTTTCTTTGAGTTAAAGGTAGCTTTGTTTTGGTGACTACAGCAGCCTGAAGGAGCTGTGAATGGTCGCAATTCGGTTGGTTTCTTGGCTGTAGATTGAGAAGCTGAAGGGTGATGATTCTGCAGCTTGAAAAAATGGAAATTCTGGTAATAATTTTCATCTTCATTTTTTTATTAAAAGGAAGGAAAAAATGAAGAATTGAAAAAACATTTATAAATAAATGCTTGTTCTTTGTACAGTGATATTTGCAAACCATTAGGCTGAATCAACTATTTGCATGTTAAACTAAAGCTAAAGAGAAGATGTAAATATTCCAGACATTATTGCCTCTTCAACAGGAAGCATTGAAGGGGTGTGAATTTTTTTCTTTTCCTTGTTTTGCTTTTCTTTTAGTTGCCAACCGAATCTAATGAGCTCCTGCATTGTCTGAAGTCACTGAATTTTCATTCATGCAAGGAAACTGTCTTATTCAATGCAATAGGAAATCCTTTACACAACTGTAGCCTACTTTTACTCCTTGATCAGACTTAAACAGGACACCAAAGGCAGTGACGTTATCTTACATCCCAGAAAAACACAGAATGGCATGGGTGGGAATTCTTTGAAGTACCACAGTATCTACTTCTTCAGTTAGTCACATTAATAACTTTGCTTGAACAAAACCAAGGCTAGGTGATTTATATGGTGGAATGCTGCTTAGCCTGTCTCAGGTTCAGTAAACGTTTCACTGCACAGTAAAGTTACTGTGGCAGTACCCTGTAGCACTTTTTAAGTACGATTTTGCATGCTGCTGCTACGAAGGTAGCATGCCTACTGTTAATAAATGTGAGAGAAATGTGACACAGGAAAATCCCTCTTAAATTATTCACCAAAATGTTGCCTTTGGTTTAATTGCCTTCAAGAGCTGCTACTCAAACTAAAGTCTGTTTTAATGGTAAAACTTCCAAAGGCATTTTATGTCAAAACTCAGTTTTAGGGATTTGAAATGTTATCATTTTTCTGTAGATTTAATCAGTAAACAACAAATTCTCAAAAGATGCAAAGGAGCCACCTTTGATTCTACCTTAGAAATGAAGACAAGATCTTAAAAATTCTGGCTGTAAGCAGGACAGTCTTAAAACTTGCATAGGGAAGAAGAAATAATTAGGGGAAATAAGAAATTTTTGCAACTTTTTGCTTAGCAGCCTAATTTCTCCATGTTTGTTTGCACCCCATCTAATTTCAGGCTGTCACTTGATACATTCATCAATCCTGTCCAGAGCTGCTAATGTTTTCTTAACTGAATTTTTAGAGTCGTCTAGTCAACAGCTCTGCCTCAAACAAACCCCCTCAAGCTTGGATTTCTTGCAATTTAAAGACGCAATACAGGCAACTTCGAAAACCTAGAGATTTCTTTTGTTTGACAGACTTCACAATATTGGAGAAGAGTCCACAGAAAATCCCCTTTATATAATATCAGACATAATTCATGGAAGAATCAAGCCAATAAACCTGCCATAGAAAGAGAGGCAGCTTCTCTGCTGTGTTCCATCCCCTTCTGCATTGACCTGGGAGAACAGGAATGATTAGTTTTGTGAACATAAATTTACACAGTTGATATCATTTTGGGACATAAGTCATTGCTGGTACACAAGCCCTTTGTTTTGAGGCAAATAAAAACATGATATTGAAAAAATACAAGTTAGAGGATTTACACAACTACTGCACCTTTGAACCCAATACTTTAGAGAAAAGGATAAGGCTCAACCCAAGTTGTGCTTCAGTCTCTGCTGTGTATATGTCAAGTATCTGCTAATGTCTGCTGAAGGCTGATTCATTCCTGTTTTCATATGTCCCTCTCCTACCATGCAAATGCAGGACTTCTCAAGTATGTTGCTGTCTAGGGACTCAGCTCTGGCCTTTCCCCACGGAACTGAGATCTTATGGTTTTGTAATTTCAAGGGGGGAAACAAAATTTTCCACCTTTTTTGTCATATTGCATAAAACAGAACTATTTTAAGCCAATAAATTCAACTTAGGTATTACAAAATTGTCCCTTGTAAAATTAAGGGATGGGTTGGGCTTGTGTTTGGCCAAACTCTTTGAAGTTTCTCAGTGTTTTGACATATCTAACAAAATCCTACACATTGTGTAAAGATGGAAAGGTATCACAGGAACCAGTGATGTTAACAAAACGAACCAATAATGACTGAAATCCAAATTTAAATGGGTGATGAAGCTAGTATAAAATACTCAAATACACCGTGTACTGTATTGCTTATGATTAAATTTAAAGGGGAGAAGAATTATAGCCATCTATGACTTTAAAAATCAGGTAAATGGGATCTTTCACCATGATAACTGAGTGTCCAGAAAAGAGAAGCATAATGGTAGTGCATGCAGAGTTCAAGTCCTACCAAATGGCACTGGGGTTAAACTCTGGGTATACTGCCCGCTGTTTAAATATGAACTACTCAAAAGAAAGATACAGAAGTTTAAAATAACAGCATGCAGATTTCTTTATAGAATTTAAAGAATGAAAAACACTTGGAAAAATATCAGCAGGCAGGGGCAGGAAGAACAAACGGTAACCAAATTGGTTCCTGTGACAAACCATAACATTTACTTTAAAGCATCAGCGTGCTAGTCAGTAAAAGTCAAGCTACTACTCTTTTAATAGATCCCAGGCCTTCTTAAACTCACTGGTCTGCAAGTATTACCCAGGTCAAGAGCAGGTCAAAAAGTGAAAACCCATGTGAAAGTAAACTTTAAATATCTGCTTTTGAAGAGCTATAGCAGACTGTCTCCACTACAGTAAATATATTTCCTCTGTTCGTATGATATTATACAGTATACTGGACTTACAACATTGATAATTTTTGCATCATTTGTTCAGTTAACAATTAAGAATCTCTCTCATTATAGTTTTGCATAAGCCAAATTTATTTTACTCCTAAGATTATGGGGGATTTAGTTTTAAATATCATGACATTTGACTACTGTTTTTTTACAGAGCATATCACCATTATTTACTGTAACTTCCACCCCATTGACCAGACGGTGTCTCTCAGTTAAAGACCTCTTTTTTAACTACGTGTATCTAAGTGCAATTAGGCAAGTTGAATTTCTAGGCTTGGTACCTGATGATAATACAACACCAAGGTCCATGGAGTTGAGAATAAAATCCTGGACTTAATTCCAAAATTTCAGACGATATTGCAGTGATACAAGGTATATTTTAAAAATCCCTCTTCCCTTTTTGGCATCACTGGAACACTATGGGTTTTGTTTTGGTGTGTTGGATTTTTTTTTTTTTTTGTCTTAAAGGTTTAAAAATATCAGTGTTGTATGTTGGCATTTTCAATTTTTGGTCTGACTCCTGTTCAGAATTGATGTCTTCCTTGAGCTGAAACTCTTGTTTCCCCACAGAGTGAGGAGAATCTGACTCCCTGTCTTGAATTTATTTGCCTAGCAGAATGTGTATTAATTTAGCCTGCAATACACTTGCTTCAGCTTTTGCTGGAGTGAAAGGTCATACTCTGAAGCTGGTTTTCATTTTGTTTTATATGTGTTAATGTAATACCTTATGAATTACCCTGGATTGTTTTTCTGACAGCTAAAAAGCATAATCATTTTTCCTTCCAGGAGGACTGAAAGAAAAGCAATAATTCCTATTTGGGAGATGATTTAAATTGTTTTGCCTCATTTTTGCTCCTTCATGTATAAGCAGTGAGTGAGATTCTGGCTCTGTTTAAGTTGGTGGCGAGGCTCCCATAGATTTCCACTGGGCCAGGCTATTCCTAACTGTTGTTGTAGTTCTCAGGGCTGTTATGCTTGCACATGAAATATTTGCCAGCTCAATAAAATAGCACAACGCTGAAACGAGCTGAGCTGTTGTTTTGCTGCTCCACAAGGGCCCATTCTGCTGTTGATATGGAGGCAGAAGTCCCAATAAAAGGACTTCCCAGTCTTTCAAGGATGATGAGGTTTAAGAGGAGGAAAAGTAATGTAAACTCTGTCTTTAATGAAGTTGTCTTCAAGTTTGATGCAAATTTGTGCTGAACATATGCCTGAGATGGGACAACAAAATGTGAAATTATGAGTGATGGGGCAGATGCAATCTGTATTTGAGAGTTTTGTCTTTGCTTCTTGCTCTCTTGGTATTCAACTAATGATATGTGTTTTGCTTATTGGTTGGGAAAAGGAGGATGGGATGGATACCTAGGGAAGTAGATATTATGCCAGCAAATATAAGATTTTGTCTTACTTGTTGCTATTTTTGAAAGTTGTGATGCTTCCGATGTTCAAAATAAGAACATGTGCAGTTGCAAATTAAATTTCCAGAAATCAAAGAGGGAACTAAAGTTTAGACCGAAGTGTGGGTCAGTGTAAAAGAACTGTTCTCTGTGTTCAGAATAAGAGAGCAAAAAGCCAGAACCAGACACAGGTGGATGAATCCAGACCACTGCACAAGATGCTTCTAATAGAGGTCACAGTTGCCTGCCTTTGGTGCATTTTGGGGAAAAACTCCACTGTTAATTTTGCTTCTCCAAATGCGTGAGTGTTAGAATGGAAGTTCCTGCATAAATGATGGGAACTCAGTGAAGAAGAATGTCTTTCTTGGGGACAAGTATAATTTGTATAATAAGGTCAGTTAGTTTTGCACCTTTTCACCACTAACCTTAAACCCCCTTTAGGTGGTTGACTTTTCTTTATTTTTTTCCAGTGAAGCTAAGTCTTCTCTTTAATGTCCGTATTACATTGGGCTTTTACCATTTCATTATAGAGAATGAATTTGAAAAATGTTAGATCCATATCAATATGTAGGTGCTACATGTGGGCTTTTCTGAAGGAAAGGGCAAGTAAAATGCCCGCTGGGACTCAGGAAATTGTTTCATCTCCTTGCTCCATCCTGGATATTTAAGTGCATTTAGATACTGCTCAGGTCAGCATTACAGAACCCAAGTGATGTAGGAACTGAAATATCTCAGGAGAAAAATGCAGCAGTATCTAAAGTGAGAGCTGGAACCTGAGCTCTTGAATCAAGCACCATGTCTCTGCAATCCCTGCAGAGTGGCTGCTGCACCCTGCATGCTTACAGACCTTCCTGGCAACTTGGTGGGCAACTGGGCAACCTTAAACTGCCCAAGTGTTTGCACCCATCCAGGAATGCACTTTCACAACAAGGTCAGTAGTGCAGGCTGTGCATGGGTGAGACAAACCCTGTTTTCAGCTGCGCAGGGATGCTCAGCGTGCTCCGGCACAAACAGGCTCTGTCCAAACTGCAAGGGCAATGCCATCTTTCCCTCAAATTTCAGTCAGGAGGAGGCAGAGCCGCTGACAGCATTGTGCAGAGTGACTCCTTACACTGTGGATGGCTGGTCAGAGCCCCTTCCTCCTCCTGTGGAAATGTAGTGATGCTTCTTCTTGAACTTAGAGAAAAGTAGTGAAGATAAATACGGGAAAGTTTATTACTGCATTGAGAATCACATTGGTCATACGCATTTCAGTAGTGCCCAACATCGAAGTGCCTTTGGACAGCTGATCAGAGTAACCTTTAGAAATTAACTTATTTCAGAGAATGCATCAGTCAGGTGTGGATAGCAATACAAAAATGAAAACAGGTGGAATCGTTGTCTCTGAAAGGTGGTAATTCTAAGTCTCAGGATGCATGTATGCATGCATGTGCTGAACCAGCAGTACTACCTGTCTTACACTGCAGAGTTCCAAAGCAGGTACCCAAGTACAGCACCAGTCCTCATAAAAGACATCACTCTCTGGTAGTGTAGTTGTCTCCTGAAGTTTTGGGGGGGGGGGGTTGTGNGGGGGTTGTGTTGGGTTTTTTCCCCTCCTCTTTTTCTTCTTTCCCCCCCCCCTAAATCTGGGCTTGCTTACACTTCACTGGAGTAGCAACATGGATTAGATCCCACTAGTTGAACAATAGGGGTGTATGGCTTTTCTGGAAAAATGGTGCTCTCTATTGCTTTGTGTCCCAGTCACCAACTTACCCAGACTTACCTGTCACATTGCACTTGGTCGGCAGTGCTGTGTCTACCGTAAGGATTCCTGCCCATGTGGATCAGCTAGCCACGGGTTGGGCTTCTTCAAAATGCTTTATGCCACTCTCCCCCTCTATCTGTTTATACATGCACATGATTTATGTATCAGTGCTGAACTGGAGACAGTGTGCTCACATGAATCCATCCAGGTACTTGCTTTTCTTTTCTGCAAAAAGCTCCAGATAAAGAGAACTTTATTCACTATCTTTTCAAAATTTCGTCAGCGATTGAAGCTTTAACAATAGAAATATTTAAGTAAAGATGCATATTTGCAGGCTATTTTTTGGTCCAGATTTCCCGGAGTAGCTGTTGCAAGTGAAGGTTTGTTTCTCTGAAATATCCCTTTTACCTATGAAGCTTAAAATTCAAATGTTATCTTTATTTTTCTTTCTCTTCATTCTTCTCTTCCTACCCGTTTTTCATTCTACAGCACTAATATTAGTGTAAAACCAGGCAATGAGGAGTGAATTGTATATCCTTTTGCCTATCACCCCACTTCTGTGATCATCTAGTTCATAGATGTTTTCAATTAGCCTGCTGTTTGTTTTGCCTTGTGATCTCGCCCAGTCAGTATTTAGACAGTGATGCAATGTATGTACAACCCCTTCAGGTATTTAACAATACCTCTTTGCACTTCGTCAAGCTTCTTCACCCAAATGTGCCTTGAATGCCTTTGCAGCAGAGAAGGCAGATTAATTTCAAGAAACTACAATAATAGATTTTAGAAGTCTGTACTTTCAGGTTCACATTAAAAAAAAAAGGCACAAACCTCCCCTTCAAAACAAACAACTCAAACATAAAAAAAAACCCCAAGCTAACAGATCTACTTTATGGCTTATAGGTATGTTTTACCTAGGCTGTCTAATAGTTTCTGTGTGGAAAATTGGAGTGTGGGCTGTTTGTTTACGGGGATCTAAACGTGTGTATTTTTATAACTTCTCTGCTGTCATAATGAATTACCAGCCATAAGCTGTCCTTTGTTGGTTTTTGAGAAAATCAAATGAAACCCAGCAGGAGCTCCCAGAGTGCATTGTCCAAGAGTGTAAAAATGCTGTGTTGATGACAGATCATACTGTTTTTATTAAAGCTAAGAACACTGACTTTACTTTGCTTTTTGACCCTAGTGCTTTACTGTCAAGGTGATTTTATTTCTACAAATTTTCCTTCTGCAGGCCTCATCAACGATTCACCATAAAACATTAGACAAATTCCCATCATCTGTATATGATTAGAGCAGGTTCTGTTGTGCTGCTTGCCACAACTTAAAGCGATGTTTTTCAGCTTTTTCTGAAAAGGAGTCAGTTTACCAGCCTTCATTCATAATACAATGTCGCCTTGTTTTCATATCAGTTTTCTTTGGTTCTTTTTAAGCTGATAAGAACATAATTGAAGGAATTTTAATGCATTATTTGTTAAAGACTGCAACCAATTTTTCAATTCTACTCTCTAAAAAATTTTAGCTCAAAAAAAATGGTTTTGTAAAAATGCCCTGACAGATGAGCAGGATGGACATGTGACAGTCTGCTCTGAGAATAGCATAAGCTTATTGAAATACTGTTGAAAAAAAATCTTCCCAGCTTAAGCACATAATGACATTGCAAGCTCTTGCATAGGCAGTTTCAGGTTCTTTTCTACAAGAATTTCTCAAGTGAAAAATAGTCTAATTTACACCAAACCCAGACCTATGCCAGAGTCAGAATAATTAATTATACTGCTGTAAATTTTCCACAACTCTATTTACTCAATTACTTTAATACAATAGATGTGTATTAAAACTATATTTTTATTCTTGTCAAATAGAAATATTTTAAGAATAGAAACAAGTTTTTCACAGAACCCTTATACATTGAGTAGTTTTGCAACAATAAGTTTAGAAAAACTTCCATGGAATGTAGCTATGAGATAGAAAAGGAAGAGCAGGAAGTCTTGTTTTTAGTTTCTTTATACTAATGCACACAGTCTAGTCTTGCCTGCTATAAAAATGGACTTGACACGGACTTATATACAATTCCCATCAATGTCTGTCTGTGGTTTTGGATTAACCATCCTTTGCTTAAAAGAGAGAGAAAGTGAATCTTTTATGGTGACCTGGATGTTCATCAAGTATTGGCTTCTTCAGTTGGAGAATTCTTTTCTGATCTGCAACGAACTCAAAAAATTCAGTCACAGTTCTGGACTGGATAGCTATTTTTTCACTCTTGATGCCTTCTGATATAAGCGCTTCATGGCCAAAGAAGCACTCAGCTGCTCTTATGCATCTCCTCACACCCACACATGCAACTTAATTTGGCATCTAATACAAGTTCCAAATTATTTAATTTTTTCTGTTTCATTAGGTTACTGCATACTAGTACAGTCATAAGCTGTGTCAAAGTGGTATATGTATCTGCTTATTGCCTGCTTTACAAAATCACTTCTTCTCTTGAATGAATACTTTATATAAAACTGTAGACTTCAGATTTTTAGTGGAAGTTTTTCTCTCCATATTGCCAATTGTGGTACAAGACAAGATGCTAGTGATTCATTTTAGAAGACTTCAAGCTACACTAGGGCACTCCTGAACTATGCATAACTTTACGCCAGTATGACATTACTGATGATGGCTTTTCTCTGTCAGCTTTCTCTCACATATTTTTCCTCATTGCACCTCCTCTTTTCACCATGATGAAAAAGGACAAATCTTAAAACCCAGGATGAACCAGCTGTAGGAAAAACCTCTTCTTAGAGTTATTTGTAAAATTTAGCAAATATATAAGAACACACACGTTATACACAGCAATAGAATTTTATAGAGATGATTTAGCACTGAAATCCCCAAAAATGCTTCATGGCAAACTTTACAGAGCAGCCGTATGCAGTAAATTAATGTGTGGTATGATCTCATTTCTACAGTCCTAATTCAAGATTGTTGGCTTCCCTCATCTTGGAAGACTTTCACTGGTAAACATAGTTAAGTGGTCACTAATATGGTGAAGATCTTCAGAAAATTTGCATTTTTGGCAACTAAAATAAAAATGCCGATGTACTGAGGTAGATGTTTAATAAGCGATTGATTGTACAACATCAGGCTGAATCTCTGCTTGTATTAGGAAAACTGCACGTGTCAAAAATCAATGCAAGTTTCAGACACCAAATAACTTGTGGACTTGAGGCTGTTTTCCTCTGCGTTACTCAGTCTGTGAGTTATGTCAACAGGAAAGCCAAGCGTTTTGCACATTTTAAATTGCTGGCAAAATCACAGGTTATTCAGCAGGAAACACAGTGAGACAAACCATGTACTCAAAAAAAAAAATATGCAGAAGCACTTTTTAGACTAGAAAAACAATTGTTTTGAGAACTTCTAGGCCTTTGTTTGGCTTGTTCTCAAGGCCAGGCTGGTGCCTTGGACCCCGTGGGTTCAACCAGTAGCACTTACACTGAAAAGGGCATTTAGAGGTATGATTTTTTTGAATGGGGAAAGACTGATTTTTACTGGTCATCGGTGACAAATATCTTTTGGATCAGCGTAAACAGGAACTGTTTTGCCACATACAGCCTCTGTTGCTCAATCTCACGAATTTCACCTGCGTTTTTGAGGGTCCACATATGCAAAAGATGTTGGCCAAAACTGGAATTGGAAATAAGCTACCCCAGGAAAGCTTGGGGTAGTAGGAATTTTTGTAAGAACTTCCATTTAGATACTCATTATGCTGTGGGGTCAGCTGGGGGAGTGCTATGGACCTGAGGTCTGGAGGCAAGGATGAACATGGGAGAGAAAGGCTGGAATTTATGTAGTTGGTCTGGGCAGCCTGTGGCTGTCATCCTGTTTGCCTTTTAGCATTCGGGGCCCTTTCTCTGGATGTAGGATTTCTTTGTCTGAGGTCCCCCGTATAGAAGAGCATCCAGTGCCCACTTCCTCCTGCTCTCAGTCAGCTGTCTGTGGCTTCCAGCTCTGTGTGAGCAGCTGAGCCAAAGGCTCAAAGCCTCCCCTCTGTTCTAGAAACCTACCCACTGGAGAGCCATAGTAATTCTGTTATTAACCTTTTAATTTGGCCTTCTCCTTGGGAGGAAAGAATCTGCCTTGGAACAGATGTACTGCTCAGTTTTCCTCTGTTTTCGTTTAGTTTGCTTTTTTTTTTTTAGTAACTAGAAAATCTGTGATATAATAATTCATTGTGCAAATGAGGGTCCTGCTATGCTGTATTCCTTTTTTCCCAAGCTGGATGCTGAAGTTCATCCACCAAAACCCAGTGATGGCCAGGAGTCACTGCTTCCTGAGAGTATTGACAGCATCTTGCCCCTTGTATCCAGGTGATCTTGACTCACAGAGCTCCCAGCTCCGATTACATCTGTACCTTGGGGGACCATTGGGGTTTTTTTCCCACCAGTGATTTCTACAAGGTTCTCAAGGCCACTGAGCTGCTTGGTTGCTTCAAGAATATCTGTGCCCTGATTTGTCTCCTGTGTTGTCTGGTGCTCTTATCTCTTGCCAAAGATGTATTTTAACAGTATTGTCATGGAAATCTGCGCTCTATACAACCCTTAGGGTATTTAAAGACAAACCTGTGACTAGTTTTCTTCTTTTTTTTTCTGAGAAAGGGATTATGACGTAATGGAATTATTGATATTCTTATGGAATTATTGATATTCTTGTTTTAGTAATAAAAAAAGTCTTATGATTTTCTTATGAAATTGATATTAAAATTTATATTTATTATCCTAAAATATTTTACTTATGCTGTATTTCGGCAGAAAAGAGTGGACTTTCCGTAGACAAATCTTTGAAGACCAGCTTCCTAATCTTATTATGGCGTGACTGTAAATATACAAATTTGGAAACACAGAACCTGATGTGCAAATTTGCACTTGCTAAATATTAAATATGAAACAGTCATGTAAATGTGAGGTGAACCTGTTAAGTAGCAGATGTCTGTGGGCCCGCCATGCTGTGTTTAGGCAACCCAGCTGCCACTCCAGCAGTACCTGGGATTTGTGCTGCAAAGTTCAGCATAGGAATGGCTTCGTATCTCTTATTTCTGCTCTGACTCTCTCTGACAGACTGATAAAGTTAGCAAGTGATGCAGAGGATTTTAACTGTATATGGGTATTTTCTAGGACATTTTTTACTGCTGACCGCATCTGTGAGGCTGAACTGGGCACTGGGACCCACACTCATGGAACAGCTTGTGTGAGTGAGTCCATGGCAGTGTAACTCACTCAAAGTACTAGATCCTTTGATTTAGTATCCCTATTCCTGCAATTAGGGCTACCAAATTGGTCTTCTGCTAAAGCACCTCATCTCAGTAATCTTATAATCCCATACATCTGTGTGTTAACACAGATGCTTTCCAGGAGAACTGGGCTGGATGTGCTTATGTATCACAGTGCCAGTTATACCTTTGAGTATGGCCTAGTACAGTGTTGGTTACATCTGTGCCTCTTTGTGAAATAAGAAGCTTCTAAAATTAACCTAAAAATAGTCTTTTGGGGGAAGGCATCTGAGGTTAATGTATAACTAGTAGTTTTGCTGTGTTTTTTAAAATTCATGCGGGATTTAGTTCCCAATTTTTTCTTTGTCATTCTTTGATAATCTGTACTTTTTAAGTAAAGGAAATGTTATTTTCTTTCATAAAAAATTATCACATAGTTCTGATATATTTAACAATGAATAGAGTTGAAGGCATTTTATTGTGCTCTTCGACATTAATGCAATATGTTCGTTATATAAATTATGTCTCTCTATATATTTAGGTATGTATTAATCACTCATTTCACTTGAAGGACAAAAAGATGATTCCGACCAAGATGACCAGCTTGACATTTTGGGATCTCAGGCTCAGTGGCAGGTTGACCTTGGCTGGCTGCCAGATGCCCACCCAGCTGCTCTCTGTCTCTTTCTCAATAGGACCGTGTCGAAAAAAAAGATGGAAAAGCTCATGGCTTGAGATAAAACAAGAAGGTTGCTTAACAATTACTATCGTGAGCAAAACAGGCTTGGTGTGGGAAAAATTAGTTTATTACCAGTTAAAATCGAGCTGGATACAGAATTAGGGATGCAAAGACACCTCCCCTCTGCACTGGAGCCAGCGATGTCCAGCTCAGGATAGCCTCTGGCCTCCTCTCACAGAGACCACTGGAACTACTAGGCAGCCTCATTTGCTGGTCCCTGGTGGGCTCTGCCCTGGTGAGGGCAGGGGTCAAGCAGTGGCAGGGATAAGAAAGGGGAGCTGTGGGCAAGCTCCAGCTTCCACATGTCAGACTCTCCGTGTCCTGACTTAGAGGACCAGCAGGCAACTTATCAGCTGAGGCTGAGCACCATCAGTGAGTCTCCCAGTGCTGCTTCCCTGCGCAGGCATTAGCCTCAGCTAAGGATTGCTGCAGAAATGCCTATTTGACCTTGGCAAATCTGCTGGGTTTCTGTAGCCTCACTCTATGGCATCTGTCTGTATGTGACTTTGCTGCAGTAGAAAAAGTAGAAGGTATAATCTCCTACTGCCAAAGGTCTATCCACCCCTAATGGCTCAGATCCTCTGGTGTTTCTTGTCTCCTTCTGTGGCTGGCACACAGCATGTACAAGGTCCCATAAGCAATCTGTCTGAGAGATTTTACCACTCACACAATCATAGTGTCTCCTGGCAAGATTCACCAAAGCACATAAGTACATGTTTAATTTTAAGCACATGTTTAAGTCCTATTAGTATTTATGGGAGTACAACGTGGGCTTATACTTAGGTACTTGCTTAAAAATGATTTATTGGGAAGAGATAAAATTAAGCCTACACTTAAGAGTTTTGCTCATTGAGAGAGTGGAATATTTACATTTGCTCCAAACACATGTTCGGATCATTAGGACTTGTGATATATAAGTGTGATTTGCTACTTTTTTGTTGTCTTGCAGTTGGTTAAGGAGAGACCAAGGTGCACAAGTGTGATACATTATTGGTGGATTCTCTTTAAAGAGAGTTCATTAAAAAAAAACAAAAAAACAAAGTGGTTACTTGTACAGCAACCTGGATAAAAGCCGATGGGTTTTACTTTCATTCCTTTGTCTCTTTAAATGTGGATATCGAGGCCAAGTCCACAGATGAGCCATAGAGAGCAGGGTGCTGGGCTCTCTGCCTCAGGGAATCCTCCACCGTGAGTGCTGCCTTGCAGCTTGCAGGTACTGTAGCAATTTTTAAAGTTTCATGGCTTTTGATTTGATTTTTCCCCCACCCTTCTATTGTATCTGAATTTACGTGCACAGAAATTTCTAGAGATGAGTTACGGCTCTGTGTGCAGAAAAGCTGCGGCACACAGTTGCCTAAAGGGAAACGTGTTTGCTCTCCTGTGTTGCAGAGTACTTACTGGAGGAGGTAAATTCTTTGGAAATTAAAGATAGCGTTTGTGCGCGTTCTTGTTGGGAGAACGGGAGTTTCTTAATGCGTTTTGACTAGCTGGAGAAGTTTTATTGTAGGCTTCAGAAGAGTTTTATGTTTTTCAGTGTTCTATGGGTGGTTGCTTCTCTGCTGCTAG
Source organism: Machaerirhynchus nigripectus (assembly GCA_013397975.1). Taxonomy (NCBI): domain Eukaryota; kingdom Metazoa; phylum Chordata; class Aves; order Passeriformes; family Dicruridae; genus Machaerirhynchus; species Machaerirhynchus nigripectus. The sequence goes on along the minus strand of VZRQ01003935.1, from coordinate 821,217 downwards.
TTCACTGTTTTATCAAAAATTTAAGCTGTTTCATAGGTTTTTGGGGGTATGTTTGGTTTTGTTTTCTTGTTGCTGTTGTTTTGTGTGTATTTTTCAGAAAAAGCCCAGCTCTTGGAGGTAAGTGGCAAGGGTTGAGTCACAGCTTTCATTGTGTAAAAAGGCATGTGTGAGCTTACTATTTCAGGGAAAAACCCAGTTAAAATGTGAGTTAATGAATCTTTTCAAAACTGGGCCTTCAAAAGTTACTGTAAAAGAGACCAAGTTATGCTCCTACCTTGTGAAATCTTTAAAGGTCTCTTTCATGATCTGAGGTTCCCACTCATGATTTATCCTGAATACTTGGGGTTTGGCAGTACCCTTGCTGCATAGGACCAGAGGCATTTGACAGACTGTTTGCTTCTGTTGATTCTGAGAAGTTCAAAATATATGTTCAGTTTTTATGGTGCAAAGCAGCTATTGGCTTTCTGGAAGGCTTCCACAGCAAACTGGGTCTCTGAATGTGCACATGTGCCCCCGAAGCCTCCTCACACAGCCCTGATCTGTGAGAGTAATGCATGCGGGAACTCTGGGCTGCCAGAAAATCAGATATTCACGAGCATTACCATAAACCATATTTGCATATCAATCATTCATACTTGAAAGCAGGGGTTAGTAACCCTTTCTTTCTGAGCTGGCATGCTCCTCTGTGTGTTCTGCCACTATGGCTTTGATCTGTAGGAAAGCATGTTTACTTTTTGAACCACAAAACAGTAGCTCTTTTTTAATCGGGATGTGTAGCTCTGCAACAGTGAAACAAAACAAGTGAAAAACATTTGAAATAAAGACTTAATATTTTCGGATGAGGGCTGTCTTTTATTACGAACAAAAATGTGCACTTCAAAAATGCAGGCTAGTTAATATCTAGATGTGTCCACTTCATTTCAGGTGTGGTTTTTTTCACTTAATCTGCAAAATCAGAAAATCTGAGCTGGTTGCTTGGAGGCATTAGGACCATACAGAGCAGAGTTGATAAATGCGTGCATATCTGCCTCATTTTGTCTAAGGAAGCACCTTTGGCAAAGATGGCATTGCTTCCTGAAAAACAACTTGTACACAGATTTATTTTGCTTGTGGCCTCCGTAAGAGCTTTACAAAGCTTTGCAGGCCAGTTGATGTAACCTACCTTTGCTCAGGAAACCTGTAGCTACTGAAATTGAGGACACTGTAAGCAGGTAGTGTTGTTCACGGCATAAAGGTTTGGGATGCCAGGTACTCCAAACTCTTATCTCTGTGTGACCTTGGGCTCTTGTCCTGACCTCTGCTTGTCTCATTTGCCCAGCTGTAAAACTGGGTAAAGCAGGAACTCTTTGAAAACTAGGTGATGTACCGGAGTTGAGCTTTCCTGGTCAAAAGAAGGAATCCTTAAGTTGTTTTTCTGAACCTGTGTTTGGTGTGCAAGTGTATTTTGGCAGTTTTTCCTGTTCATTTGAGGCTGAAGCTAGTGCAGAAGAATGGGGTCATCATATGAAAATCACCTATCAGAGCCTTTCCACAAGTTTACAAGGGAAAATTTGAAGAAGGCCTGATTTAGTGTGGTGGGTCAAAATCTCCCCAGGGTAGATGATGGGTGTTTTAGTAAAGAAAACCCTGCAAGGATCAAAGAGAAGAATCCAGCACAAGCCCATAGTGAGCTGATCTGAGTTTTTAGTGAATCTGCCTGGGTTATGCTTATACCCCTCTTTTTTTTTTTTTTTTTTCCCTTTCTTTTTTGATACATAGCTTGTGGGCATGAACAGTCCCATAAACAGGAAGCCCTGTGTATCTCTTGGAGACAGACCTCAGAAAGGGAATTTTCAAGTTTCTTGCATGAGGCCACATTGCAACAGCTTAGAGTTTCCTTTAAGTCTTGGATATGAAATTGTTCGTGTGTGTGTTTCTAAAATAAAGAATGGGATTAAAGAAAAGTTTAATCAAGTTTCACAAATGTCATCACCATCACAGCTTGAATGTGGTTAGTTAGATATAGGCACAGATGTTGCCATCTCTCAGTATTCTGTTGCCACTGGAAGCAATAAATTGTCTTGTAAATTTAGTACCCAGTAACTGAAAAAATTGCTTAGCAAACAGCTCTGAAAATAGCCCTCACTGCTGGGCACACCCCACCAAGAATGTTTGTTGCAGCTGTGAAATGCACAGAACAACTTGACTGAAATTTCTCAACTCATTTGGTTTGGCATCAACATCATCTGTGCTGTTGGGATGTGTACGGTATGTCTTTCCTGATATAACATTGCACTGTTCCTTTGGTTTCAATGTATTTCACTGTTATGAAAGAGATGCTCAGAATGTCTATTTCTGGTATTTCATTAGTATAGAAATAAAAGATTAAAAGAATATTAATTAGTAATCAAGTTCAGCTATGAGCTTTGGAATTAGTTCTGATTGTACTAATGCACTAAAGTAATACAACACAGTAAGTAAAAACATGTATTTCTGGACAAGAGTGAAAAGGTTCTGTCCCAACAGAATAAATAAATAAGCCACAAAAAGACCCCAGACACCTACAGTGGATCCTCTCCCAAAAGACTCAAGGCACTTATAGTCTGATTCACAGAGCAGGGCTTCTGTTCTACACAATGGGCTTGTTTTAACTTTCACCTGTTTAATTTCACTTGTTGCAGGTCAGTCAAATCTCTTAGTTTGGCACCTGCTTTCTGCTTTAAGGGAAATTAATCCCCTGCAGCTGGACATACTGGCTCCATAAGAGTTGGATCACCCTGTCCGATGATGGTTGCCTCCAGTGCAGCCTCCTCATGCATACTGCCTTTAAGCCCCTGACAGCACATTCTGCCCTCTTCTGAGTGATCTCAAAGGTGTGGTAGCCCATGTGCTGGAACCATGGGTTCCCTTCCAGACTCCCTCCCTGGCCTTCCCAGCCCTCCTCTCCTGAGGCTGAGGAGGGCAGATCTGCAAGGGCACAGGGCTGGGCTGGGCCAACCATGCTGGGCTCAAGCCAGGATGCACCAGGAGTCTGAGCTGGGTTGCACGCTGCATGTTATAACACAGCTCCTGTTTTGAAGACCACAGAGGTATTGTCGGTTCTGGAGAGAGGTAGATACTACCATTTAAACTGACTTTGAAGTAGAGATGACCCCACACCCTGCCTCTCTGTCTTAAACTATGTTGTTTCATGTCACTTAAGATCATCTTCCAGTTACATCTTTAAATATATTACTATACATTTTCTATGGTTACAGAACTGATAGATATATTTTTCAAAACTATATGTGCCCATGTCTATATAGATTAATATATCTGGACATCCATCTTCTATCTATGTCTGTTATACAGCATGAACATTTTCTGCCAGAAAATCCCTGTTATTTTTATTAATCTTTGATGATGAATGAAAGCACATATTTTAAATGCCTCTTCTTTGTAAGGCAGGAAATTGTATTTGCTTTTGTTCATTACTAGCACCAATCTATTCTGATGGATCTGTGGCACAGATAGAAAGCAGAAAGCGTCTTGAGTACTGACTTCTACATTTATTTTCTCAAAGCAGAGGGTGAAGAAGCTAAACATTTAAAATGCATGGATTCCTCTGAAAGCTTTAAACCTATTAGGGCAGATGCACGGCAACTTTGCACACAGATTGCCCCCAAAGTAAGTCTTGATTTTAGGACTAAGCCAAGCTGGCATGCAAGAGCAGTTGCTGTTGATCTTTTATACTAATTTTGGATTAATTGTGATCTACAGCACTGCGTAAACATGCTAACCTACTACTTCAGCTTCACCACAGCTAAACATTAATCCTTCTTAATGCTCTAAGTCAACTTTTAGTCCTTAGCAGAATTTACCTTAATCTCTGGCTAGGAAGCTAACTGATTTACAAAACATAATCCAAGAGCTCCAGAATCTTAAGGAAAATATGCAGAGAAGCAATACATCTATGCAGAATAATATGCTTCCCTGGTATCCTTCCCAAGGCGGTACCGGGAATAATTCTTCAAAGATATCAGGACCTAAAGTATAAAGCCGTCTTTCATTTTTAAAGATAAAATACGTATATAAATTCAATTCACCTCATTGCTTTTCTTACCTTTCTCACATCTCTTTATCTATGTTACTGATTGTTATGAAATGATTCATTTGGATGCAGTTTTATATGCAATATACATTATTCAGTACGGATAAACAAATCTGTGGTGCTGAAATATTTGAATTTTATAAACTTTACCTCAATTTTGTGTAGCATTTTAGTGACGCTCTAAAAATCAGATCATTCGAGAGGTCTTCGGTGGTAATTTGGAGAATGGTGGTTTTTTTGTGTTACTTTGGTTTTGGAGAGGGGTGTTGGATAGCTGGGGAGTATCTCAGGAGTAGTTTTATGGCTAGGAGTATCTGAGGAAACCACATGTTGAGAGGATGTTTTGCAACAGAGCTGGGAGAACTCCTGGCTGAGGACCAGTTAATACTCCAGCCTGCCATCACCCAAAATGTCAAGACTCAAAAAAGGGAAGACTGCAGAGTTACATACAAAGAACGTGAAAGAACTCAACTTGGGTCTTCATAAGACTCATGTATATAGACATTTCAAAAGCTGGGCTGTTCTGGAGCCTGTCTACTTAGTAAAAATCAGGGTTGTCTTCAGTCCTTGCTGAGAGCCTCTGCTTCTTCAGAACTGACTGATTGCTTTTCACTGTGCTCTCATGCTTTAATTTCCTCCATCATCTTCATTTGCTTGCGTACTTATTTTCCTCAGTCATCTGATGTTTTTTTCCAGCTTCATTTCCTAGTTTGACTATTTTATCCACATCATAGATTATGAGCTTTTGCTAAAAAACCAAGGAGATGGATCTGTGCTGAGGAGGTTGGGGAGGAAAATGTAGTGACAGCCAACACCTCACCTCCACTCAGTAAAGCATTACCAAGATAAATGAGGCATGCTCATGCTTTGGGAATCTCTCCTTGAACCTGAAGGAGAAATTTTTGTTATGTGCTATTTTGTTCTTAACAGCTTTAATTCTTCTCCAGATTTCTGTCTTCCACCTAACAGTGCGAATCCAGTTTTCACTGAGATTTGTCTAAAATTTGGATTTTCCTTAGAAAATTTTGGAGCGATTTTTGAGGTGTGGAGTAGGGACTGCTGTGTCCAGGGTGATGTGGATCAGGGAGTTGTGATTCTGTCTGGTTGAGGTTCAAGCAGCCTGAAGACTGCTCTGCAATGTTCCAGCTGAGTGAGACATGTCCCTGAGGGAACAAGCCACCATGCAAGGCAACTTCTGCTCCAGCTCACTACCTGCATGGTGGCTGCAGGAAGGTGTTGTGAGAGCGTCACCAGCTGTCAGGAGGGTGCTGAACTGGGAGTCCCAGCAGCAGGACCTTTATGAGTAGCTGTTTAACACATGCCCGGCAGCAGCAGGAAGGGTGCTGGCCAAAGGAGCTGCCCCTTGGGGTTCAGGTTACTGAACTAAGCTGGCAATGGCCTGGGCCTATATTTAGGTGTGGAATCTGTACCAGTGTAGTAGAAAGCTCATGTACACACCATCCTCAGGTAACCCCTCTGGCCTTTGCCCTGAGAACGCCTCCTGACTGCTTTTCAGGGTCCAGCAGCGAGCTGCTCTCCTCCCATGTGGTGCAAAGCATATGGATTATTTTCACCTCGTTACATGCTACGTGCCCCAGAGGGAGGCACTCAGAAAGCCCCTCAAAAGCTGTCTGTGCATGGGCCCAGCACACCTTGTCCCTTATGGCTCTGAGTGTAGAGAGGCTCCTGTGGAACCTCCATGCCCCACCATCGCCAGCAGGGCAGCCACTGGCTGACACCTTCCCACAGGTGTTAAAGGGGGCAGAAAGAAACAGAAAAGAACTGTAATTCTCTGCCTTTAAATCCAAAGGGGAAATCCGGGTGTCTCAGGGATTTCGATTTAACCAGATGCAAAACTTCAGACCACTTTATTTGGGTCAGTTTGTGATAGATTTTAGTGCTTTGTCTATAATGTACTACTCTCCGGTCTCCTTATTTATTGAATTTCCAGAAGGGCTAGGGTGCAGGAGTTTCTGTAAAATTCTGTAAAAGAGTCTTTAAAATCTACGTATTTAAAATACAGGTATGTTTTTGTCACTGCAGCATCTTCCTTGTGTCAGATATTTACACTTTTCTTTACTCTGTTCTCTGGCTGGCTAGCATACCTGGCAGGAAAGAAAAAATGTCATTTTAGGGAAATTCCCTTAAATCTGAACACAAATGGACTTGGATTCTTTTAACTACATTTGTTTGTCTTAAAACAGTGTAAAATCTATGCTGATAATTCACCATTCTGTTTTTACCAAAGGTCTAAGTTTTCAAACAAAGGAAACCAGATTATTTCAGAAGTTCAAGATTTGATAAGTCTCTCTCTTAATGTTTTGGGCTCTTACCCAAAATGTTAAAACTTTGACATAAAATTGGCAGGAGAGTAATCCGTTTCCAGAGCAGTGTCTTGAATTCATTCATTTTTCAAAAGGGGTTTCTGCCCTACATTTTTCTGTTCACACTCTTAATAATTTTAAAATAGCAGTAATTTCCTTTTCTTGCTTTGGTAATTTTTTTTTCACCCTTTACAAGCTGGGCCAAGCAATCAACTGCTAAACAGAGCAAATATCTGCAGGGCAGATATGTACATTGGAGAAAACTGGTCTTAAAATGCATTACTTTAGAAAATGAAGTTGTAGATAGAAATGATCAAAATTATATGATTTACTGATTATTTATGAGCATTTTTTTTCTTTATGTATTATAATACTTGGAACTTTTTGCACTCCTGATAGAATCACCTGGCATGATTTTTATGGCACAGATGACTTCATTCACTCATCCTAAATTACTGAAATAGATTTTGGAAGAGGCCTCATTCAGCCTTTGGAAGGGAGACATGATGCCTAAAAATGCAGACACTCAGGGTCAGGTGTTTAGATAGACAAATTCTTTCCTTCTTGAACAGAAGCTAGAGTTGGGAGACATTGCATGAAGCCAGACAGGGAGAAAATTACTCTCTCTGGTCCTAGAAATAGGAGACATTGGGGGCAGGGGGGGAGTTGCAAGGTAGGTCTGGGAAACAGGTGCATTGAATAAAAGGAGTCTGAGAGGAAATTTCATCCCTCTATGTTTACAGGTTTGTTTTTTTTTTTTGTGTGGAAAGTGATTTCGTTTCATGAGTGGATCCAAGGAGAGCCTGGGAATTCAGGATAGCCCAAAGCAACAGGGCTTTTTTATTTAACAACTGCCTGATTTATTTCTGGATACATTACTTGTGCTTATATCTGACTGCTGAAATTCATTAATTGTATCACTTATTGCACTAATTTATGTTCTCCAAGACCCGAGGAACCCACAGCATGTTAAATGCCCACATGGCTCCAATGACTGGGATGACTGAAAGGTTGTTTATTTTCCCCTCTTGGGTTTGTGTTGCAGTTGTCACGCTGTTTGCCAACACTAACCAATTTCTGTGTGCTGCTGCTCACACGAATTCAGAGCCCTTTGAAGGAGGGAGGGCAGAGATGACATTTAGGAGGTTATGGTCTTGTTTGAGAATTGGAGGCATCTTATGACTCCACGAGCACTTCAACCTGAGGGAAAGTCTCACTGCTAAGAGAGGCTCATTTATAGTTCCTAGCAGGGATGCTACTTATTAATGAACTTGGTTTTGATTTAATTCAGTTGGAGCTTCTTAGCCTGAGAAGTGACAAGTGAGGCCCCACAAGCTTTTTTTCCTCCACATTAAGCGACCCTTGAGAAGAGGTGCAGAAATGGATCTGACTCCTGCCACCTCATAATCTTGGTAGCTGTAAATCCTTTCGTCATGTACTGGAAGCTTTATCAGAAACAGCATGGAAGTTCAGGTTCTTTTAATAGATACTTGTTATTGAGACAACATAATCAGCCATAATGATTTTTTCCTTTTACTTTTTCTTTTTTCTTTCTTTAACTTTTCTTAGGACCACTGACCACCCTCTAATAAACCATCTCATCTTTGGGATTTTTTGGGAACTAAGCCAGGTTTCTTTGGGGCATTTGATTTTTTTGCTATATGAGTGCAGCAACTTGCATACAGTACAATGCAAAAAAAAATCTATTTCTACAACTTTATTAAAGTTTCTAGGTCATGTTTCTTCAGGCCATTTAAAGGGTTAAAAAAAAGAGAGTAAAAGTGATTGCAGCATGCTGTGCCCCTATGTTCAGTTTAGGATCCCAAATGGTTACTAATTACATTATATTTTCTTCCTGAGGTTTCACAGGTGACAAATCTTGTCCCTTAAACTAAATACAGTTAATAATCATACCTTAAGTATGCCTGTAACATATAAATCTTGATCGTAGTGTCACTTCAGAACTGGAAGTTGCTAGAAAATAAACCTTTTGCTTGTACCTAAATGCTGTGGGGTATGTAACCCACATGGAATGATTGCTTAAGGAGGAGAAGGAATAGTATCGGTACCTTTTTGACAGGCAAATGCATTTTATGATGTATAACCCAGCTTGGTGTAATCATGTTGATGTGCAAATCATGTGGTGGATGGAAAAGGGTGACATGTGAGTTGAAGAAGCAGATGTAAGTGCCTGATCTCTTGTGCATCTGCAAGCCTTTATGTCATCTTCCCAAAGTCCTTCCATATCAATAAGTATTGCTAAATGTCACTTCTTAAAGGGATCTTGTCATGTTTGTATTTCTGACAGGGGTACATGATTTAAAACATGGTTTTAAAATCTTATTTTTTACCGTTTAAGAATACTTTTAATGTGGATTGCAAATATGAAAATATTACATCTGCAAATAGTGATCTTTCCCTTCTCTAGGGGATGTTTTAAAGTAACAGATGCAAAAAAGGCAGAAGTATTTTATTCCTTAAGGAAATGAAAACATATATGAAAAGAATATGTAATGTTTAAATTTGTTTTGATAATGTCTGTGTTTTAGGACTATATGGCATGAGCAGTAGTAGCTTAAAGATTTTTTTTAATGGTAACAGTAGTCTTGGAGTGGTGGGAGAAAAACACATCAAGATATAATGTAAAGTATTCAATATTTTCTAACTTAAGCAGTAACATTGAGGTCATCTAAACTCTGATTTATTTAATTTGAAGGTAAAATCATTATGAAACTCTTCGTACTGCAGGTGTTTGTGAAAATAACTTGTCACTCTATTCCTAGTGTTCCCAGAAAGGCTTATTTGCTGTGCTGGTGACACCAACAGACTTCCAGGAAGGCCAAATGAAAATGCATTAAAAAATGGCAAATACATGTGACAAATAGGCTGCAGTGTGTAGTGCTAGATCACATCGCTTGAGAGGTTGTGAGGATAGTAATCAGCTTTGTTTGAAAAGGTATTTTGTTCGTACAGGATCCAAAGATACATCCGGTTACATGTCAGACACGTGCCAGTTGTGTAACTGGCATACTTCTATTTTAGGTTCGCTCAAGTGAAAATAAGTTGAATAAACTCTGTAGTGTATGGTCTATAATATTTAATTTTACATATACATGCAGATGGATAAAAGTATGTGTATACACAAGCGATTTGCTATGATTAGCTGACAAGCTGAGGCATGATACAACACTTAATAATGTCTAGTAAACCTCTAAATGATGTCAGTGTATCACAGAGCTCTTTTCATGATATTATCAGCAGTCATTAAAGTTATTTATTGCTGTCATCATGCATTTCTGTAACCCGTGGCAACTTGGCAAAAAATACATTGCTAGCACAGCTGATGATAGATTCAGTTTCAGATTTTGGATATAACAATCTGAACATATTAGTGGTATTTTTATGTTTATTGGCAAACTCTGCTTCCCAAGTCATGCTGTATTTCAAATAGAAAATATGAAAATAAATGAAGCATATATGCATCTTTCACACTGCATATTAGCAGCATCTGCCCTTTAAAAAGGAATAGGGGTGGCCTGTTGAGATGGAAAACCTTCATTACATTCATTTACAGATACAGGAAAGTGAGAGACCCAGGAATTTGCACGTCAAGTTGGCTGAGGGGAGACAGCATCCGCGAAGAGGAGTGCTCCATTCTCTTGGGGTACAGCTGCTGGTGCTGCTGCTCCATCCTTCACCTGCACGTGCTGCTTTGAGGGCAGCACCTGTACCCTCACGTCATTAATTCTCCCACTTGCTAAAATTATCGTGTTAGACCATTGAATTGCTACAAATCTATTCCAGCATTAAACTGTGATTATGTTGTTGTTTAGGAAACATGTGGCATTTATTTAGAAAATCTGTTTCATTAAGGGAGAAAATGGAGATGAGTAAATCGGTCTTTTTCACCAGTGTTTAACTCAGACTAGTTGGCTAAACAGGATTAATTCAGCTTGGTGTGTGGTGTGCAGGCTGTAGCTGTTCTTCCTCTGCAGCACTTATTCTCGAGGATGTTTAAAATATTTTGGTATTTAGCAATAAGTTAACAATTATACAGGTTTTAAAGAAAGAAAGAAGGAGGAAACATATGCATGATTTAATTTAGGGATTTCAGAAGAAAGAATTTTGACCCTGCTAATGCATTATCAGATACTTACTCTTTTTTCTTTTTTTTTAAATGATTTTTTTTATTTTTTTTTTTTTTTTATTTTAGTCCCCTCTGGTGAGATTAGTGTACAGCTTTTAGAGTTTGCTATTTTTGGACATACTTCTGAGGGGAGACACTGGTGTCTAAATATATTCCCCTGATAAACTTCTTTTTCTTTCACCGTAACTACAGGGCAGGGGCAGGTGTCTCGTTAATACTGCAGCAGTCACAGCGTACACAAATGATATGGGAAAGATGTGGCCATGATGCATTTGCAGAGTTTGGTTCCTACGTGAGACAGGAGCAATGAAATGCCTAAGGAGAGCCCAAGTTCAAATGGAGTTTGGTATTTTCACCTGTCATTATGTCCTGCAGGGCTTTCAACTGAATTTCTTCCTCTGTCAGGCTGTGGGTCTGGTTGGTGCTGCAGGAACAGGCACAGGCAGGGGCAGGTCAGGGAGATGGGCATGTGCTATGCACTGGAAATGGGAAGGGTCTCCAAACAGTTAGTAAAGCAAAGGGCAGGTCATATCTGAAATGCAGTTCCACAACCCTACCAAATCATTTGGCTTGATTTATGCTAAATAAAAGTGTAATTTATGCTCAAGCAACATGCTCATCTACTTAGAATAAATACAAATTATTCTGGCTTCTGAGTTTTGACATTGTTTTTGAAGTTTCCTAAAAGTTATTATGATCAGATGAACTTAATTACAGGGTACTTTACATATACTCATCTGGTAAATGTCATACAACAGACAGTCAAAGGGAAGGTATGCAGGATTTTCAGTTTCCCTCTTCTTGTTATGCTCCTTTATGTTGCTTGTTGAGCTTTAAGCATGCCTGTCTGAGCTGTTCCTCCTGTAAGAAAAAGAACAATCCCTCTGCCTCTCCCTCGCCCTTTTCTCCCCCTGAAAAATCCCCCCAAAAAACAGTGCAAAACTCAGACTGTTGCATGTTCAGAAAGGGAACAGTTCATAAAAATAACTGCCTGGAGAAATCCCTGGAATGGGCAGAGCATCACCTCTCCACTGCTTACTCCAGAAATAGCAGGGAGTCTCTCCTTTGGGTGGGGAGGATGTAGCATGCATCTCCCCTCTGGCAGTGGCAGTTTTGCTACCTCTCAGTACCTGGGGAAGAGAAAAGGGCTGGGAAGGGACATATCTGAGAAATCAAAGGCTCTTGCAGCAAGCTTGGCTGTACCCTCACCCTGAGAGCACAGTCATGGTCTCTGCCTGGGACATGCTGGCTATGGCAGGTGAAGCAACCTCTTCTGAGGTATGCTTGGCTCCTCCCAGGGATGCCTCCTTTACAATGCTGTTCCAACTTCTGCCTTACTCTTTCCACTATGGCTTGGTACACTCTGGGTTGGAGCTTCTAGGAACTTGGTATTTAAGCAGATTTTCTTTTCCTTTGCATGGAATGCAGTTCAGTGTGTGCATATCTTTCTGCTTCAGACTGGTGGAAAAGCGGCCAAGAGGTTTCTTTAGAACTGAGTCAGTGCAATTTCCAGTGGTACTGTATACATTAACAGTGATAAGGGCATCCTTTAATCTACAGGGTCATCTCTTCCTACTGTAGTAAAATAGTTTTAGTGTGTGTAAAGTAGGTTTGAGTTGCTTCATACAAAGAGGGTCTGACAGTCATGTATGGGTGTGTAAATATATAAATATATTTAAAGACACAAGGTTAAGCTTCTTAAGAAACACACCACCAGATACTAACATGTTCATATTTCTTTTCCAAGTGATGTTACACGAGGTATAACAGTACATTTTTTTCCTCTTGCAACATCTAATAACTAATTGTTATTAGTTTAAAGTTTTAGTATGTATTTATGCTCTACACTATGCTACATACTCTAATTGGTACTGTATTTTTAGGTAAAAAAAAGTGTCATCTGGAACACACTGAAGAAATCTATTCCAAAAGAATGTTCCAGAAAACAACTGCTAAATTACCCTTGTTTGTAGAAGTGTCAGCACTCACAGGAAGAGTCATTATTTTCTTGGAAAAGTTCTGCAACTGAGACAACACTGATAATCATTTCTTTTTGCTGGCTTTCACAGAAAGCTGTTTTCAGGTAGCAATGTGCAATACTCTTTCTCTAGGCAAGTTTTATCAGACTCTTCATGAAAAGTCTTGCATTTCCTTTTTCTTTTTTTTCCCTTTTTTTAATTTAAAAAGCATCCTGACTAAATTGTGCCATCTAGTTAATAAGTAACAAGTGGCTCTAATAAGTCTGCTGTCATGCTTTTTATTTACAGTCGATGCAGAAATTAAGGGGGGAGGGGGGGAAACAAATCTGGAGTGAATTTCCATCACCCATAGTGGTTTTTGCTAAGAAAACAGTCTTTCAATGTAAACAACATCTGTATTTTTCATGTTGTCTTTCTAAATAATAGTTCTGTAAATAACTTGCCCCACAGTAGGGCAACATTTAGATTCCTTAATCTCTCAGTCATCCAGGACTCTGTGCAGAATGCAGACTTCTAGCATATTTAAACATACATCTCTCGAACTTTTGGTATCTTTTCCTCACAGCAGGATTTCAAAAGGTGGATGACTGCAAAATGCACTTTCATTCTCTGTGTTAGTGCTTTAACATTAGCCTGACTTTAATAGGCTGGGATGATTTCAGCTTATAAATCTTCAACTGGAGGATAAAGTTCAAGTAGATAAAATCAAACAGATGTTGGTGGGAGGATTTCTTCATGACCCATAAAAGTGCTATCATCAAAGCCTAGAATCATTTGTTTTGAATTATTACATTGTTATCAAAAGGACTGTAGCAGTCTGTTTGTTGAGAAATTGGATCTGTTTATCTGAAAACAGAACAAAGATGCCATGCTAAGACGTCCCTGGGAAAGTGTGGGTTAGCTGATGGCTGACACGGTAGGGTAGCTGTGAGACATTTTGATTGACAGCTGTCTAAATAACTGCCAGGCCTGGAAGCTTCTGTATATGATTATATTGTTGAAAATGCCATCTGATTAATTTTTAAGTGATGTTTTTTAAAACTAAATATATTTTTCCTTTCTTTTGAGTAAATAATGTTTTTAAAAGCACTTATTCTCTTTTTTTGTAACACAGTGGTAAAGCGAGGTTTACCTTTCAGTAGTAATTTTAACTGAATAACAATAATGACTGAAAAGTGTTGAAGACTTTGCTGAAGTGACATTTCATGCTTTTACTTAGACTTAAGCATTATCCTGTTAAACAAGTTGCACCTGCATAAATGAAAAAAACATGTTCTTTTTATTACTCACTGAAAAGCCTTTACTCTCTTACTCATAATTTATTTTTTAAAAAATTGGCACATAAGGGACATATGTAGCAGTCTTTGGAGTGAATCTAAGACCAGTGCTCAGATTTAAGTGGACAGCATGTAAAGGCATGAGAAAATCACTTTTAAAATCCTGCAGCTACTACATATATTCCCCTGTGTGTGTGTATGCATACACAGCACAGCTCAAGCTTCACAGACAACAAGGGCTTTTAAAGAGCCATTCCTTTCCTTCAGAAAACTGACTAAAAACTGAAATGGGTCAGGAAAACATTTTGCCTCATATCTGAATACCCTATAGGAGGACTTGAACCTTTCCCTGAAGCCCTCAGTGGGGAATGGGGTGCAGCATCTGCATGGGGCTGCAAAGATGTGCTTGTCTGTTGTGATTCTTTCCAAGGACGCAGCTTCAGTGTGCAAACACTTAATTTTGAGATTGTTTTCTTTGGTGGGTGTTAGACCTGAGCCTGAGAATAAATGCTGTGAACTGGACAAAGAAATGGTCTCTGCCTGAAGCTACAGTGAGAGGTTCAGCCCCATCTCCCCTGGAGGCTACAGAACTGTGCAGGTGAATAGTTTTTCTCAAGTTTTTTTCCAGTCAGACTATTTGCAAGATTTTTCTATTTTCCAAGTCAAAGTCATAATAATGCCTGAAAGAAAGGCATAGATGTGAATCATTACTAAACACTGCAGTCTTCAGGTCTTCCCAAATGCTTTTGCTGGTTGGATACCTTCACCCAGGCTATTTGCTGAGGTGCTATAGGGTCCTCTCCCTGTTGTGCACAGAGGTTGCGTGCACCTGGCAAAGTGTGACAGGAGGTGTGCCCTGGGCAAAGGTTAGGCATCAGGAAAATATATGGAAAAATCAGACTTTTCCTAGGGGACTGACTTCTCTGTTTCCATGGAGGGTCAAAGGCACGCACAAAACTTTTTTGAGCCTAAAGTTTTTCAAGTCAGTTCTCAACTGGAAGAAGGCAAGCTTTTGATCTGATAAAAGACAGTGACAATGAGTTTGCTGAGATACTTGTGACCGTGCAAGGTTTAGCAAAACTCTGTCTTGAATTCAAACCCTCTGTTTAAATCTCCAGGTAATGCTGAACTCTAATCTGCAAATATTATCAATATACTTACCTGAGCATATTGGAGATTATTTTAGTGTTAGTAAATGACAGCATTTATATATTGGTGGCTTTCAAAAAAAAAAAAAAAAAAAAAAAAAAAAAAAAAAAAGCTTTATTTTTATTTTTGAGTATTTTCTCAGCTTTGATCCAGAAGGCTTAATTTTAGAGTTGCAGCCCTGTTTTGAAGGAAACTTACAGGCAAACCTTGGCCCAATCCTTCAGTGGTTTTGCAGTCTGCTATGTCTGTATAAAGTTTGCCAGGCTTCAGAAACAGCTTAAAGCAGTCCAATGGGGCAGTCATGTGTGACACATTGTTGATTTTACTCTAAGTGTAGAGAGAAATAGTTCTCCCTTTAGTTTAATATTTTAAAATTCTACTTTTTTCTCTGCATTGCTAAGACAAAAAAGCTTGTTATGTGCAAAATACTGAGTCCTCATGGCCCATTTCATTATCACTATGAGTGCAAGCTCTTTCTTTCTAACAGCTAGTGAGTCCAAAAAAAGCACAACGTGTGCCTAGAGGTGGCCTCTTCAAAAATGAGTAGGTGAGGGAGACAAGGTTGGGAGCAATCTCTGGTGAGTGGAGTGGGGAGATGATGCAGATGGGTGGAGAAGCTTGTTGAGATCCAGGATGCACGCAGGACCCTGTAGCAGTTTGCTAAACCAGTTTGAGACTTGGTTTGCTGGAGCCAGGAAGGGACTTGAGAACAACCTTCCTTGAAAGGAATTGGAGAATGTTTTGGAGCATGTCAAGAAGGTGTTCCTTGTGTTGAGGAACCAACAAGCTGGCCAAGATCTGGACATAAGGGAATTTTGGATGGCGAGTGAGGCAAACATTTGAGGAGCTTCATTGAAAGTTTTGAGAGTTTTGTAAGTGCTACTCTGACAGTGAGGGAAAGTGGTGTTAAATCTCTCCACAGGGTTACTAGGAAACTAAGAGACAAAGCAAGACTGCTGTGCTCCCTCGTGGCAAGGGCTCCTTCACAAAAATGGTTTGGGCAATAATTGATTATTGAAGTTTATGTGGAAGCTAATGTGACCAAAAGCAAACGTGTCCTACTTTAAGATATTTTACATTCTGAAACTGTATTATAGGAGAATATAAAATCAGTTATTCCAAATTGTCTTTTAATGCACTGTTTTCTCTGAGGTACTGAACTTGCTGATGGTGTGCATGCTTTTGTGTTGAGTGAAGAGCTTTTAGCAAAAAGCTAACGTATGAAATGGAGATGATCAGAAAATATTTATAATGCCTAAACTCCATGCGGTTCAAGATGCTTTCCTACTTGCATTGCCAAGTCTAGTAAATTATTATAGTTTAGAGAGCCACTTCTTTATAGTTTATGAAAAACCATAACTTTACAGCTTTTGTTGAAAAGGAATCTTGAAAAAGCATTTTCAACCAAGGCAAAACCACCGCACATTGTGCAAGCGGATGAGGACTATTTACTCTGCCCTGAGAGTGCAGAGCTTAGTCTCCAAGACATTCCTCAGCTGAAATTCAGACTGTCTTCAAATCAATTGTGAGTGATCAAAGTCACGTGAGACAAATCAATCCAGAAAACAGGTAAAATTTCCAGAATTTTTGGTAATTGGGAATGCAGAGACTGAATTTTTCCTTTGTTTGCTTAGGAAATCAGTTCCTTTTGGAGACCCATGGTTAGGGAAGTATGGGTTGGATTTGTTTCACTTGCAATGTGTTAGTGGTGTAAGAGAGCTGCAAGGAAGTCACACCACTTGACTTTTCTCTCTTTGTTCCCAAGTTGTGTGTTCCAGTTGTCTTCTGAGGCCAAGGTATGATGAGAAAAGTTATTCAGTGGAAAATTTTCTCTGAGAAAGCACACATACTCATGATACTTCTAGAAGAGTTAGATTTGGGGGCAGACACACATGAGATCTGACTGTTTTAAAGCCCAAGATAAAAAATTAGTTGTCTGGGGACAAGGTGAAGGTGAGGGAAGGAGTGCTGCTAAAGAATGTTGTGGCCTGAAGGAGAAAATGCAGGAAAAATAGGTGATTGTAAACTGATGAGTTTCCTTTATCTAATCACCCTCTCTTAGTCCTTAAGGATCTCCCTCCTCAAGCTAAGTGGCGTTATGCCTCAAAAGCAAGTAAAAAGCCTAGAAGAGACCAAGTGGCACTGTATTCCTAAACCCAGAAATAATAGCATATTTTATAGATATTCACCTTGTCTCACAATCAGTAGTGCGTAGTAAAGCTCTGGGACTTAAAAGAACTCTTTCTTTTATGAGGCACCATTCTGTTAATACATGTGCTATGTGTACCACCTACCGCACAGTCTTTCTGTGCTGTGGTATTTTGCCACTTTCACTCTTTTTGGTGTGAAAGATGAAGGGACATCTTGAGAGACCCCAAGAATAATACATAGTATCTGTTTTGGCCCTTCAGGTTTTCCCCACATTGAGTTTGTTCAAAAGATCAGAGAGCAACATCATAGGAGCATATGCAGAAATGCAGAGCTTATCAAACTCTCTCCCATCTCTTTCAGGCAAAACACAGTTCTTGCTCTCTACTGAAAAGTGACCAACAGTAGGTGTTTTCTGTCCCACACATATGCAGTATCTGTTGCTAATAGACAGCTGTGAGTAGCTCTTATTTAAATAACAAAAATAGAATAGAATATTTCATCTGGAAAAGACACAAAATAATAGTCTAGTCCAACTAACTGAGAGACAAAAGACGCCCATCCTCAGTGAATATTATAATTAAACAACTTGCCTATAATGAGCTGCCCCTCATGCTTCTGTACATTAAGACATAGATTCTGTACATTAAGATTATTTTTGAATGCTTGATTAGTTAGTACTGCACCCTTTCAGAGGTCTTCAAAGCTCTGTGAATTGTGAAGGCAATAAGAAGTTTAAAAGTAAAGACAAGTTGTTGGTGCTGGTGATGGCCAGGGATCAAATGTCAACTGGGACAAGAAGGATGAAATCTGCGCAAACTTGCAGCTAATTTCAAAGCAAAAAATGAAATCTATAAATGATCTTAAAAGAGGCAGAGTGTTCTCAGGATTTATTTCCTCTGTGGATCAGTCTCCCCTCTACCCCCAACTTCCTGTGCTGGTCTTGAGAGGAGACTGATGGCTCTTTGCCTGTGAGTTTTCTGTAAGTCTTGGGGGTGTGGTGGAAAGGAGCTGGTACTGTGTGTAATTCTCTTCATGAAGAGTGCTTGCTTAAGTGAGGATGTATTGAAGGGTGTTTTTTACCCTGTTTGGTTGATTTCTTCTTCCCCTGAATATGAGGTCAAAAGGAGTAAACTTTTTAGGGTATGCAAAATCAGTGATTAAGGGCGCTGTCCATGGAAGGACATACCTTATTCAAGTGTAATCAAGAAACAGTTCAGAGGACTGTTCTGTTGTGCACTATGGCAAACCTGTGTGACAATCCTTAAATGAGGGCTTAATCTATGGTACTTTAGAGGGGAAAAAGGGTGAAATATGCAAGATCTCAAAGGAGAAGGGTAAAAGAAGTGTATGCTAGTTTTACCAAGTGTTGTTAAGACATGCAAAATTAATGAACTTACTCAAGCAAATGAAGAATGGAACCAGAGCAGCCTCTGTGGGAATTTTTTCAAATGACTCCTGAGAAGCTTGGAGAGAAAATCATTATAACAAAACTAGTGGGGGACAAATTAAATGGGATACAAGAAACTGTGTTCCTCTGTGAGATTGAAGAATTGGTAGAAAATGGGCAACAAGAAAAATAACTTGTTATTTTTTACTTGGGCTGTAACAGCAACGCGATAATTCGCAATCAAAAAGCAAATTTGGCAGCTGGGAATCCCCAAACAAGACTTTGTAAGATTTATGCAAGAGAAAAAAACCAAACCAAACAGCAGCAAAATAACTCACATGACGTGATACAGTGTCACAAACAAAATAATGTCTCGGAGATGGAAAATAGCATCCAGAATGCCAAAGAAAATTTTACACAGCTGAAGATTTCAGGTAATAGCACCAAGAAGTCATTAAATCTGGAGCAACTGATTTTTATAGTAGCCTCATAAATTAAATGACACCATATTCAAAGTACACAATGCACTCTAGCTTTGTTTCTGAAACTTCTGAGAGAAAACAAAGATTTTTGTCTAAAAGCCTGGGATGGTTCCAGGTATCATAGGGTTCGAAACAGAGAATAATTATTCAGTCTACTAAGCATCTGTCTTGGAGAGTAAGTGAAAAATTGATGCGTCTGTGCAAGATAAAAAGAGACAGTGGCATTGCTAAAGGACTAGGGCTGTAGAAGTTCGATACATACACTAACCCGCATGGAGAAGTCATTTTACATTTGGATAGATCTGAGCAATTGACTTGTTAGAGATCCCCAACCAAACACCTACACTTGAATCAATATTATCCAGCTTAGTTAAAAGAAAAACAAATTCTCTGTACTCAGTGCCAAATGTTATTGGTAAAGAAAGAAGTTACCAAATCACACTCTGAACACTGGCAGAGAAATGAATATTCTATGTAGGATGAAACCTTCAGCAGAAATATCCTATTGCCACCCATGAGACTTACAAATAGGCATATGTAGCAGCACCAAGGGTGATGACATTCTGATGTATAGGTGCCGAGACAGTAGGATAGACGCTGTGGCACATCACGCTCACAGCCTCATATGTCTGCTAGTAAAAGCCAGGGGAGTAAATCTAGAATTGAAGTAAAACAATGAAATTGTGAGTGACTGTAGCTTCATGTGTGGAACAGTTCTGACCTCCTACGAGCTAAAACCTGACCTCCAAAAGGTAAAAGCAATACAGGAAAGCCTACTACTAAAGATATTAAATCAGTTCAGAGATTATTAGGGTTTATAAACTCAGACTGAATTTTTTTTCTAATCGGTCTCAGATGTGTGTGAATTCCTGTGGCAACTGCTAGGCAGAGGCACATACTGGAAGCAAGTCCTTTCATATGACATGCTGTACCCCACATGCTAATGGCTGATGACCATATACGCCAGAGTTTCAGGTTTATCTTTTAGCTGATTCTCTTTACAAATAAGAGGATAAGAGACAGTTCTGAGTTTTTGTTTGTTTTTTTTTCTAATTAAGCCCATGTTATCCAAATTGGATTATAAGAAATTCCACTAGCAATGGCAGTGATTGCTCTGAAATCTGCCTGCCTGAAATTTGCACTGTGCAGAGGAGCCTTGTATTTGGTGTAGCAGTAGCATGTTTCACCTGTCAAAAGTGTAGCAGCAGCAGCAGCTTATGTGAAAGAGCCCAGTAACCAGTAGGTAATCAGAGGCTCAGGATAAGCCCAGGGTATAGGCATGCTACTTGCCCTGCTGTTTCTTTGCTGGCTCCACTGTTGTTCCCATTACAAGCTCTCTGCTGCTAAAGAAGTGACATGTGCACTGTCAGAGCTATTGAAGTGAGGGTGAGGGGAACAGACGATGGCCCTTCTGACAAAAAAAATTGTGCTTGTATTTTGAATGAGGAAGAATGGCAATTTCTGCTGTTAATGGAAAAGTTTTCTATAATGTCATGTCAGATGTTGGGTTCTTTCCTGTCCTCATTCCCGCTAGCTGTTACAGGAAGCAGAGCAGGGTGGTGAGGTGGAGTGAGTTAGAATTTTTCTGTGCTGGTGTTGCAAGTGTACATGTTCCAATGAGGTATCAGACCAGTGGTAAGGCAGGCACAAGTAAAACTGCTCGTAGGGATTACAACATCATGGCTGTTCCTTTCAGGGTTGCGTGGCTCTATGGCAAGTCAGTGACAGTGAAAAACTGAGGACATGGAACAAATGCTCTGAGTAGATTGAACCAGCTTAAAAAAAACAACAAACCAAAAATGCTGTAAGTGGTGGCCTGTGGGCTGGAGGATTGCTTAAAACTGAGTGACTGTAGCTTCATGTATGGAACAGTTCTGACCTCCTAAAAGCTACTTTTTTTCTTTCTTTAAATAGTTCTGTGGTGGGATACTGTGGCTTTAACAGGTGCTGAGTATTGCTCCCTGCTTCCCTCTCTACTGCCATGTTGGAAAGTTTGGCTGTTCAGGGAGAGCAAGGGGAATGACTTGAGTGTGTCTTGATTTTTCTCAGGGACCAGCACATGCCAAGCCCTTGTCGCCCAGTGCTGGCCCCATGCCTCAGCCTGGTGGCTGCCCATGGAGGGAGCCATGGGCTGAATATGCTCCTTGTTCAGGCTTGATGCCTGAAGCCACATGGGTGGTGGCCCAGTCAGGCCACCAAGGTCTTCTCCTCTGGCAGCTCCTCTTCTCTACCACAGCCACTCTTGCCACAGATCTCCCTGCCATACCTCAAACAGGTGATGGGAAATTGCTTCTGTGGAAAATAAAATTGCCACTGTAGAGTGGCTCTCATGCAGAGGTGATTGGGGAGCCAGCCACAGAAATGACAGGTTTGAGCTTTTTTTCAAGACTGACCTAATTAACCAAATGCACATATATGTTAAGTTTTCCATGTTTTTGGGGTCGTACTTAAAAGCTGGACTTTGGATGGTGTTTTTATGAAATGAAGGAAGGAGGTTTTTGGATGACTTGCCAGCTCCTGAATCTCCTGTTTCCCTGCACTCGCGGCCCAGTCATTTTCCCCCTGCAAGTCACAGATCTGCTGTAACTGCTTCATTAAGCTGCTGTGTGTCACAGTGGTGGCTCCACAAATTTAAATTGGCTGGTTTTGTCCACAAGGGTGTGAAACTGGAGGACCAGGAGAACCAGCATTGCAGCTGTATTTTCCGTGTGCTGAGTGGGGGCTGATATAAACAAAACGCTTTTCCTTCGGGGTTTTGGCAGCTCTCACCCAATCTGTCGGAGAAATGGTTATGACTATTTCTCTGCTCTCAGTTGAGGCTGTTGAAAACTTACAGCCTCTCTGGGAATTTCGGCTTCTTTCCACGGACTAGTAATAAAATCCGGTTTTATGTTATATTTAATTGCAGACAATTTCAAGTGTTAAGAAGTCTCTCTTGGCAGATGTAAAAAGATGGGGAAAAAACCCAAAACAAACCAAACCCACCCCACATGCCCCTTTTTCTGTCAAACCTAAATATTTTTTCTTTTTGACAATATCCACAGGTTTTACACTACTTGACTGGCTGTTCTAAGAAGCTGCTCACAGCAGGTATTTGCTACAACTTATATCCTTATTTTTTTTCCTGTTGCTTTTTTGCTTAGTTTCTGAACAAATATTTTTCTTAAATTATATTAATTAGCCTAAATTATTCTTTTAAGAGGTTTTATTTTTCCTATAAACTTTTTATTGGCTTATCACCTGTGGTTTTTTTCATGCCTTTTAGTTAAATTGCAATTGCAACAAAAGTGACAGATATATGTTGAAAAAAGCCCTTAGGAGGGGAGCAATAAAATATAAAGCCATACCAAGAGAAGAATTAATGCAGCATCAGCATCATATTAGAAGTGATTAGATGAACCAAAGTTAATAAAATTTAATATTTTTTAATCTCCCTACCCTATTTTTTTAAAAAAACACACCACTTTAAAAATGTTTCTGAATGAGATTTTGTTTCTGAAGGTGTTTACAGAAAGCAAATATAAAAATCACAGATGATCAAGTGGATATTCATGCATAGCAATGGTTGTGTCATAGCTTTTTTTGTAAAATGTTTACTTTTCCCATGACAAGTTGATATCTCTGGATATTCATAGTTTCAAGGTTTTTTATGTCTAGAAGCAGCTTTCACAATCACAGATCTGGTCATTCAGATAGGAAGCAGAAATAGCAAGACAAAATATTTTTGAACAGGTGGCTAAAATGACAGTGAAAATGGAGAATAAATATGTGATAATTACAGCTGGTTACAGATAACTTTTTGTGTGGTATCACATTGGGGAAAATAATGTTGAAGTGGCATTCTTTATTGAATAAACTGCTCACTGAAAATGTTTCTCCTGCCCGTTCAATGAAACATAATATAGCAAGTGCTTTGGAAGCAAATTTGCTTTATGCTACTGTCAAACATATTATATTCAATGAACTTGATTAGAGTTTTGATGCCAAGGTATCAGTGGAAGTAGTAGTTTGGGCTTTGAATAAAAGAACTTTCCAGGAAAGATGAATCCATCCTGAAACTGATATAATTTGGCAACTGACTGAGTAATATGGCTTTGAGACTTATATCTTCATGACAGATAGTATTTATTATATTCTGGGTGAGACTAGAATGTCAGGATGTCTATTCTGGGAAGTGCTCAAGATAAAAGAGGAGCTGGATAGTGTAATGGTAAATTTGAATAAGGAACTGTGCTTTATTTTAGAATTTGCTGCTACTTTTTTACTCCTGGACATAACTCTGTCCTGGTTTTCATGTGGGTTTTGTTTTGAGAAACAGTTATATTGCAATTGTAAATCACTACCAATCTATCCATGAGGTACAAAAAAAGGCTAGCAAGGTTAAAACAGTTACATTAGTGATTTATGTTTAGAGAAGCCCTTTCAGCTAAGGAAGCAGTGGCATCAGACACTGCTATGGTAGGAGTAGCATCAATGCAGTTGTGGTCAGTGCTTATGCCTAGGATGTTCTTCTCCCTGCTGCAAAATTTGCAAATACACATTCCCACCTCCAGTGCAGCATTGCCCAGCTGGGGATATGTGCATGTCAAGGATGCAAGCTCTGGGTGGTTGTTATTGAAAGATGTGGCCTGTATTTTAATGTTAATGGACATAATTCCTCATTACTTTGTGCTTTGTTCTTATCCTGAAGCCTTGATGAGCGTTTTCATTTCTTTCAGTAATGTACATGATAGAGGTTTGAGCAAAAGCTTAGAGATTTGAAGCAAAATAGCTGAAATTTCAAACTTCCAGTAAATATTTTAACAAAGTATGCCTGATATATGCAGATAAGGACTTTGAACAAATATTTTTTACCTTTATGATTGCAATGATTTCATTGCTTTAATTTGAACTCGGAAAAGGAAATCCAGTGCCGTGGTAATTGCTGTAGCTATCACATTTCACTGTCACTGCCTGTGATCATGATGGCTCACATACTTTTCCTTAACTAGGCAATGTGATGTTCTTGCTAATGAAAAATATTTTAAGTAATGTTACTTTTTCTTTTTTTAATGGGGATATTTAAATGGCTGTTTACATGGGTCATTGACCTCACTGGATACTTCCTGAAATTCATTTAAATCCTGAACAATTCTGCATTTTAAGATGGCTAATAACCACTGACCTTAACACTACAATAGCATGTAAATCTTAGCGGTTTCTTGAAGACAGTGTTCCTTGTCCCCAGGTATGCAAACTTACTTGCTTGGAGTTGTGCCTGATTTCCAGGAGCTACCATTTCTCCCAGAGATACTGCAGGTTCTCAGGTTATCTGGGGGCAGGAGGAGGCTGTGAACTTGGTTCCTATTTTATCCATTGCTGCCTTGCCTTCCCGTTCTTTTCCTCCTTTATAAGGGAGGGAGAGTGCTTGCTCTCTTTGTGCTGACTATCACGGTTTAGGCATTGACTTTGGAATTGTCTAATGTAAAGCAGGCATTTCAGCCTAGTGTAAATCAGGTAATCTGTTTGGATAGAGGATGTAGAACAACTTCAGTTTCTCAGAGCTTGCAAAGACCTCAGCAGCTGCTGTTGGGTCCTGAGGTAAAGCAATGAAGTGTGCATCTCTTCCCTGCCGTATTCTGATCCAGTACTTGGATGAGTCATGCAGTTTTGTTTGTAAGTAGGTTTTTCTGATGCTTTGTAGTATTTAGGGAGGTAGCACTGGGAAGAGGGATTGTCTTGGAAACCTTGTTGCCACCTGTTGTGGATTTGCAAGGCTTAGGGAATATGGACTGCAGGACTGCAGATGTTAGGTATGATACACCAGGGCAGGAGTTTTAAGCAGAGAAGAAATGTGGAAACAAGTCTTTGAATCGCTGTTGGTACTCCAGTGTTGAAAGCTATTTTTAATAAGAATAGTAGACTTTATTGTGACACATCCTGCCCCAAGAAGCATTCAGGAGATAACATGACCCAAGTCCTGTAGGGCTGGGCGCCCTGCCCTCGCTGAGCAAAAATAGATGGCAGAATGCACACAGTAAGCAATTCCCTTCTTCTTGCCAAAGTGCATGTTTTCATCCCTTGTGCAGTTTAGAAAGCATGGCATGGGCTGATGTATCACCACAACTGTTTCTTAGGAGGTGTTTCCTTCTGTCCTGTCTCCTTTATAAAGTTTTTCAGTGTTTCATGAGAATAGTTAAGAGTTCATCACTGATTAGTTGTGTTTAATTATCTTTCATTTATGTTGATGGGAGAGGGAGACAATAACTTTCAGAAATGGGTTTGCTGTAATTTAGTCCTGCTTGCCCTTGTGCAGCACAAACAAGCACACTAACAATAATAACTCGTTATCATTAAGTATACTTGTAAAGATGAATAAAAATCTAGTAGTTTCGATGAAAAACTCTGGAATAATTTCTATAGCATCTTTTAGTAAAAAAGTATTAATTAGTTTTAGATCTAATTATGCTTGCCTTTAAAGAAGATCTCTACTTCAATCTCAGAAATTCTCAGGTGGAACTGACACATTTGGAAAGATGGTAATTAATTTATGTACTACTTATATGATGGGAAAACAGGTAGAAGTCTGGTTTTCCTCCCACTTGTAATAAAAGAGGTAATTATAACAAGGAAAAAAACCTACTCATTTTATTAATGTAATTGTATGCAAGCTCTTTATTTGTCTAGTAGTGTGAACTCTGGGAAATTTAATAGGATGTTTTGGAAAGAGTTTTAAACTGTACTGTATCTTTTTTTCCCTGAGCTGTAGCAACTGACAAGTACTGAAGACAGCCTGAGCAGGGACTTTATCATGGTAATGAGCCAAGAAGTCACTACTCTCATGTATCAGAATATCTTCCGACAGAGGGCTTAATTCAGAGAAGCATCCAGCCTCACAATATGGTTGCTCAGTAGTGAGGGTCACCCGTGGCAATGGGGATAACTCAAATGAAGCAACGTGATCCCCTAGGATGATTTACTCCCTTCTTTGTTCTCCCAAGGGCATCTGCATGTTCCTGGGAGCACTGGTACTTGAGCTGGCACTTTGTATCTGCTTTCTCCTGCAGTCTTTAGGTGCTCCAGCAGTCATGTCGTTCAGGTTGCCTAAACAGATCTAGGGGTGTCTCTGCACACTTGTTTGATTGGTGATAGCCTTGCCAGCTTCCAGGGTGTTGAAAATCACCGTGGGAAAGACATCGTGTTTGGACATTGTTGAGGAGGAACCTCTATTGCACCAAACCTTGTAAACATCAAAAATGGTGTTTGACCTCATTCTTCAGCACAAATAAGTATAGCAATTTTGGGAGATTTTTGGCATCCAGGATCTCCAGCCATAGCCTGCTGTGACTTCTCTTTCCTATGTACCTTCTTTTGTATCAGGCAGCCCAAGACACAGATTCATATCACATGGTGAACATGTTGAAGTGCTGTTGA
This sequence comes from Machaerirhynchus nigripectus, assembly GCA_013397975.1. Classification (NCBI taxonomy): domain Eukaryota; kingdom Metazoa; phylum Chordata; class Aves; order Passeriformes; family Dicruridae; genus Machaerirhynchus; species Machaerirhynchus nigripectus. The sequence goes on along the minus strand of VZRQ01003935.1, from coordinate 794,839 downwards.
AGTTTGCTTTTGAAAGTCCTGGTTCCCTGTCTGCTTCTTCCTATCTCCTCCTCTTGTCATACACTCTTGGGTTTTTCCCTTTCTTGTTTGTTTGTTTATATTTTTGTTTGTTTATTTTTTGCCTCGAATTTGATAGTTTTTCAAGCCATTTGAAATCACCAAACTGGTAGAAAAAAAATAATCTGACAAAATCAATTATAAAGTTTTTTCCTTGGCAGTTGAGCTGAATTGATTCCTGGAGTCAGTGCCACATTCACTGCAAAAGGGTGAAATGGGAGGATTGGAAGCAAAGGCAGATAGGAAAAACAAGGGACAACAACCTTTTCTGTGAACTCAGCTGTTTGAAGAGCTGCCACACTTCATTTCTTTCCTACTCCTTCCATTACTTCCTCCTACCTGGTCTTGCTAGTAATGGATGCCTCTGTGTGTGCATGTTTCAGTCGCTGTCTAAAGGAGAAAGCTGAAAGTTAGATGTCTTCTTACTTGAAGGCTGGTATTTCTCTGTATTTGGGATAATAAAATAGGTTTTTCAACACCTTTGGACATTCCCTCATGGTAAACAGACTCGCCACCGGATTTCATAGAGAAGTAAAATAGGTTTGAATTAAAAAATGGAATTGTTTGCATGAAATTTCATGGACTGTTTTGAACTTTCATTTGTACGAAAGGAAATGGGGTTTATGTAAGTAAACAGCAGTGGAAATAATATCTTCTACAATTTATTAGAATTATTATTTTAACAATTCTAACTTATAAAAAATGCCTTTATCCAGGGCACAAATTTTTAGGTGCCTTGTTAGAAAGGAAAAAGAAAAAAGAAAAAAAAACCCCAAATGCTAATCTCCACATAGTGATTTCTATCTCTAACTCTGCTGTGACTCAACAAAAATGTAAAAATGACCAATCCTATCTCATATCATGCAGAACCATGTGCTGGAGCCAGGGTGTGAAGTGTCTGAAAAGCTGACCACCCAGTGCTTTGAGTCTGTTCAACAGGAACACCAGCAGCTCTGGATTTAATGATTTTGCTCTTAAACGTGAGTATATATGATTTTATAGCCCATGAGTACAATTGGCTGCAGGTTGGTGGAACATTTCAAATATTACAATTTGAAATAATTCATGTACATTGGAATATGGCACCATGCAGGTAACTTTGCTCTACACCGTTTCACTATCTTCCCAGTATTCCAAAAGGAATTCATGCTTATGTACTGTAATATGTGTGGGCTTCTTGTTATTTATGTCACTGTGCCATGACTCAGTAACATATTTCCTATATATAGCAAACAAAGCAACAAAAGCTGTGGAGGCTTTGGGAATTCTGTCAAACTGAATGCAAAATACTCCTTGAAATGAGTGCCTATTTTAACTGTGTACTTCAAAATTATGATGGATGATTTTTGACCTAATGGGAATGAAGCCAAGTCTTTGTGTATGCTGTTCTTAAAGTGAGAAGTGCAGCTCACAAGTTGATCACACAAAACAGCAAAGTAAATGAGAAAACTCTTCTGAAAATCAAAATGTGTCCAAAGATGTCCAAATGTTTGTGGTGGGGTAGAATAATATGGGGTGGGTTGGTTGGTTTCCTTGATTAGGTGTTTTTTTTGGTTCGTTGGGTTTGTTTGTTTGTTTGTTTGTTTTCATTTTCACGGGTTTCCCCCAAGCTCAAAGGAGTAATACCAAGATCACATCTCTGGCAGACCAGATACATAAATTTTCCCTAAAATGATGTACCTCGTTAAAGATTGCCTGCTCCATTAATATGTTGGAAGAAACATTTTGGGGTACCACCTACAGGTAGGTCAAAAACATGGAAGAGAGAATAATTTCACAAGCCCAGAAGCTGAATAAAAAACAACAAGGAAGACACTATAACATAAAATATTAATAGTCAGGTTGGAGTTCAAGGAGAGGAGGAAAACAAAAAACTTGTGAAGCTAAGAGATTGGCAAGCTTTGCAGCAGTTAGATTTTCAGAATCTGACTCTATTATTTATAACTTCAGAGGTATGAAAGCCATCAGGGTCCAGCAACGGAAGCTTGTTTCTGTTTCCTGCTCACTTTTGATATTATTTGCATTAAATAAAGCAAATAAAATAGAACCCTTCAAAATTCTCAGCAAGAATTTTGAATAGAAATTTGAAGCACTTCTAAAATGTTTATTCAGTAGAAATGGAATAGTAAAAAATATTTTGGAGTCCTACACTAGCTGTGAAAAATGTACACTTGAATTGGAGTCCTCATTTTCTATAAAATGGTTGTAATTTTTTTTTTCTATTGTAGCATAAAAAGTAGTCATTTAGTAATTAAAATATTGTATATATTCGGGGTTCTGGCAGTCAAAATAGTGATAAAGCTTCTAAGGCACTTGCCGTAAAGAATATGAAATACTGGAAATCTAGTGGACTTAAAAGAAGAAATCCAACAGCACAAAACAGTGAGCTTATAAGCACAGGGTCCTTTTAACAAAATGTTCAATTATAATTACATGGAAAAGTATACTTTTTCTGAGTTTGAAAAAACCAGTTTTGTTATGAAAGCTAGTTTCAATCTGTGCTTTCACATTGTGCAGAATAAGGTAATTCATATACATAAAATTCTTCTGTTCTCAAAGTCAACAGTTAATTTTAACATACTGATGCAGAGATATAGAGAGAGTATACATCAAAGTTTATATGTAAACATTCCTTCTATGCACATAATAAATGTTTATTAAAGATACGCCTTGAGATATGTTTCTTATTTAAATCATATGGTATTTACTTTGTTCAGTTCTTAAGACATTTTCGTCTCTATCTCCTAGAAATTCTTACTAAATAAGAAACTTAGTGAGTTTGATTGTGAACTCAAGCTGTTGTCTTCTCTTATTGCTTTTCTGTGATTGTATTTTGACTTTGAAAGCAGCCTTCACGATGTCTGCAACTACTAGTTGCTTGGCACCTCTGTGGAACTTTTATGTATTGTTTAGCTTATTTTAAAATTGGAAGTGGACCTTTCTTCCTGTGTTTTATTTGTTGGACTATTTCTTTTGCTGCTGGTATTTCTTGGGTGTTTATAGTAAATAGACAGGTAAGTGAGACTGGTTTTGGTGATAGAGGAAGTTACAATTAACATATTTGCTTTTTGTTGATTTATAAATGCTATGTACTTGTACATATCCACAATTCTTAGATTCTTTGAGGATGTAACTTTTGAAAGTGGTATTATTAAAGGCATACGTTATTGTCATTTTTATGTGTGGGGTGTGGATTGATTAATTTCTGCCAGAAAAAAGAAAGAGCTTTGCAAATTAGCTCTGTGTGTGCAGGATTATACATGTCTTGGTCAAAAAATTTTCTTATCCATACAAAAGTTGATTGAACTCTTAACAAAAAATAATAGTTTTAATTCTTTATTTAAAATCAAATTCATTTTTGCATATTGTGTAAATTGAAGATTCTAGTAAGAAAAAGATGACAGACATGGAAGGGTTTTTATTAAGGTCAGACATTTGTGAAATGATCTGCTTTTACAGTGCATATGTTGGGAGAGAGGGGGGAAGAAGAGAACAAAGGCAAAAAAAGCTGCAGTTTAAGGGATGATTAGTATGTTGTTTCAGAACCTGAGTGCTAATTCTGTCAATGAGGATAATTTTCTAATTTTTCATAGAAGCTAGAAAATTATTTTTCCATACATTTGCTTAGGAAAGGAAGAGTTCGTAAAAATTTTGGAAATAAGGCAGTACATACATGGTACGTAATGGCAGTGCTGTGAATATTTGACTAGAGACAGCCTTTCCTAGCCTTTGGAGGGGTGAATATGAGGAAGATAGAGAACAAAGGGAAAATGAGACGTGGGAGGAGAGATTAAGGAAAAAAGAGAAAACAGCGTATCTTATCAGTTTTCTTTTCATGAGAAATAATCTGAAAATGAATAAAATTGTAACTCAAAAAAAAAATTTTTACAACACTCTGCCTCAGAGAAGAATACCCAACATTATTAGAAATTAATTCTGATGTTATCTTTTGAAGGTCAAGTGAAATTGTTCTCTTGGTTGTAGACTACAAGCCAGGCATGTTCTCTGTGCAATTAGAAGCAACATGCTCCACTAAAGAGAGTGAAAACTATTCAAATTTACTCGGAGGGAAGAATATATGTCTTCATTTTATTACAACAGTATTTCCAAGTGTAACAACATTAATCTCTAGTTTTATACCTCACTTAGTTCTGCAAAGACACATTATAAGACTTAAGAAAACAAAGACTGGGAAACGGGAACATGATTTTCAGGCTTTTTTTTTGCAAGGAGAGTCAGCAGTTCATAATTTTTTCCTTTTACATATTTATAAAATGCAATGTAATAACCTCGGATGAACATTCAGTACAGGAACAGGAAATGGGTAAATGAAATCGTTTGTGTCTGACAAAAAGATAGATTCCAAATAATATGTTGTAGTCTATAATGCATTTAATTTCTCCAAATTATTCAACTGGGACTTGGGGTATTTTTTTCCTTTCCTTTGTCATTCTCTCTGTGCTGCTCCTTCCCACCTCCCCCTCCCACATTTCTAGGTGTATTGTATGGAAATTACATGTTTTCATAATTTTAAATCTTAGGGTTTTAAATTCACCTCTCAGACCTAATTAAGTTCATCCTGTTTCTTTCAAAGGTGCTGAACTGTGTCTCTCAAAGAAGGGGCTCAGTAGTGTTCAGCACTTCTGCAAATAAAGTACTGGAAATGTAGGCGCTTTTATTTTAGATAGTTAAATATTGATTTAGGAGGCCCACCTTAAGCCTTTTCATTTGGAAATATACCTTTTGATGGGCTCCTTAATTTCTAAATTCTTCGCTTTTATAGCTTCAGTGGGCCACTATTGGGACTAAACTGGTGGGACAAGTGGTCAAGTGGAAGTGATTAAGGAACTGTTGGCTGATATGCTTAAGATGCTGATTCTTTTCATATTTGAGTAGTAAAAATCTAAGTTGTGCTCCCACACCAGCCAACATTTTGGTATATGTCAACATTGCAGCATTTAAATTACATTAATTTCAGCATATTAATATAAGAGCATTTGATATTACACAGCAGAAATGCTTGAATTATTGCATCAAATATAAAGAAAGTATTTCAGTTTGTGGAAAGGATATTTTAAAAAATTAAATACACAATTTGTATTGGGGGTTTCTCAAGGTTCAAAATAACTTTATTCAAATGTAACTTTTGAAATAAATATTTAAAAATAACTTTGGATCAGAACCTGTGTGAATAAAGGACACTCCAACTAGCTAGATTCTTGTTGACATAACTTGGCTTTATACGGAGCCGTTATATTAAATGATCTGGAGTGTACAAGGGTACGCAGTAATATAACATCGTGCATGTACAGTGCACACACGTCGCTGTCTTGCTTCTCCTGCTTTACCCTCAGCAGGGATGCTGCACCCAGACCCCTGCCTGTGCTCGTGGTGAGCTGCCCTGCATGGCAGCTTTGCCCATGCCCTTCAGCTTCAGCTGCCATAATGCAGGATTTAAATGACACGGATAATTTTGTGCCGACCTAGCAGATCTGCAGGGTATTTGTGCGACTCACAAAGGTTTAGAGAAGGGGTTGTGCATCCTGTACATCTCTGTGATTTACATTGGTGCATAAACTTCGAGCAGAGGCTGATTTTTAATGTTAGTGAAAGAAATCAGGCTGTGTTATATGGAGACAAATATTTCTGTAACTCTTGGCTCTTTCTTAGTTCAGCCTATGTGTCTTCTGAAATGTGAATTTCAAATCTAATGCTACTGTACCCTTTGATATATGAGTCTGAGAATAGCTAGCTGAGAATAATTTCCTCTTCTCATTCATTCATCATTTAAAAAACCCAAACAAATAAAGAAAAACCCCAAACAAAACAAAACCCCACCAAAATTAATCTGATGTTTATAATAAATGAAACGGATAAATGGAATAGTAAAACGGGGGCATATGATTATTTTTAATAATATTCTACAAGCTTTGTTATTAAAATTGCACCAGAGGAAATTGTTACAGTAGTTGACTGTATCCTAAATATTTTTGTTCTCATTGATATATTTAATCTAAATTAAGCCATAACCTATATTAATTTACATTTTAATTCAGTTGTCCATTACAATAGACAGTGTAAAATATTACATTTTTTCTGATTGCTGATGTATTGAATTCATTTTTATTGCTTGTTTCCCTGAAAAAAGTCCAATAATATTATGCACCAAAATAAGAATAAGGAAGGTGTTGGTTTTTAACTCTGTTGCTGATTGTAGCTTTGGTGTTTTTCATTTATTGGAGATGATGTACCCATGCATAGATAATTACATTTTATGTTTCTGCATGCTGGCATTTTTATTTTCTCTGTTTCTTTAATGGCCTTGTAAATCCTTCTGTGACTTAACTGTCAATTTTGATTTCAAAGACCAACTTCAGATTAAAGCCAGAACTTAACATTTGAAAATTATTTTGGAAAGTTTGTGGCAAATTGAGTAAAAATTGCTTCTAGAATTCCTCTTTGCAAAGGAGAGGACTGACAGTTGTGTTTTTGCCATAACTGTGGCAAAAAATGACCCTTTCAGCTGCCCAAGACATAGAATAATCTAGCTGTGTCTTTAGGAATAAAGCAACAAACTAAAATGCACACCAAAAAAAAACCAAAAAAAAAAAAAAAAAAAAAAAAAAAAACAAAAAACACAAAAAAAAAAAAAAAAAAAAAAAAAAAAAAAAAAAAAAAACAAAAACCCAACAAGCACACAAAACCCCCCAAATCCAGGCCCACCAGGAAAACTGATAACTAATATAAGGCCCAACTGGCAGTTATTTTGGGACTGGCCAAGGTGTGCCACTGATTTCAAGCATTTGTATGCATGTGTCTCTTTAGTTTTTGAGTTTTTTTCTTCTTTTTCCTTCATGCTTTATGTGAAATATTCCATCCTTTCTTTGAAGGATGAATTATCTTCCAGTAGAGTATGAGCTGAGTCTCTGAAAATCACATGGGAAGCCTTAAACAGTAAGGCTTAGTCTGTGCTATGAAGATTCTCATGTCCTTGTGTTCTCTCTTGTTTAAAATAATTTCATTTATAATTGAAACAACACATCCCATTTCCAATTTCATTCTGGGCTCGGTGCTAACAAAGGGTTAAGAGTTTAAAAATGGACCTAAAATGTTGAGCAGGGATGCTGATCCCAGAAGAGGGAAATTTGTTCTGGCATGAAAAGTACCTTCAAGATTCATTTTATCTAGAAGAAATTTCTCCCTATGTCATTCCCAGTAGTCGGGAGGTTTAAGAGAGTGTGTGCTAAGAGTGAAGGGGGAACATATATGAGAAAGGGCCCTCTCTCCAAACTCCTGAGCAGCAGATGGGATTTTCTGGAAATACTGAGATCATACCAATAAATAAAGACTAGCACATGGTCCTAAGAAACAATGTTTTTGCATATACAGTAAAAAAAATAATAATCTAGTCTCAGAGTCACAGCTGCAATGGCGCAATGACTCATAGTCTCTGAAGTGTGGGATACTCCCTTTATAAAATGGAGTGGAATGAACTGCTGTTCTGATGCAAAATCTTCTCTAAGACCCACAACTGAGCTTTGAACAGAAATGTTTTGACTTGTCAGCAGAAAGTGGCTTAGTTTAGAAGTAGAAAGAAGCAGGGAGCAAGACGAAAAAGCATATGAGTAAGATATGAATATAAAATGAGTTCCCCCTCCCCCCAACTCTTTAAGCAAGAAATGGAGATTCCTGTTTTGGTGGTCTGATCCTCTTCTTATTCACCCCTCTGGATTTAAAAAATAGTAATATTAAAAAAAGTTACCATTAGATATACCTTAATGAAGTTCTTCCTTGGGGCGTTGTTCATGTTCAGTCTCTTCAAGCACATGTGCTATAGAAAAAAACTGTATTTTCTGTTCTCAAAAAAGATTTTTTTTAAGCATACATTAAAATTACTACAGTTTAACCTGGGTATTATGCGTAGATATTTTGCTTTAAGACTACAGCACTTGAGACAATAAAGTAGTTTTAATTAGAATTGCTACTGTTTGCCAGTAGTAGCGTTGTTACTTTGATGGTCCCGGACTATAAACAAGGTTTATAGAGAAGGAACATGCAGTTTTTGGACCGATATAATTGTAAAAAAGGGTCTGCTGCTGAATGTGCAAATCCTTCTTTAAGTCACTTTTTACCTAGTGCTTTAAAGCCTTGTTACTTTATGCCTGCTTATTCTTTAAAGTATAGCAGTCAGTTAATAATATCAATATATCGCGCTCGGCTGCTTGCCAAGCTGCTGTGTATGAAGTCCAAGCAACATCACAGGACATCTGCTTCCAGGGGTGCAGGTGTGGCAGCCAAGGGGAACCCGTGCACAACCCAGGGTAGTGTGGCAGTGGTGCCTGGGGTGTTGCATGGAACCAAGCATTTTTTTCCACTGTTCAGACTGGACGGAAGCAAATGGAGTTGTGTATCTCTCTCTTTACTTTTTACTAATTTCCAAAAAACCCAAAAAAACAAAAAAAAACAAACAAAAAAAAAACCCAAAACAAACAACAAAAAAAACCAACCACAAACAAGCAAACAAAAAAAAAACCCAAAACAAACAACAAAAAAAACCAACCACAAACAAGCAAACAAAAAAAAAACCCAAAACAAACAACAAAAAAAACCAACCACAAACAAGCAAACAAAAAAAAAACCCAAAAAACACAAAAAACCCCCCAAAAAGCAGCAGCTAATTTCCTTTGCAATAGTGAAAATAATATGGCATAGTTTATGTTACAAAACTCTAAGGGAGAGATTTTAAAGTCCATCAGAGGATCCCTGTATGGCTCCAGATTTCCCTGGTGGGAGGAAACAGAGAGAAAGGCTTCCTGGAGGAGCCCGGGGAAGGGTCTGTCTGCACCTGCAATGCTTTAGCAGTGTCAGTCAGCGGGAGGGCCTGGGGAAGCCAGAGCCACGGGACTTGCTGAGATGGACCCTTTGGTGGCTGTACATTGTGATGCTGGCTGTGCTAATGCAGGACACTCCACATGTTATCCTTAAATGTTGCTGTATTAACCTGATAATGTGCCTCTAGTACAGCAGACTGCAAAGCTGTGTCAGTCTGGGCATCCTCTTGCTCCTGCTTTCTGATCACATATGTGGAGTGGAGCAGCCAGTATTTCTGATGTTCTGTTAGCTATAGCCCCGTGCACTTGGAAGTGAAAACTGGGAGAAACCTAACATTTTCTGGTGCCACTTGCATTCATATGGAAATATAAAGCTCAGTTCTCAACTGGAGCCCTTTTTCCACTGCATTTAAGTGCCGAACAAACTAAATCAGGATAAAACCAATCCTACCCCTATCTCTAAAGGGAACTGTGTTCACATACAATATGATCAAATGCCTTCCTTAACAGTGGTACCTGTAGGCTTCTATTGCCATGGCCCTCTACTTGGGTTTTGTAGAAAGCTTCAGAGCTCCCATGTAGAAATTGCTATGATCCCATATCGTTGCTATGATCTGAAACAATAGTAGTGTAGTAACTTTCAGAGGAAAATGGACAGTGGTACTTGGTGCTTTGAAACAAAAATCCTGCTACTAAAATCACCTCTGCCTGTGTATTAGGAAGCTCAAGTGGATAAGCAAAATTGTCTGTGTTAAATGTGTGAGACTATAAAAAGGGTGTGATTTGAACTTTCACCTTTCAAGAAATAATAGATCATATTAATTAAACCCTTTAATTTTAGCTGAAACATGCCAGGGACAGTCTTTTAATATTTGGTGCCATCTTCTATTCATTTGGAAAAGCACCATTTTTTTAAGAATTCATTCTTCAAAGATATCCCACAGTTGTGGACATATTCCTGTTTGACTCTGTGCCAAATGAAAGAAAGGAAAAATTTTGACAAAGTACAAAACCCGAAGTACAAAGAGAACCAATACAGCTAAAGATAGGTTTTATGGGAAAAATATAACCGTATGCAAATAAATCATAACCAATAATGGCACAGTCATGAAATTGCATATGCATACAGAGCCTTCCTTACACAGTGCATGTTTCTGTGCCTTTGCTAAAAATTCAAAGCTTTTTGTAGGTACTGCTTTAGTAGTTTAATTTTCATTTGGATGCTAGCAAAATTTAAAGGATCTCTAAACTACTTTAAAATGAGAACCAATGCTGTATTGTTTAGCAATCCAAAGAACAGACATAAAAAAGCCCCCAAACAACAATTCTATGGAGAACATGAAATAAATCTACATGAGTCACAAAGATGTCGTAAAGATTCAGATTTACACTTCTGGTGAACTTGAGACTCTGCTCCTTCTTATAAAGAAAAATGTTCCTAGAAGTGGAGGAGTGTTAATGCTACATCAAGAACATTGTTACCGTATCTTTCTTGCAAGACAGAATACTGTTTTCTCAATTCCAAAATATTCAGGACGTGTTAGAAATGTGTGTGTATATAAAAACCGATTTAAAAAAATCTATAGGTCTCATATTTTTTTTAAATTCAGTTTTCAAAACTGAAAGACAGCATAATTCTGAGTTTAAGGACTTTGACTAAAAAATAATGTTGTTTCTACACAGAATTTCACACTGGTACCACGGGTAAAAATGCAGTGTCCCTCTGTCTGGTCCTGTGCAATGTGAAGCCTGCAACTGGCCGGGACATAGTTTTAGAATATTAATATTGCAGGAGCCTATACTTTTAGCCCTGGTGCAGCTGCTATGGACGTGTTTAAGCTTTTTTAAAGCTCATATACATAATAAAACAAGAAGTCACAAAACTGGATGCTATAAAACAACACAGAAAGAAGCACTCATGTTTTCAGTTTCTTAATACATATTTTGATAAAATATTTAGTAAGGTGAACTGTGTCACAGGCAAATGCTGTGCGGGCATCTTGTTTTAATTCTGGTCTGCACTCACTAGCTCTTGCAGGCTTGCATTTGATCTCTGAGCCAAGATAAAGCTCACAATGAGAACCAAACAGGGCAAATAAACAGAAATGTCTGCTTTGGTAAAGGGTGTAAAACAGAAGTATTCCACTAGGTCCAACAGTATGTGCCACCAGGCACCGTTATTCTCACGGCCATGGTTCTGAGACGGCATCCCCAGACAGGGGTGACAAACTGTGGTAGCAGAGGAGACGTGGCTGCTGAACTCCAGGGAAAGTTGAGAGAGGTGGCTGCGGGCGCTCAGGAGAGGCAGGCACTGCAGTCACCACTGTGCTGCAAGCGTAGTTTTGCTTGCAGTCTGGTTTAGGTTACTGTGGTAGGCAAGGAGGAACATAAAACGAATGGATTTTCATTACCCTTTCTCAAGTGCAACTTTAATGTGCCTTACCCATCTGAGCCTTGGGGTTTTATGTGACGCTTCTGTAAAAATGTTTTTCTTAATTAATAATCCCTAAGAAACTGGTCATTATCAGCAGTTTATGAGTAGTTTGAAATTTAGGTCTGTCAGAGAATTATTTCCTCAAAAAGATGAGGGTTTGGGAGATGTTGCTTTTTTAATAGTTTCCAACTCAATGTTTGATAGAGCTAGGTTTGGACACTGCTAGAGCATTTGTTCAGGATAATCTGTGGCTTCAGACTGCTTTCCATCATGTGAGGAAACATGAGCGACTAAGTTCTTCGAACTCTAACCTTCCCCTTGTCTCCCTGTCTGAAAGGATGAGGGAACACATTTCAGAGCACAGTCGTTTAAATATTTAGCAGTGACTTTACTGCTTACTGCTCTTCATTTCAAAGGGGTTAGCCCCAGAACTAAGCACAGCTGCTGCATACGCAGCACTAAGTGTTTTCAGGATGGCGCCTTAACACAGCATTTGTACAGGACTTGTGTGGTATTAACAATTTTAGGTCCTGAACCTGCAAACACTTACGTGTTTCAGTAACTTTTGAGAACAGTCTAGCAGTACTCACATGAGTGTGATTATGGACACCAGTAACTGCTCACAAGATCCTGGCATTAGTTTTCAAAGGGACTGTAAACTCCATGGACCATTGCAGAAATATATATACTGCAATGACCTGTGAAATTGCCACATGTATATTAAGCTATATGAAGTAAACTATGCATTCCTTGTACTCAGTCCTGTGAATGTTTAAATGAATGAATACATTTACTCACGCAAGTAAACCCAAGCGAACGTAAGAAATTATATGGGATTGCTTACAAGAGTAAAGCTGGACATACATTTATGTGTTTTCAGGTCTGTCCTGCACACTTTACTGTTAAAAGCTGTGGTTTTATTCTATGTGTGGAATCACAAATGCAGTGCTGTGGATTCAAAGACTATGAGAAAAATAAGCTACTGAGTTTGCAGGGTGACACAGAATCAACCAAAAATCTCTGCTGGAAAGGTATCTGGTAATTACAGTGAAGGTGAATCAAAAATTACTAGAAAAACTAGCAATTTTAATTTTGTTTTTTGGATTTATTTAAACTAAGAATGTATGTAAAATCTGTAAACATAATTTATGTCACAGGACCAAAAATGGCACAATGACATGATTAGTTTCTGCTTCGTTTCCTGTCTTTTGTTGCATTTGGGTGAAATCCCTCAGAACTTTACTTATAAATGGTAATAAGTTGTGTAGTTATCTTTTCATTAAGAAATACTATTTCATCTGTCTGAGCTCTTAAACATATGAAAAGTCAAGAACAGGGAGTATCTCTGTGTTCTTTAGTATATAGGGCAGATAATATAGAAGGCAATAAAAGAAAGAAGTGTTTTTCTTATTAGGAATGGAAAACCAAATGATTTCTTAAAACAGAACTGTGAGATAGTGCTTGGTCATAGACAGCCCGAAGTCATGGAAAGCCATGTTTATAACTGTGCCAAGATAACGACCAAGGTTGTTCCCTAACAGAAGCAAGAGAGACAATCCCATAGAAGCAGCTTAAATATTTTCATCGTGTTTTAAAAAGCATTCTTGTGAGTTTGTCCCATTTGTTAGAGTACACAGAATGGATATACGGTGTCTGTGTTCAGATGCAAACTAGGTTTTTGCTTCGCAGAGCCACCCGAACTTAAGATATCCATGTCTGAGAATTGAGTAATTCATTCTACTGTTTAAGAAAGTTGTGCTAACATATTAAGCATTTAAATATCAGGGATGTTTTTTTGAGCTATTATTGGAGAGTTACTTGGGGACTGCTATTATGCTTTGTAGTTGCTATGGAAACTTTTTAATACATGCAGTTTGGGAACAAGAAATTGGAAGTAATTTTTGCATTCCTAAATCCAGTTTCCTAGTAATAAAAGGCACAATTGTGGATTATCAGATTGTTACCAAAGCTTTCCACAAGATCTTAAGGTTATTAATCTCCAGAAACAGGAGAAAAAAATTATACTAATAAACTTCTAAAAAGAAAAAGGAAGAAATGATGATAACTATTTTTTCATCATGTGGAAACTAATAAATTCAAACCCCAGGATTTTAATGCACTTTCATAAAGATGAGTAGCTGATCAAAAACTGGGTGTTGTAGACACCCAAAATAACTTTTAAATTATTTTAATAAAAAGGTGAGATAATTATGATTAAAAATCACTAATTATTCCATGAAGCACATATGCTTTTAAAGTATTTAATTTACCTTCTTTGTTCACTTCGTGTAATCTTGTTATAATAGAAAACATTTATTACTATGATGAAGATTTTATACTCGTTTAGGAGCCTGGTGACAGGGGTCTTTTTTTGTGGATTTCAATGCAGTAGCATACCTAGAAAGATTGAAAAATGCTGAAATAGTTTTATTATTTTTTAATATTTTATTTTAGAGAACAAAAACAATCAAGCTGGCTAATATTTTTTTATATTAAGAGGCAAACCAAACCCACTAAAGAGCAATAATGATTTTAATTTGTTTGTAAAATTATTTTAAAAGTGGTGTTTTCTTGTATTTTCTAGTAAAAAAAGGGTTTTTTTTAGTTTTTTAGATTATTTAATTGATTCTTAGGTACTAATGTTTTTGTTGTTAATTTCTAGTGATAAAATATTAGTAAACGAGATTTGAAGGAAAATATTCTTTTTATTTTAATTCAAAAAATTGTCTTCCAACATTATTTTTTTATTACTAAAATTGTTGTTTTGGTGTTTATCCAATTTGGTAAAAGTCTGATTTATTCCTGCAATTTGTAAAGTAATTTAGTTTTGGGATGAAAAGTCTAACTACTCTGAAAAATTTTATAGCATGGCTTCTCATCTCCTTGAAAAGAACGGCTTTCTTAAGAATCGTAATTGGAATTTTTAAAAAGTGACATCAGAAATAAAGCATTGACAAATGTAACCTGCATAGGCACCAAAAATTTTCTTAGCTTATTTCATTTTAATAATATATTTTTGTTTCAAACTACTTTAAATTTCACCTGGAGGCTTTGTGTTTGAGGAGGCACCTAATATTTTATAAAATTAATGTTCGAAGAAATCATAGCATAAAAATTTGAATTTAAATATTGATTAGATCTCTTCATTTTGCTTTCCTGCTTGTGAACTTGTCAATTGATTTCCACAGGGATATGAAAAATAGGTTTTAGACAGAGATAATCCACTATAATCCCAAAACAGAAATCAGAGGACAAAATGGTCACAGCAATAAATTATTCTTTTAAACATTCTTGTTACCTTGATTCCTCCAAAATTTCCCAAATCCCCTGCTTAAGGTCACAGGAAATATGAACCTCACCAAAAACTTAAAATAAGGAGGTTGATAATGCATTAAAAATTATAGATTATTTAAAATAACATTATTTAATTATGTTACTAACCATTTATTCTTTTAATTTGCTAGCCATATTTACAGTAGTGGAATTTTTGACTATATCTCTATTGCATGGAAATTCTGTTTTCATTGGTTAGATAAAGCTTTAAAATATTCCACAAAGTTCAAAGTTGGCTCCAGTCATTTCACATCAATCTATACAAAAGCATGTGTTCTCATAGACAGATGGGCACAGACCAACTCCTGTGCATGGAGTCCTGTGGCTGGAATTTTAAGGTGGGGGAGACTGAACTTCATGAACGTGGTTTTGTGATTTCCCCCTCCCTCTCCTTACTTCAGTTAGCCTAGAGTTAGACAGAAAAATTAATCTCTTTATGCAACATGCATATTCTGTCTTCCCCAGGTATATGATGGCTGACATTTGTTTGTAAAATAAACCGTTTTGCACAAGTTGCCATCTGTTTAAGGAAGTCAGTATTGTACGCATGTCATGCTCTAATATGACCACAGAGATGTAAATGAGATTTTTGGAAAGAAGAGTAAAGACTTAGGAACAGAAAGTTGTACTAAATATAGGCATTTTTGCACTTTTTTTAAGTATGCACATTAGTAATGATGGTAGGACTGTTGTTTAAAAGGTTTGCAATATAATTTGTTGCTAGTAATCAATATATTTGATAGAAGGAATGTGTAATTTTTGATATTGTATAGATGCTTTATGGACTAATGACTTGCAGTGCATATAAACTATCATTCAGTAAATTTCCCATTTATTTAGAGGCATAAATTGCAAGTAGAAATTTCTGTTCAATAGTATTACGTCAAGTAACAAGGATATAGCACAGTTAGACTATTTCACTCTGCATTAATTTAAGACACATAGTGAATCATTCAACACACAAAATTTTAAATTTGTATTCTGCAAGTATTTTAACTTTAGCTTTATTTCTGTGTAATTATTCAAATATTGTTAAAGCATGCACCAAAGTGACTAGGACAGAGAATAATGCGTTAGAGGGTGTGTGAATTGCAAGGATTCTGGCTGAAAGGAGGATTCAAAATCAATACGTTCTCAGCAGCGAGGTAAATTTGAGCCAAGCTGACCTCTCTTTGCAGCTAATGTACAAGCTAGGAATTATTAGTGTTCACTCAGAGAAAAGTTTTAATGCAAACTGAAAATACTTATTTTAGAGCAAACATGGAAAATTGAAGGACTTGCTTACCTATTTGATTAAATGCAAAAACGAGACTGCACATAGGATTTTGTTGTGCTGTGATAGAACTTATTTTACCAGTCACTTTCATAACCTTTAAACAGCCTTAAATAGTACATATGAAAAACACATTCATAACAGATTCCCCATAGGGAATTTTCTTTGGTTTAAGAAAATTTTATTAAAGATTGGCATTGCAAATAACATTTTTCATAACTATATGTAGACCTGTTAAAATTTTTATTAAAACTGGAGTTTGGCCTGTTCTTTTTCATCATTCTATCAGATATTAAACTCCAGCAGCAGCTGTAGGAAATGGAGAAAGGGATTTTCAAAGGGATTTGAGTCTCCCTGTCTCCGTGCCTTTAGTGATCATATTATCATAACTATCACACATAACAAAGCTCTAAATCTGTAATTCAGATAAAGTAGTCAGGACTTGGAAATACAAAAATCCAAACATATGCTGTAACATTTTTTTTTGCAATGCTGGTTCCTTTAACACGGATTTTGTAAACTTGGGGAGGTATCCAACCGATTTTGTATACTAACATGTGTTAAATTACATTATTACTTAAATGTTTGATGTAGAATTAATTAAAGGTATGTTCTATTATACCTACAGTAGTTCCACTAAGAGTATACCAGATACTGTTCTAGCAGATGTTGAGCAAACCACTAAAGGTTAATAAGAAACGATGTTAGAAGCCTTTTTTTTTTTGGACTGAATTATGTAAGCTAAACTGCTGAGGAGGCAATGCCCGTCTTTTCAACAGTGTGTGAGTCCTGTTTCATGAGGGGACAGCTCAGCATAATGCTGTGTTGAATGGTAAGTGTGAACACAATTCTCTGATGAACTTATAAAGCTAAAGATGCAATGTAATAAAAGTTAAGGAGGCTAACTTGCAAAGTAAAAGCAATATAGTACAAAAGAAATGGTTTCCAAAGTATTTTTAATATGCCTCTAAAGTTATTTACATGGAGAAGATGGTTTTGGTATGAAGTGCCTAGGGAAAACAGTAGATGTATTGTGAAAAGTTAGGAAAACTCTAAATCTCAATATCAAACCGGCTTGTAAATGAGCAGTCGCATATATATTTATTGTAACACTGCCTTCTGCTGGTCACACCTCATTTATGATGTAAGTGAAAGTGCTGGATAATAATGAGATGTTGTGTTTATCTGGAATTGTTCTCAATATGAAATATTTGGTGCTTAGGAAATATTTACATGGAGATAATGTACATCTATCGAATACGTATGCATCAATGATAAACCCATTTCATCTATGCGATATGCTTAAAATTTTTAATTTGATATTTTCTTGACCTCAGTTGAGAGAAAATTTTTCATATATAGCATACCAGAGAGTTATCAAATCCTTATGCTTTGCTGTTAAATTGATTCCTAGTTTTGGTTATTTCCATAGAGTTAGAATTTCTGCTTGTTTCTGGTTTTTCAGCTGGGGGGCTTTGGGTGTCAGAGAGCTTATACCAAACAAGACATCTGCTGAAAAATTTTGGTTCCATAACAGAATGTCTATGTGTAATAGAAGTTAGGACACTGTTAGAGCTATGTGCTTATATACACATTTTAGCAAGTGTTTGTATAGGCTGCACTTTTTGTTACTAAGTTTTGTTACTTTATTATTCCTCAGTTGGTCATTCAAAATAGACACATATATTATCATAATTACCCCTTAGAGTAAAAATATGGGTTTTTGAACACGGTTTCTGTTTTACTTTCTAGCATGTCAAACATATTTTCTTCTAAAAAAATCCAAAAAACTGCTGTAAGAAGCATTTTCTGTTTCCTTAAGCATGCATAAGTGGTGGAAGATGTAATGTGAATTCATATTTATATTTGACTGCATGTCTGTCAAAATTAAGGAAAATATTTATCACTGTATAGTAGCTTTATCATAATAAGTTTAAGAGGTATGAAATGATACTCTACTACAGCCTGACATAAAAACCCCAAATTAAAAATCAAATATTTGGTAGGAGTTAACTTCAGTTGTACAGAATATAATGGTTAAACCACACATTTACTTAGTGAAAACATTGGCATGCATGTCTGGCTGCCTCCAGTAAAATTAATGACTAGATTGTGCAGTGTGGGAAAATTTTTATTTTACTTTGGTTTTCCTCAAGAACTGAAATCCTGCTTCAGTTGCCTGAGGCTACATTTTTAAGCACCTTTATTACAGCACAGATAAAAACCCAGCTATCTGACAAAATGCATTCTGTTTTATTACAAAGGATTACTTCAAAAAGCACAATTCTGTACATTCTGGGAATAATTTAAACACCAAGAATCCCTATTGTATGGCAAATAAAAAGTAATTATCCATAATGCATACTAAAATTGCATTTTAATGGACAAGACCTATCAGAAGACATGCAGATTGAGAAATTTCCATTTTTAAGTTCCTTCCCAGAATTTGCGGGCCCTGCCCGACTGCCTGAGGAGGATTGTACCCTGACTCCATGGGATCTCTGTCTGAGCAGCAACTGCAGATTCCAGCCCTGCAATCCTCAGAGGATCCCTGTGGTCCCATCTGACCCTTGTAGTCTATGAACCTTAAGGTTTTAATAATCAAAGACCAGCCTAACCCCATGTGTGCATGTTTTTAAATTCCAAATCTCATCTTAGATGTAACAGTAATTAAAAAGTCACTTGCAAAGTGATAATAGAGTCAGACTTGTAAGAGCAGATATAACAACACGCATAATAAAGTACTCCATGGCTGTGCTTGGAAAGACCAGGTGCCGTTAAGATGTAAAAGGAGGGAGAAAAAATATCTGTAAGGTTTTAATCTTTGGTGGCAGAAAAATAAAGTTTTAATGGTCACACAGCCTGTCAGGGACAATTTTGCATTAAAGGAGCTGCCATTATCTTTTTATGGATAACATTTCAACTGAACTGCTTTTCCAGATTTACAGATTTTCAAGGAGATTCTTCATTCCTTTATATTTTTGTGTGTCTTTTATTTGCAAGCATCTGTCTACATGATTTGTTCACTTGGATGTGTGTGAGCTTATTTGTGTGTGTACACACAGCATACATGAGAATTAAAATCCCAGAGTGAGTTTGTGTTTCGGGTGGTCACAGCGGCACCCAAACATGTTTAAACCTGAGTGTAAAACTGTGTGTATCCAGAGAGATAATATGTGATAGTGGGCAGCATAATTCACTCTCATTTCCCTGTGTTAGAGATGACTGCATAATTCATGAATGGCAGAACAAAGTCAAGCCAGGCGTGAGTCGCACGTGGACATCCCTAATGAATGTGCATACTACCTACTGCCCATCAGATAATACTTAAATCATAGACATTGTATGTGGGCATTCCCTTCTCCTCCTCCATTTTTAGTTGTCAAAGTGGTTTTCCAATGCTATGCTTATAAAAGTTTTTTTGCACTGGCCGTGAGAAAGCGTGTGGGGATTCCTCACTCTCACCCAGGTCCCTTTGTATGTTAAGGCAGCAGAGTGTATTTGGCACTCTGCTTTTATGTTTTCAGCAGTATTTTTCTGCACATCTGTATTTTGCCTTCACATCTGGGTCTATTGGCTAAAACCTCTATGTTTTACCGATATATACTCTTATGCATGGCCCCTTCACTTCGTGCATTTTGGTGGTGTTTTTCTAGTTTTGTTTTGGTTTTGGGTTTGTTTTTTTTTTTTTTTGTACCTTATGTATTATTGTACAACTTGTAATGAACCATTTACAAGTTCACTTACTGTGTATGGACAAGTAGAAAAACAACAATTGTTGATCCCTTCAACATAGAAGCCTTAATAAGTATGGTCCAAACATGTAGATAATTGAGTGTGGTCATCTATGTAATGAAATGTATTTCAACGGTTTAGAAATAGGAGTGGAATTTTATTAAATACGTATGTAGCACTTCAAAGACCAAACGTAAGCAAATCAACAATGGCATTTTGCTTTCCTCAACAAATAAACATAAAAGCAGTTTTCAGTCCAATTTTTTTGTTCATTCTATCTGGAATTCGGAAAGAATGAAGCAGTTGTAAAATTGTTAAGTAATTTTTTTTTCTCCTTAATTTTAATGATCTAATCTATGTACTAAATGAAATATTTTGTTGTGTGTAGCACAGAAATGTTATGATGTGGATAAAATTCTTCCATTTGTAATATGGATTGCAGACTATACATAAAAACATGCAGATTGCAATGATTAAATATGTATAAAATCAGCATAATCCATTCATATGTTTGTAAGGGCCCAGAGTCCTCCAGAGAGAGTCACAAATCCACTTGATGTTCTTGAGTGCTGGATTCTTTTTCCTCCCTGATTTTATCTAAAATATGTGTAAAAATTCAAAAGTCAAAGGGATCCCTGTTGGCTATAGCTAAGTAGTCTCAAACACGTATAGTTATCCTAGCTAGACTTGGTAAAGTCCTGTGCTTACATGTGTGGAGCAGTTTTGTTTTGGGTTTTTTTTTTTGGTTTTGATTTCTTTGGGGGGAGGTTTTCTTTTTGAGAATTCTCATTTCAGCAAGCCGTGCCCGTCTTTAAGGTTTGAAGTAGATAATTTCTAAGTAAAATCTCTCTCTCTTAGCGGCATCCTTCCTCATGTGTCTGTACACAATGAGAGGAGGTTCTGCATATTTTGGGAGAAGTCTGCTTACTGTTTCATCATATTTTAAATAAAACAGCTTCTTTCAATCTTCCAGCTACCTATTTTGTTCAGATTTTCAGAAAACTGTAATATGAACAGATGGGTAAAATAATTAAACCAATCACATGAGACACTAATATAATTTATTTGCATGCTTCTATTATTTTGTTTTTCTACTATGATTCCAAATTAGTAATCCAAAAATATGAGTTACGCATTCTCAGGAGAAAAACAAAAGGTGCCTGTCTAGGAACGTGTGTCACGTATGTGCTTATGTGTAATAATGCATGTAATGTAGGGAGAACCATCCCCCATCATGCCCAGGTGTGACTCTTGCCCTTTTTGCACCAGTTTTGCACTTATGTGATCCCTTTGGTTGTCTCATACATTCTCACCTCTCCTAGCTTCCACAGGAGTTGAGTGAACTACAGAATAAACCTCCTGCTGTGTGATTACTGTATTCCATAAGAATGAAAAAAAAAAAAATCTTTTAAAGCATAAAATGTTTGCTCTGCACTGGTAAGAATCAAACAATTTGATTCTTTTCTTAACTAAGTGGAGTACAATAAGTGTAATTTTTCAAGCTAGCCATTGCTGTAAATCCTGTAAGCAATATTATTGCGATCACTTTGTGGGCATCAGACAGGTATTTAACAATTTGGTTCAGGTTGCCTAGGACAACAAAAATGCCACTATGCTGCATCTCAAAGCTTCTGGGGTGAAATGAGTTGTGACATACCAGTGAAGATTAAATTTGTAACAGATAGAACACCTTTGAAGTACTAGCTTATGATTTCACAGTGGCATTAGGAGACTTACTGCAGTATTTAAGCAGTTAGAAAGAATGCTGGTTATTAGTGTTTGAATTTTGTAAAATAGGATTTTATTGTCTTTTAAATAGCCATGACAGCAGTTTGTATTATCCAAGCACAACATTTTTATTGCTGTGTATTACTGCTGGAGAAGAGTTTTTCACACTCCCATGTATAAAACCAAGGCACTTAAGCAGGTGAGTACTTTTTGTCTGTTGTTCACTTTCAGCATTAAATGATACATTTATATTATATATAATTATATATTTTTCTTGTTTTTGTTGTTTTCCTTCTTTTCCTGCTCAGTGGCTTAGACAGGGGAAAGAACAGAAACATTCAATGTTTGTCTCAGATAACACTGGAAGATCAGATGTCCAAAAATGTTCAAGGCCTGCACATTTTTACATATGGTAAATTACTTTTCAAAAATAATAGCATAATTTCAGATGTCAGATATGCCTTTGTCATATGGCTTTATGACATGACATTACCAGGACATAAAGCTATTACACTTTATGTCTGAATCGGATCACATCAAAATTTCCTGCCATATCAAGTAACAGAAATAGAAACTTGTTCCTAAAAATAATGTCTAGAAATCTTCAAGTATTCATTAAACCATTTGAGGGGAAGCAGGCATGAGTCTCTTTCTCTGCAGTAATCTCCTAAGGATCACTAGACTCCATATTACAATTTCCAGTGTTACTAATTTGTGAAAGTTACTTTAAAATACTAATCTCTGCATTGGCAGGGTTTTTTAATGAACCTCTAGACTTCAATGGGTTAATTTTCAATGAGGGTCGGGTTTTATATGTTTATATTTTCTTAGCCTTGGTCAGGAGAAGTGGCTTTGCTTGCCCTTGTGCTGTGCCAAAGTGATAGGGTTTCATTCGTTTGAAAACCTAGCACATCCCAAGAGGTTACCTTGGTGTAGATTTCTCTCTTTCTGTATTAAATCGCTCATTGTCGCAAAGTGACTGGTGCTGCTGGGCTTTGAAAAGAACTTCTAAGAGGTTAAAAAAAAGCTTCTGTATAGAAGGATTTTTCAGTTCTGCAGACAGAATACAGTTTGCAGCTGTTTGACTTGCGACAGTGATACGGATCTGATTGTATACAGTATACTAGCAGCCATGGATGCAGCTGGAATAGAGGTTATAAATTTTAAAAGCAATGCAGATTTTGGCCATTAATTGGCTGCTAATAAAAGCAAACTCAATGGGTTCTAACTGTGGGAGCCTGTAGCTCTGTATCTGATATCAGGAATTCATACACATTACACAGTTTTAGTGATTCAGACCACGACTAATTGAAATATGAGGCATACTGATCAAATTTAGCATTACCAGCATGCACTCTGGTTTGGGACTGTATGGCGACAAGGTAGCATTTATTACTTATTCTCCATAACACTGCCTGATTGAAATATCTAGCTATGTTGTCAGCAGAGGCCCAGCTGGGCTTTAGTACAGCTAATTAAGTCATTAAAAGAGAGGTCAAGCAATCTTACTCTTGCATACTAAACTACATAAAAGTCTTTATTATTTTTTTAATAAGTCAAGATTTGAATTTTTAAAGAAGTTTGTTTTAATAATAAATGCATTTGCTGACTGCTTTGTCTGGAGCTTGATTAAAATACGCATTTGTTAGCAACAAAGTGAAAACTTCTTGAGGTTTAGTTTAGTAAAAAAACCCAGCAGAACTAAATCTTGTACAATTTGTCTTAAGTATCTGAAAACTAAGCCTAGCTCAGGATGAAACATGACTGTCCTTGTACAGGCAGAAAGAACCCGGTTCTCCACTGCAGAAGGTACCAAGGCACAATCTGTGTAGAAACCACTTGTGTTTCCTAATGGAGTATCTGTTCATTGACTCATTGTGAGGAAGAAACACCTAAAGGGAGAGGCTTCATGAGAGCTAAGTATACAATAATGTTGGATGACTATTGCTACCTATTTTATGAATTTAGATGGAAGAGAGTGTTAGCTGAAGTGAAGCAACCACAATTTATTCTTGGAATTGGAAGAGCAACAGGCTGTGGGTTTCCTGAATGTGAGAGTAAAGCAGGCAAAGGATAACAGTACTAGTGGTTGGTGTCAGAGATGCTGTGAGATCCTACTCTGTGGAACTTATCCTTGATAGCTTGCACTGACAGCCTTGCATGCTTGTATCAGTGCAACACTTAAGCATAGGGACCTCAAATATAAAGATGACAAAAGTATTCCAGAGCTGCAAATGGCAGCCTTGATGATTCTGTGATTCAGTGAAAAAAAGCCTGTGAGCCACTCAGCTATTTCCTTGGTAAATTTAGGATGTTTTGGTTTAGAAATACAAATTCTGGTTTCCCATGTCCTTTCTTTTGTATGTTATGTTACAGCAACTGGGAAGAGACATCATTAAGTTAGATTCATTATGGATCCAAGGCAAATACCTGAGATAGAACACCAGGAAATGAGGAATTGTTGGGTTTGTTTTAATTTTTTTTCCCCAGTTTATACATCATCTTTTTACAGCTAAAAGAAGCAAGTCTTAAAACCCCAAATCCCTGATGTTAATCAAGTGGTTCCTCTGAGGTCAGGCTTTACTGCTGTGAAGTGGGAAAGTGCAACTCAGCAAGGCATATATTTCTAATGGTAGCACATATTAGTATTGACAGGCTGCATGTTTCCAGTGTTGTAGCAAATGGATCTTACTCCCCTTCTGTTTCTTTCTTTGCTTCAAACTTTCAAATTTGTTACTCTCAATCTCTGAGTAAACCATACAAATTGTAGTGCCTGGTTTAGAAACGTGGCGCTTTTAAAAATAAAAATCATGACAAAAAAGGTGGTTAGGGATCTGGAATATAAGTATAAGGAAGCAAAGGTATTGAAGGGAAGTTAATAAATAATCCCAGAGGTGAGCTGTATAATATTTTTATCTTTTTAAAGCGATGTAGGATTTTTAGAGAAAAGTATCTTTATAGAGTAAGAAGAGGGTTATGATAGTAAATGTTTTGTTCCCTATAATGTAAATGTCTGACACAAATCAACTTCATCTGCTCTCCTTATGCTACAACTGCTGATTTACTGTGAATATTTTCCTGGTTAGGTTCATTTTATTACTTGCAACAAACATGATATATTTGCACCTCATTTAATTTACCAAGAGGTGTAATGGTATGAGCAAAGAAGATGCCTTGTGAGCAGTTTTCTGCTCACAAGATCAGAAAGAAGATCAGATGTAGTCTAAGTAACTTTGTACTGACATAGAGTTCTACATGGTGCTGCCTTGTGAGTTCATATTTTCTTACATGAATATGGGAGTTCCTTCCTACCAGAATTATTAGAGCACTTTTCATTTTCTGTTAATCATTTGGAAAGATTAAAAAAATTATGAACTATCAATGCTCATTGCAGGCAATGGATCTAAAATATATTGGATTTTAAAAATCTTTTCTTCATTACAATGGTGAGAGAGAAATTTCCAGAATAACAAGGGCCATCTACTTGAAAAAAAAGAACTTTCCTGATTTCTTTTGCTTTTGCAAATAGGTGCATGTTCACCTCATAGTATTTCAGAACTTTGCTCTTTTTCATTGCTCTGTTTTCTCAAACTAAAGCGAAGACCAGATGCAAAAATCCAAATGCTTAAATACATATTAAAAAAGATGTGCATATTAAGTATGAACTCCAAAATAAGGGGTTTTTTAGATCTGTTATCTTTCCCCTTCTTAAAATTAGTAAATTATTGGTATATGCAGTCATTGTTTTTTCTTTTGGGATCTTGAGCGGGTTGGAGCAGTTAAAATTTGCATACTGATATAAAAGAATATTGCTTAGGTTAGTGAAGAGACATAGTTCATAATAAACAACCTCAATTAAGAGAACATAGTGGTCAAAGTGATGATGTGTGTCTGACTGGTCCAGCAAAAAGAACTGGAGCAGTAGCAGTGGGTAACAAGAATGACTCAATAAATACTCTCTCAAGAACATCTACCTCACCTTGTCATCTACCTCTGATGATGGCCCAAAGTGTGTGCCAAGGAAAGAGCAAGAACAGAACTAGTGTCTATAACAACACTTTGCTTTAATGTCCTCTTGGCCTCTGATCATTTCAGAAGTTATCCAGAGCTTGTTACACATTGTCTATCTAATGTTTCCTAATGGATTTCTCTTCCAAATACTTATTCCATCTTCCCTGGTCTCTTTCTCTCTGACAGCTATTTACTCTGAGCTGGTGGGAGACACAAAGCCAAAGTAAAGAAACATGAGCATTCAGAAGTAAATTCAAGTGTGAATGAAGCCTAGGAGTAACTATTACCCTGAGCTGGAGTACTGTATATTCTTTATTGTCAGTGAGAACAGCAAGGTATGATTATGATGAGCTGGGCTGTAATTATTTTTCTGGTATTCCTGACTAAATTGGTATCAGGGAATTTTATAATCTGTATTAACGGAAGGAACAAGCACTGTTTTTACAAAGAAAATTCAGAAGTGTTCTCATAATTGTTTGCTGTCTTGGCATTTTCTCCTCAGAACCCATCCTCCAAACCTGTTGAGATGTGTCTATGAGTATTATGCATATGGGCGTGCATCACTGTGTTGACTGTAATTAATAATTCATATTATGTTATCGTATTTCACTGTTCTTCTAAGTGCAGAACAAAGCCATACACAGGATGAATTCCAGAGTTGAAATCAAAGACAAAACCTCTGTAAGCTTCAACAGGGTTGGGATTTCATCTCACATGTTAATACAGTTGTTTGTATTGTAAAGATAATTTCAACAACTTTTTTTTGCTTCCTTGAAATTTGTGTGATACCTGGAGATATTATTTCCTCAATGTGAATTATTCATTTTTTATTATAGTTTTCAAAGTTATTTTTAAGTTACTTTTTAGCACTAGAAAAGAAAATTATTTGACTGATTCATAAGCAGCACTAGGCTAGTACATTTAGGCTAGCTGGGAGTGTGTTGAGATCTTTGTTGTGTGATCTAGGGTTGTGTGCCTGCCTCCATTTGCTTGTGAGACAGAGAAAAGCTCAGAGGTGGTTTTGTGGTTCCAGCAGAGGTGGAGATTCATGACATAGAGATGTGAGTAGAGCAGGACGATGTGCAGTGTTATACCTCTGTATGATAACTGGGTGAATATGGAGGAGTTATATTTATGTATTCATTTTCCCCCTCAAAAAGTACCATAGAAGCTCTACAGCAAAATACTGTGGGGTGACAAAGTGAAACACTTCAGTACTATGACAGTGACTGTGCTCAGAAACCTTAAACCTCTCCTTCATTTGGGTAATGCAGTTCTTAAACAAGCCATAACATTCATATTTTCCAAAATTATGCACATCTCAGTTTTCCATTTTCTCACTGAGACTTCGTAAGTGTCAAGTTTTTCACACCTTAACGTCTCTTGTTCAGGACAGTAGATACAAGGTTAGATTTAGTCTTGTCCTAAAAATATATTATTTGCAATAATATATCTGTGTCTTCTTGTTTCCTTTTGTCTTATACTTCAGTTCCCATGTTCCATTATCAGTGGAAATAAAGAGTAAAATAATAAAAATTAACTTCATCAGTAAACCATACTAGTTAACACACCTGGAGCTCATCATCTGTGTTTTTAGGCAACCAAGAAACAGCTCACCAGGGGAGAAGTAACATCTCCAGACACAGATTTCATGTTCTCTCTCAGGAGTGTTGGTTCAACAGTGATGAAAAAATGCAGCATTTAAAATAAGCTGTGATGTTCTTCTTGAGACACTAGTCTGACTGAAAAATGAAGTGGTAGAGATAAAGGCCATTGATGTGCTGCTGAAACTCTCTTGTTCTTTTAAATGACCAGCTTAGGGTGAGTGGTTATGGTCTGGACTGATTGTACAACAAAAAAAAAATGCTGTGGAAATTCTATCCTTTTTTTCCCCTTTAATTAATTTGGTTCATCCAGGACTGATGGATATTTTCACTTCTTTATTTCATTGAGAACATCCTTAAAAATACATGAGACAGACTTGAACAAAAGGACAGGACTTGGGATAGTTCTTAGAGGCACAAACAGAAAAGTCTTAGACTCGTGTGCTGTCTAGGAAAACAGAGGGGCAAACATGGCTCCACACTTTATCCAAACAGAGTTTTCAGTTTCCTCAGAAGGATAAAGGTTTCTTCCAGTCTCAGCATGCATTTCAACTTGGTATTTTCAATACTGACAAACCACTTCATCGTTAGCTTAAACTCCAAGGGCTGTGAGAGACTGGGTCAAAAGGAATCTGGGTGGGAAGGGAGGGGAAGAAGAAAGATGGTAACACCTTCATCCCAACTTTTTGTCTATTTCTCTTTAGTCACTTGTAGTCACTTATGTTTTCTTGGTAATTCTGATTGTTGAGTGACAGCTCAAATCAAACCAGACCATCTTGTAAGGAAGTCTTTACTGAGCCATATCCACTTCTCCCTGCGGAGATTGAAGAAAACCAGATGAGTTGGGTTGTCCAAGCTGTTGCATGCCATGTGAAGTGACCACCATTTATGCTGCTTGTGGATTTCCCTAGTAGCCTGCACCCATTAATGGACACTATTGCTGTTGCCTTTCAGTGTCAGTTAGTCCTCTTCATTTCAGTCATTTTGCTCTCCTTGAAACTTAGGCAATCTTCCTGCCCTTTTCCCCTGTTCTCTCTGAGTAACACCAAGTTCTTGCTGATGTAGGTTCGTCCTCCTCAGGAAAAAAGACTTTTATATCTTTATTTCATCACTGTTTTGTAACAGTGTTGAAAAATCTCCTGCCTACCTATTGTTTTCCAGAATCTTTTAAGCTTTCCTTACTACTTAGGGCACACTAACTCCATGTGAAATATGGCAATTCCTTGCTATTAGTTTAACAATACCCATCTATAAACAATAAGCTGTATTAAGCTCTTTCTGCATTTTGTACATCATCCACTAGTAGTAGCAGTAAGTTTTTAACCTAATGTTGATTATCTTGTCAGTAGATCTTCCATCTCTCTCTTGATCTCATACCCCCAGTTTGGAAAGGGTTAGGTAAGATCCGGTTTTGATTTTGCTTAAATAAAATAAAATTCTTAAAAACTTTTTATTATCCTCTCCAGTGCTGCTAGGCAGTTTTCAGTACAATGACTAGAGCAAGTAGAGTGATGCTAAGGAGTGCTTGAAATAGCAAATCTGTAACTTAAAAATCCTAAGCCAGGATTTTGGGTGCTTGCTGCCAGGGTTACCTGTGGCAGGATGTGTCCTGTACACAGCCCATGCCAAATGCTGTGATGACCTTTTCCCAGTCTCTGGAGAATTAAGTGTGGTAAACCTAAAGTAAAATTATCCCTCCTCCTGCCCCTGCCCTTAAAATATTTTGAGTTTCTGTTTGATAGGGCCAGTGGAAAAGACCATGAGGATTTGGAAAGAAGTTGCATTTCTGATGAAAGAGTATTGTGTTTCATGTCTCTTTTTGGCTATAACTTTTCTGGGCAGAGCTGCCAGCCAAATTTATTCCTTTTACCTTAAATCTGAAACCCATTAGGCTTACCACAGAAGATCTACACAGGCAATTTCCTTCCAGGGCTAAAGTACCTGGGTAAGTATTGTAAGCTTTCCCAGTCTTCCTTTCACTACCATTTCTGAAAAGAAAAAAAAAAGTGCGAGCTCTTTTCTCCCATCGCTTTGCACAGCTTTCCATCCTGTTTTGACCTTGCCTGAGCTATTGCTCACAGTCGCAGCACTTATCCCATTCAAGCTGAAGGGCTGGCAGCCCTTCTCTGGGGGCTGCCCATACCCAGGGAGCCTCAAAGGTCTCACCCTGACCGTCATCCCTTCTCCCTTGCAGAGCTGTCTGCCTTAGTAATTTTAAGTTACTGTTGTTGAAGGAATACAGGGAAGGAGTGAAACCTTTCCTTTCTGGGCTTCAACCTCCAAGAGGAAAAGACCAGACCAGAGTTTTAAATCATTGAAGAGGAAAAATTTTGGAGGTGCTCCTGAATAATGATGCTAATTATAATAGCAGAATTTGGAGATGCTCTGAAGAGATTTTAATCTAGGTATTATGAGCCAAATGCTCAGAAAAACCTGTCTTTACATAGAATTCAATATGTTTAAAACCCTGCCATTTTGAACTTACTTATTTGGCTGTTAGAAACAGAGATAATGCTGGAATAATATTATTTCTGCTTTTTCCTGTTAGGGGTCTGTGATTCCAGAGAGTTTCATGAGCAGGTTGTGATTAAGTTGATGATAAGATACAGTATAATTAAAAATCCTGCCACTCCATCAGAACAAGAGGTTCCCTCCAAAAGAACTGTGTTTATACTTCTAAAAAACATTTCTTTTATAATGCATTTCTTGTTCTGTCAGACATTTGGCAATATTTTGCATTACATTTTGGAAGTCAAACACCATGGTATAGAGTCTAAATTCTTTGTCTGAAAGTCTTTTTGTTCTCAACCGTCAGAGAATATAAAAAAATCAGCTGTGGTATTTTCAGTCATCTCATATTTCAAATGCCTTTTACTCAGTTCTTTTACGACCAGTTGCTTGACAACATATAGATATAGTTACTTCATGTGAACAATGCCCCTGTGCAATTGGTGCTGGTATGTATTTTTCAGGGCATATGTCGATATACAGTAATTCCCAGCCAAGTGAGTTTTTTGAAACGGCTTTGCTGCAGCACATTTTTACATGGTGAAGTGATGTTTTCATTGAAACCCTTCCATGACATCCTCTCTAGGCTGCATCTATTTTGAGATCCAAGTTTTAATAATCTGAAGTATGCTAGGCCCTAGTGATGCAGCATTTTAATGTTTAAAGCATCTTTTACATGATGTTATCATGGTGTTACAATAAAAATGAAAGAAAAAAAACCAACCTAAAAAAAAAAAAACTAAAAAAACCAACAGCAAAAAAACCCAAACCATTCAAGAAATTATAAAAGCCTCTTTTGCTAAAAATTCTTTATTGGTGAAAGGGGAAATGAGAACATTAAGAAAGAAAAATAAAAAAGTGTCATCAGAAATACTAAAAACCTTTCTAGGTTAACTTTCACTTTGTATGATAAAATAAATGGGTCTGTCTCCAGAAAAGATTTCTTTGAAAAGTTATTATATTCTATATGAGTTTTAAGTCATCTTTTAGGAAAAAATTATAGCCTTGCTGTATGCCATATGATAGTTGTGAGGAGCCAATAGAAAGTATATGATTACATGGTAAATGCTACCTTTTTTTGTACTAATTTCTACAAAATCCCACTTAATTTCTGTAGAACTCCAGCAATTTTATGCTTACTGTATTCCTTTTTCATGAGGAATTTGAGATTATTGTTTTAACCTTTTTCCCCCACTGAGTGGACAATAAGTGAGAATGACTGACCGCGGGTTGGGGTTTTTTTTTACATTTCGTATTGTCAGCTCCATCTGCAACTTTTACACATTTCATAAAAGGGATTAGTCATGAGCACATTAAAATAGAAATAAGTATATTAGTCTGGAGAAGTTTGAGCATGCTGTCTTTCTGAGTAGTGAGTGTATATTTTTTTGGGCTGTTTCCAAAAAATGGCAGAGTTATTAGTTAGAGGAACTAACTCTGGAAAACTCCAAATGTAAACATTACTGTAAATTTGCTAGTCTTCAGGTCCTGGTTCATTATTCGAAATTTAAGGATTTCTGTCATTGACAAGCATCTTTTCTTGTCAGGTAAATTCTCTCCATCAGAAGAAGAAGGGTTTAAGCCTTTGCACATGTTTCTAAATTCGCTCGTCACTGATTTTTGGTTCATTGGCATCAGGTACCTAGGGATTCCTTCCGTGTCCTCTAGTACAAGAGAGCAAGTCTCTTGCATGTTGTCTGTTCTATGCTGGGAATAGTCATGGGAGTGAATAAAAGCAGTACAGTACAAAACTGGTAGGCTCAGTAAAACCATATATAGCTTTCAAAGTAGTTCTGATGTGATTGCAGGTAGGATAATCCATAATATTTTTATTTTAGTGAATAATTTAAGGTATGTTACTAAAACTATTTGTGCAGCAATAAAGATGATCTCAGAAAATGTGTTGTATTAAGGGAGTTGTGCAGCCATTTTCAGTGCTGATCCTAAGCAGTTGGGCTTTTTCCTAATACATCAAATATAGTTTAGTGGGTCACCGAACAGTAGATTTATACAAAGAAAAAACTAGTTGATGGCAAACACAGAGAACCGATATGTTTTCAAGAAAGACTAGCTGCACTTGCAAGTGATGATAGATGTGTGTGAAATATAATCCTGATTAAAAATGCATGTGTGAAACTGCTTCGAAAAAAGTGCTGTGTCTGACAACATGTTCAGAGCTCCTTTATGTGAGAAGCACAGTGAGGGTAACGTAACAGCCCTTGTGCCATTCACTTCATCACTTGCTCAACTCATTGTTCCAAAATTTTCAGCAGTTGTAATGCCAAGGAGTTACGAATGCTGAAAGCAGCATGAGAATTGTAAGGGATTCACACTGGAAGTAGAGATTTTGAAAATACACTTAAACCAGAGCATTGCTCACATATGTCCAGCCTCTGCTTTTGTGTATGATAAAGGAGTGCCACATTTGGTATCAGGGGACAGACATGGTCCCTTGGCAACTTCTATGACCTGTCAGGTATTAAAATCCTCAAATGTGGAGTTTTTGCTAGATTTTAACATCTGCATTGGAAACATTTATCACTTAAATCTGTTAAAGCAGTGGAAACTGATAATGAATATTTGCTTTTAGGGCCGGATGAAGCTTCAGTCAAAGGGGCTGAGTGACATGTGACAATCCCGACTGTGTACAAGTAGGGAGTTGGCACAAATGGCAACCACACAAGAAATAGGGTGGTCTGTGCTGTTTACAGAGCCAGATCCTGCAACTATTTATACATATGCACATGCTTTTTGCTTTTCTAAGACATCTTTGCTCTTGATTCCCCAAGGCTGCTGCTTGGATTTTGTTTGCAGGAGCTCTTGCAAGTAGCAATTGACTGAATTATGAGGTTGCTGAGAAGCTATTTATGTGTTTTTCCCGAACTGCTTCTGACTTCATTGACTGTGGACTTTCTGCATCCCTGGTTTTCCCTTAAAAAGGCTCAAAGCTGCAAGTGAGGATTCATGATTGCTTAGGTAAACTGCTCCCTCTAAGCAAAGACTGCAGGACAGCCAGGCTGGGGTGGGTAATGCTTGAAAGCTGCATTTTGGTGGAATTGTGCTCTTACAGGCACCCTTAGCTGTAAGGTAGAAAACTGGAGCTGTGCCATGTCAAATGAAGCCTGGGGAAGAGCTATGAGTTCGAGAGGCATTTCCTTCCTCTCCCTCTCCCTTGCCTACCATTATTAAAGGCCAGGGCCCACTCAGCTGTGCAGCCTGTGACATTTGAGAGTCGCTGCTTTGCCTCTTCCTCAGACCTTGGAGGCAGCTTCGCATCCGACTGCGTGTGTGAGAGGGTTTAGTGCTGTGCTCGGTCCAACACCTGCAGCAGCCATTGAGGTGGAAAGAAGTCACCTGTGGGAATGTGGAAGAAAGAAAAGGGGTGTCAGCCCCTCTTGCAGCCTGTGAGCTATTAAAGCGGCATTTAGGGCCATTTTTAGAGGTATCCAGACGCCTACAGGTGCTGATAGGCACCCAAAGGGATTTTCCAAAGCTCACACTTTTAAAGGTATTTAGGCATTAATCCAACATTGGAACGTCTAATTCTCAATTTCAAAAGTGCCTAAGGGCCAGATTCTTAAAGATCTTTATGTAGGGGGCTCCCCCTGAAATCAAACAAAAGTTACAACAAATGATCTTATTTCCCAGGACAGTATTCTTAAAGAAGAATATTAATGCATGAAAGACCCAATTGATCTGAATTGGGAGGATATCCACAAGTTACTGTACATGTCAGCTTTACTCAGAAACCATGTCTTAAAAGACTCATTCTCAGATAAAGATCTGCTAGCTCTTTAGTAATCTGGCATGATGACAACTGCCTATTAAGTTTGTAACTCAACTCAAAATAACTCAACATTCATTACGTGCTTTTAATGTATAATTTTTGTGAATTATAGAGGTTATGAGTGAGCAATGGCTAAGAGCCAGGTTGAATATAGTGTGTATTTCAGGCAGGTATTGCACAGCCTTCCTGCTCAGCACATTATTTCCTCTGTTATGACAATGTTTTCCCCACAACTTGAGGTTACAAACTTGATGCTGGTTTTATATGCATATGTACATATAAGTACATATATGGTCAAGTCTTGAGTGATCCTCTAGACCATTTTACTTTGCATGCAACCTGAATTTTGAACACAGGCCTCAGAGAGGAAAACAAATGCCAAAGCTAAACATGCAATTTCAATCTTTCTTTTTTCTTTTCCTCCCCTTTCAAATTTAATTATATGCAAGTATTTCCATTTTAGGCTAATGCTTATAGAAGTAAATCTTCCTGTGCATAGTAA
Source organism: Machaerirhynchus nigripectus (assembly GCA_013397975.1). NCBI lineage: Eukaryota > Metazoa > Chordata > Aves > Passeriformes > Dicruridae > Machaerirhynchus > Machaerirhynchus nigripectus. The sequence goes on along the minus strand of VZRQ01003935.1, from coordinate 761,036 downwards.
ACCATGTATTTATCCTTGCCTTTACCCAGGGAACTGAGACCTGGTAAACTCTCACTGTGCAAAGAGGTTTCAGTAAAGCTCCTGAGCCGTGAGGAAATGGAGCTGTGTGGTGAGCCCAGGGTGCTCTTCCTGCCGTACCTCCTGCTCTGACAACCTGCAGAAGAGAAACTGAGTCAGGAAGTTAAGAAATTGAGGCACAGGAGCAAATTAAATCCCTTACCCTGATATTGGAGCTGAGCTGGGAATACAGTTCAGGCACATGTTTGGGAGCAGGGGCCAGGCTGCCTGCCTACACCTGCCCCCTCTTGCTGCAGATGCCGCTGGCGCCCGCTGTGCTCCCCCTGCACACAGGTATGAATGTCCCACATGTGATGTGGCAGAGAAAAGGCAGGTTGGCAGTGTCTGGTCAAATTCCAAAAAAAAGCCTGATCTAGCCTGATCTAGCCTGATCTGGCAGCTGTTATTTGCAGGAGGGATCACGTGCAGGATCAGTCCCTGGAAGAGGGCTGAGGATATTCAGTACAAGCATTATTGCTTTCTTGGTCTGCATTAAGAACAAGTAGCTGTAAATATCAGAGAGGAAAGGTATCTCTTGCTTGCTTTTTCCTGCTGTCTCCTGTCACTGCTGGAGGGAGCTAGTTTGCCATAACTTATACAATTACCAATAGTCTTTTTTAATTTGACATTTTAAGAGCTGTGTTGGGCAGAGGATAATTAATAGCACTTACTTGCTTTGAAGTTGAGCTTTAAATTATATATAGCATAATTATGTCTAAAGCCTCTAACTCACTACTTAACCTAGTAGATATTTCATCTATGTTTTACTGTAACACAGCTCCTTCTGTACAGCAGCACTAATTCTTTACCTGGACTACTTAAGCTCAGAAACATTGATTACATATTGTGATTTTCCTGCAATAACCTTAATTAATTCCTGATGTCTCTACCTTGTTTCAATTATTTTGAGTTTCAGCTCAGTATAAGGAGAAATAAAATGGTGGATGAAATTTCATAACAAAATTTGTTGCAGGTAAAAACCAATGAATAAAAATTACTGTCTTCAAGACCCAAACCCACCAACCTTCTAAAACCTTTAAGACCCTGAATATTTTTTCTAATCCCTGGGTGCCTTTTAACAACTGAAACTATTTTTTATTTTTTATAAAATTGTCAGTGGCTTTTCTTCAGATTTATTGTGGCTTCTGTTTGGCTTCAATAGTTGACTTCTGTGTTGGAGCGATATATGCACTAATACTTCTGTATGTGATTGCATTTTTTTTCCATTATCCTGATAGCAGGGAAAATAAAGATGTAAAAATGAAGACTCTACTTGTATAACCTACATGGAAAATTGTACAGTTGGGGTTCATTTATTCATTGCACACACATTCACACAAGCTGCTTTCCAATAAATATGCAGACATTAGTGACAATGAAATCTTGCTTATCCTTAGTATTCTGCAAATATTAATTTGCAATTAATTGTCTTACCAGGTTACATCTATATTAGTATATGTTTCCCTTCAAATTCTAAAGAGAGTAGAGTCTCTAATTTATTTCCCATCCTGCAGTTGATATAAGCAGGGTTTTAATGCTGGTGATCTCTTTCTTAGTTACAAATACACACTCTGAGTGCTTTGAGATTTGTGTAAGAACATGGAATTCAGACATGGGGTTTTGCACTGCTTCTTCAGTTAAGATTAATTAGCAATTATTATTAATAAAATTCGCAGTGTGAATAAAGTGTTGTCTTTCTAGTCTCTCTTGCAGCCTCTTTTATTTGGACTCCAATATTGACATGGCTGTGAACAGTGAAGGATGCTGTTGCTACCACAGACACAAAAATTTATATTAAGGAAAGACAGATGGTTGCTTAATATTAAGTAAGGGGAAAATTGCAGTCTTGATTTAATTTTGGTTTAGGTGATTTTAGGAGTAGGGTGGGAAATCAGTGACTGCAGAAAACACAAATGAACTTTTAAATATTTTAAATTTCTAATGAGCTTCAGCTTCTCAACTGAATTTAAAATGAGTAAGCCTTTCACTGTGCTCTAGATAATGAAGCTTGAAAACAGTGTTTACTAGAAAGATGCCATGCTATCTGATGCAGCATTTTAGAGCATAATTAAAACAAACCTCCCTAATAATAGAAAATATCAGGTGATACCAAAATTTCTGCCATAAAATTTTGGTTTATTGCTGACAGTGGGTTGAAAAAGTAAATAAATATACTGTTTAGATGGATAAAAACAATGTAACATTAAAAGTCATGTGAGCCATATGTTTTATCTTGAGGATAAATCCTTCTTTCATTTGAGTTTTTTAAAATATTTGGACCTGAGAAGTTTGTCCAGAAGAGCTGAAGGATTCATCCCTGCCTTTTAATGGAGAAAAAGTAATTTCCCACTGCCAAGTTGCACACGGCAGACTTTCTCTTGAATGATGATATGATCTGGCTTTGGTGGCCAGCAGCTCCTAGGAAAAGGCTGTGTCAAAGCTTGAGATCAGATAGGCTGTCAGGGAGTGGGGCTAAGAGGCAGCTGTTTGAGGGCATGTAATTCTTGGGAGCATTTGCTTCTGCAGGAGAGAAGCTTGGCCAGTTCTGGGCACGTTGTAAATAAGGATTAGACAAATTACCCTTTGGTTCTGATTGACCTTTCCAATATGCACTATACACAGGGAGGTTGTATGCCTTAAATGGCTCATAATACTGATTGCTTATATAATAAATAAATTTTCCAAGTAAATGTGTTTCTTCTTAACCCTGACCAATGGCTACAGAGAATGATAACATGCCTACTGGCCTATAGTCCTTAGTTAAATCATCAGTTTGTTAACTGCTGTTTGCAACCTAAACCCTCCCTCTGGAATGGACTTCTTTAAAGCAAAATGAAATAAAATAAAGGTAAGTAAAAGTAAATAGATTTTCCTATTGAAAGTTATTACTTCAGGAATGAAGAAGATGGATATTGATCCACACCATCCTTTGCCATTACAGTCAGGTTCACATAGATAGCTCAGACACTTTATTCTAAGCAAACAGCCATTTTCTCTTCTGACTTGGATTCCAGTGAGAATTGAAAAAAGTAAAAGGTTTGTAAAAACATTTTTCTGTCCTTCTTACAGGGACAATTTATGTTGAAGTAACAGTTTCTGAGATACTTGCACCTGTTATTGATTTATTTCTTCTTTGTCATGAACAAGCTGCTGTTTTATAATACAGTTACCCTTGTATGCTGCCCTAAGGTAGTTATTCAGAAATAGTTTTACTACAAAAAAGTCCCAAAAGACTGCAAAAGATAAAAAAGCATTCTGGATAAAGGAATGGCTGTTTGTCCATACATTGGGGCCTTTTGCATCTTATATGGCCTGTCTCTGTAAATTTAGTGTTTGTTTCCAGTAGTAGTAAAGAGTAGGACATGATGTGCAATCGTCGTAACCCTGCAAATGATGCTGGGAATCTATAAGGTCCTTTTCCAGCCTGAAAAACGACCTTGTGAGTCTGTGGAATGAAATAATTGAGAAAGTGAAACAAAACAAACTGAAATTTTAAAGTGAATAAAACCAACAATTTCCAGGTGCTGCAATCTGAAGTGCATGTGTTCGTTTCAGAAAAAAAATATATTGGGTTTATTAATGAATTGGAAGTGCATGTAGGGTGGAAAAATAAGCATCTTTCACATATTAATGTACATGTAAGCATGTACAATTGTATGCTTATTTTAATATAATATTTCCATTATTCCTTTGCAGTGTACTATTTTATAGTTAGAGATTAATGTGAGACCTCTGCCTTCTTGACTTCAAGCGATTACTACAGAGGAATTCTTCTGGTTTTACTTTGTATCACATCTTCTGACATTTTAGTGAATAATACTTGACAGCTATGAACATCTGCAAAAGTTATTGTTATCATAACTTGAACTCAGCAGAGCTACTGTCACTGATGCTTAGGGGAGATCACATTGCAAAAAAGATGGGGAGTGCTTGCATTCTTTTTCTAAATTCTTGTTGAATTTGCATTAAAAACATTTTATTAGTGCACTTTTTCACCAGTGAAGACACGTCTCTTTTATATTTAAAAAGAATAGGTTTAACACTTACGTTGCTTGACCGTAAGTTTGCAGTCTAGCTAGGCTGCTTGATGAGGCAGTTTTCTTTCATGTCATATTTTTACAGACATCATGGAATGACTAGGTTTGTTTGGGTTTTGGTGTTATTTTCCCCTTTCCCTTTTCCTCACTCTTTTTTCAGTCTACTGGGCAAAGAGCTATTTGTGGGCTAAGAGTCTCAAAGCAGATTTAAATAGTACAGACTTCTGAGTTATTTGTGTTAAAATAATTCCACTTCGTCCGATTGCTTATTCAGTATGCACCCGAGTAAACTGTTAGAGTCTCCTTGAAGACAGCGATGGAGACAGCAAATGCAGATAGTCATTTATGTGCATATTACAGTATAAATCACAAAGATTAAGAGCAGTCATTTTTGGGAGCACTGCAATTTTGCAACCAAAAGCACTTAAATAATTACCTTTTTAAGCAACTTTTATTGACTATGTAGGAGGATAAAAAGTAATCTTACTTGTTTTAAATGGCATAAAGCAACCAAATGCCATTAACAGAGTGTTACATTTCTTATTTCACTCAGATTGCTGAAGCTTACCAGCAAGAGATAAAAAATGTATAAATTCAGGAGCACTGGCTAGCAATATCCCAAGCCATTGTCAGTGGACTCCTACTTTCCCCTGCCAAAATATGTGGAAGCATGCATGGATTGTGCTAGATTAGTACGAAGGGCTTGTTTCCGTGGCATTAGCCAGGTATCTTAGCAACAGGATCATACCAGATTCTCGCAGTGCTCTGTGGTGGTGCATGTAATATCCTGGACATAATCTGTCTTTTAATTTTCTTTGGATTGTAGTGATATTACAGATACATGTGTTCAGTTATAGATCTTTATTTAATAAGAAGAATGCTTTAGCTGAAGATTTGTACTATGTCAGAAGTGGGCAACTCACAATAATGCTACCAGAGGTTTAGCCCAGGTACAGCCTTGTCTTGCATTTCAGATTGACAGGAAAACTTACTCCCTTCATTAAGATGTGCCTCGTAGTTCATATCTTTATGCTATGGAGATGGGGATGCTGCCAGAATTCATAATAATGAGAACGTTATTTAATGTCAGATAGAATGCAAATTGCTTGTACAATTGAAATGTCATCTAAAACATGCCACCGTATGCAACACCACTTTATTATAAGTCACTGAGAGCAATATCTTAAATTTGGAATTGCACTAATCCTTCATCTGCTTTTGTTTACCTTTCATCTATAATAGAGATGTCGAATTTCCTCCAAACTACATTTGCATGTTTTAACTGCTTGTGCACACAGCTGAAAATGTGTGGGAGAGGCATGAACAAGAACTTGCTTTTGATTTTCATCATTTTTTCTTGTTTGTTCAAAGCAAATTAATAGGAAAAGATAGCTTTCAAATACAAGACACAATGCCATGTCAACCCTTTTTTACAAATAAGCTGAAGCTCCAGTGAGAACATTTTTTGATTTAAAGTATGAATTGTAATACAAATTTGATTGTATTGATTAGATTGTAATTGATTTTCTTGCTAATTTAGTTCTGTACAGTAGTTAGTTTCATATAATTGAAAGAATAACAATAACTGTATCAGAATAACTTGCTTCACAGTAAGATGACATTTAATGTATTTAAGATTTTTGGCATACTTTTCCCAGAAAAAGATATCCAGAACAATTACTTTGTAAATGCAATATATGCCAGTGTGGAAAATACAGTTAGTGCACCAGGCAAGGCTGCACAACTTTGTTCATAAACGTCAGTCCAAGCAGGATCCCTTTCAATTGGAAAGGTCGTTTTTGAAATATTTGTAACAAAACCATGGTGGCATCTTCCCTCTCCTACTGTGCCCTGGCAGCCATTCTTCCTGTGCTTCCATGTGAGTCTCTTGAACAGCGGAGGAGGCGAGAGGGGGAAAATGGAGCCCTGCTTCCCTTTCTAAAGTGTGTCTACCGAGGTGCTACTACACTGCCCATCTGGACACCTCTGCGAGTGCAGCAGCTGCTTTCTTCCTTTCCCTTGACAGTGACAGGAGCCAGGGAATCCCATTCTGAACTCTCTGGGAATCTGATTTTACAGGAAAAATATTGCATGGCTGGGGTTCTCTGAAGGTGTTGAACAGCCCCAGAGTTGGCAGGCTCTGGGCAGTGCCTTTGCACTGAAGCCAGCTGCAGCCTCTGTTTCTGGTTGCCTTGTGGTCAAGAAAGAAAAAGAAGATGCCGGGGACAGGCTGTCAGATTTAGGAGCTGCAGGTTTGCCAGGTGTGCTAAAAGTTTTAGCTTTTGACTTATTTAGTCTAAGATTAAGGAAATGTTGGAAAGGTTGTTTCAAAAATATTCACCTTGAAGAATAATAGAAGCTCTTTAAAGCTGAAAATCTATTCTTTTAGGAAGTACTTCTTGCCAGAATTGTGCAATATTACTTAAATGCAGACTTATTTTCCTGGTCAAAAAGGATAACACAAGAAAGGCAAGGAATAATGTATTTTCTGTCTGGAGGTTCACCTTCCAAGTCCAAAATTACTGTGGCAAAATCTATTCTGTTGAATCCATATGCTTTATTTCAGAGCCAGATCTCGTTTTGATGATGCACCTCTCAGTTCACAAGGAATTTAATTTTATCAAACTAATTCATTTAGAAATTGTCTGGGTTTTTCATTCAATGAGTGGTACAATGCTGTGCTCATCCCTGGGACATTCCGCCCTTGCTCCTGCATCTCTTCTGTTCCTTTTCTCTTCCTCAAATCAGAGACTGGCTGAAACATCTACTAATAGAGACAGCCAGTCGTTAGGTGAAGACAAGGAAGAACTTGTTTGCATTTTCTGTGCAATTCGTCTGCCCCATTCCCCACTGTGGGACTTCCGACCCTTGTTTTACGATTAAGAAAAACATGTGACCAGTGGTTTCAGTGGGAAACATGGTGTCCAAAGAAGCTATGTCTCAGATACAAAGAGCACTTTGATATTTCAGTTGTGGTAGCATTTGTTACAGAGAGCAAATAAATTGTCTGCAGTTTTGCTTCAAGTGGAATAGAGAATATTCAAGTAGGACTGGGTACTTAGTGAGGTTTGCCTGACATCTTAAATGCATGTGGGACCACTTCTCCTGGTTGGAAGTGCTCCCATACATATACTGCTGTGGAGAAATTTACAAATTAGTTACATGCCTTACTCTTTCTACTTCAAAGTTCTTGGAAGATGAATACAGCACTTAAAATGTTGGTAGAACAAAGCTTTATCATCATCTAAATGGAGCGATGGCATGAAGCCTTGAAAACATGACCTAGTGGCCTAAAGCAGCACTCTCAGAGTGCCTCAGAAAGGGCATATGTGGTGCAAGGCTGGACTCCATAATCTGATATATTAATTCTGTTTTAATGGAGATACATGAGGCTACAGCCTGTAGCTTTTAGTTGTTTGAGGTTGGCTTTTTCCATAAGTATAAGATTCTTAATTTTCAGTTAGAGCTGATGCTCCTCTCAAGAAAACAGTGCTACCTTTTTTATTTAACTGGTTCATGGACTTCTGACCATGCTGAATACTGCTGTCCTTGGGAATCAAAGAAATGAGCCAGGTGAAAAAACTGTGTTCATACACAGAGCTTCAAAATTTTTTGTTAGTTTATTTCTTTCCTCTGTCCTAAGGCCTTTTCTGTTGTAATCTTTTCCTCTTTCCTATTGCAAATAATTTCTAAGCTATTCAAAAGCATGAAAGACTCTGTCTTTGCTTCCCTGTTATAGATGCATGACTGCTGCAGAGCCCTTTCACATGAGTCTCGTTACAAACCCAAATTGACTTTTTATTTAAATCCTAATTGTATTTGTGGCCTAGAGCTGTCAGCCAGTCTTACTCTCCTATGCTAGACACTAAGCAAACATATAAGCTAATGATGGCCTCCACTCTTAAGAGCTTAAAATCTTTAAAAGACAAGACCTCCCAGATAGATAAGACAAATAAATGGGCCAGGTAACAAAACTCAAACGCACATGTGCCTTCGCTGCTTTTCATCTTCAATTTTGTGGATTTTCTTTTCTTTAGTGTAAGTAGGAGAGATGTTCAGGGCTGCCTGTCCTTGAAGAAATTCATACCCAGAGATTTGATAATGAATGAATATTTTTGTTAGTTTCTCAGCCCTTTTTCGTGGGCCAATCCACTGAACAATGGATTTACACTGAATTTTTTGTACCTGTTTTTAGGAGGATTGTGTTAATTTACTGACTTTGAGAGCTTAATATCTTCATTTATTTTGTTGTAACCCTTAAAAATATTTTTTTCTTTCTTCATTGATCTCTCTCAATATCTATCATAAGCCTGAATTTTTTTTCCTTAAGGCAAATTTGTTTCTTTATCAAATATGATTTCCTCCTTCAAAGTTATATTCAGAGATGTTGTTTCACATTATTGTAGGCTGAGTTACTCTTGCATGTGATAACTCTCAGGGAGAGTTATCAGAGAAATGTTAGACAAATGAAAATGATTTTACGCGCGTGCAGCACAGATGATAACACACTTTTCAGCTGATACCTAAGGGGAACTCAACAGCTTGGTCTGAGGTACTTTGAGGGTAAAATGTTATAAATTTAACAAAGTTGAGAGGCACTATAAAATAATTTGGAATGTGAAGAGAAAAATGCCATAGCTGTAAAATTGTACAAGAAAATTAACTTCTGAGAAACGTAACTTTTGAGCTTTCAGTTGCCTGTTTTTTCAGGGCCCTTTTCCATAAATTTGTTTACCACATTCTAAAGGCTAGGGATTTCTGGATGATGGCACAAAACATATAAGTAACCTCCTGAATGCAGTGAGGTGAAGGGGAAAAAAGCTCTTAATTGAATTTAGAGTTAATTTCAGAACGGTATGCCTACTCTTATTAATCAGAGAAGACTATTTCAATTTGCTATTCTAAAAATGTTTTAATTATTTCTTTCTGTTAATAATCATCTTTGGGCTTACAGCACCTGAATTTTAGTTTTATGTAACAGAAATGGCAGACCTCTTGCTTTGTAATCAGGCAACTGATTTTTACAATTGCATTGTAAAAGTTCATCATTTGGTCTTGAAGTATCCACTGTATTCCTGTTGAGGAAGGATAATATTACTTTGTATCTGAGTACAAAGAAATATTTATATAAGGTTAATTAATTTCTTTGGTTAATGCCCTTCATATTATGTACAGCTGATTTTAATTTTTGTTAGTGATTTGTAATTTATCATCAACGAAATGCTCTTTTGTTTTGTTTAATCTCAGTTACCCAATGGTCTGTTAACACTGGCATGCAGCACTCTGGCTCCTTTCAGGGGAAGAAGCAGATGCAGTGCAGGGGATTTAACTCTTGCATCTTGACAGCACTTTGGGAGGGGCATAAGAAGGCAGGAAGAACTTAAATGGTAATAAATTGGCTCTTAGGTGGAAGTTGAGTCAAATGTTTAGATTTGGGTGTGGAAGACGTGGTTAATGAGAACAGAGGGACCAGAAAACTTGTGACCTCTCACTTTCCACCAAACCATTGCCCAAACCCCAATTAAGAAGGAGAGAATATGGTTACACTGGGGTTTTACTCTTAGGGCCATATCTGTTACTGGGTTTCATTTGAAAATTCACCCTTATGAAGACTGTAGGAGTGTGCAACTTCTTCATAATCTGCATCACTAAGGTTACTGGTTTTTAATTTTAGCTTTGTTTTTGCTAGCTGGAGCCATTCATCTTAGCTAAATTCCGTCACCTGTTACTGTATACACTGGACTAGTATCAAAGGTGGAGTTTTTTCTCATGAATTATTAAAGAATTTCTGAGTGACAATTTGACTTTGTGGGAATCTTTTCTTACTGGCTTCCTGAAATGTTCAAAACACATTATCACTAAATGCAGAAATACGACTCACTCTTGATCACAAGATGAGTTGTCACAAAATGTATGCAAAGATTCAGCCTATGAAGACAGCTCAGCCCTTTCATGGGAAATGAACTGGAGTGATCCTTGTGAGCTATGGGGCCATGGAATGGAGCAGGTAACTAATTTTGCCATATGTCTGATCTTAAACTGGCTCCATCAAACTAGGCTTAGCGTGCCTGCACAGGGAGCTTAGCCCATTTATCTGAACTATGTGAAATAAAAAGTACTGTATTTGTTTGTTCAATGCTCTGTTAACTCAGGTTGTTAAATAGTGGTTCCTTTGAAAATGCTTCCTTATTTTGAAAAAGGTGCTTTTACACATGGAGTCTGATGATAAAAGAACTGAAGTAAATTGTTTGACACATTGGAGTCAGTGAATATCATTATAAAGTAATACTAACACCAGTATCTGTTGGACTTTGTAAATCAATGTTCATTTTTACCAAATACTGTTCAACAAATACCAACCCCAGAAGAGGTGACCCTTTTAATTCCTTAGTATAGGCTATGGTTCGGTTTGATTTACGGAAGACCAGTAGTCTATTTATAAAAGATGTATCTGCAAGATGCCCTTTATGAGAAACTTGGCTTTTGGGACACATTAATTCTAAGTGCAGATGCAACTTTCATGTTTTATAATATAGCTCTGACAGCTGTAATTTCAGATTAAAGATTTTTCATTCACATTCCCATCCTGATTGCACTGCATGGTCCTTATATTACCTTATTGTCAATAGCAAGTGTTCATCCTATTGGGAGTCATTTAATAACCAGCTGCCATTTAAAGTGTAGACAGAACATTTGTCTCAGCCAGCTCATCTCAAGTGTAGATTCTCTGCATGAGGAGCTGGGACTTCTTCAAGAAAAACAACAGCTGGACCTCACTATTGTTCCTTGCCTCTTCTTTTGTAGTGTCAAGTTAAAACAAACATGGATACTCTTTGCAAATTTTCTGATTACATTTGTGGCACTGGTTTGTTTATTTATTTATTTATTTTTCAGGAATGAAGTATTCTCTCTATGAAATACATGTGTCCTTTCTTATGTCAGACAGATCTACAGTGTTCATTTGGTGTCATTTAAAGATGTTTGCTGAAAGTTAAGCAACAGCAAGGTTCTAGGTTTTGTGCCACTCCACAGAACTTCTGCCTCCCTCTATCATTATTTTTGCTATATCAAGCTACTCTGCTTTCAAAGTATTTTAAAGCCCATTTTAAAACAATAGTTTAAGGGCATCACTTTATTTTCAGATGTGATTTTCCAACCAAAGTCATTGGGAAATAAGTATAACTGGTATATATGAAAATGAATTCATGACTGGTAACGATTTTTTTTAGAACCTACCTTTTAAATTTCCTTAACTTGACAGCTGGGGATTATCCTTTGTGGCAGTGATCTGTAACAAAAAAGGGGGGGAGGAAAGGCTTCTGAAAAAAAAATTGACTCTTTCATGGCTAATTAAACTGGAATACAGATCAATCAGCAGAAATAGCTGATGAATTTATTATGTCTGTGCAAGTTTACTGTATCCTAATGTGTTTGATGTTCACTAAAATTACTATTCCCATCATCTTATAGGGTAATCGTTTACCTTAAGCTTTACCTTTATCTATAATATTGATCTGAGATTCTCGGGCAAGTAATGGAAGTTTGGGTTTATGTAAGTGTGCAGGTTATAAACACTAGAGCCATGACAACTTGGAAAACCTGTCCTGGTGATTAAACCCTTTATTTTTCTTTTCAGATCAAGTTCTCCAGGTCCCCCAGGCTTGTAAACTTACGGGTTAGCTTAATTAAGTTAATGGAAGGGTGGATGAAGAGGTGTAACCACTGGGAAGTTCTTTCAACCTAGTTTTTATAAACATTTACCATGTAACATTTGTCCACGTATCATTGTACACTGTGTCTTACAAATACTTCTCTTGGTGTACTTAAACATGCAGGAGTTTGAATGCACTATAAATGTTACTTGAAAAAGTGTCCAGGAGCCAGGGGCTATAGAGAGAAATATATACCACAATTTTGAAGCATTTTGAAAATTAGTTGGGAAATTTGAATGCTTTTGCTCAGTTATATTCAACATCTCAATGCTGTGGTCATGTAGCTGCTGACATGTAGTTTGTTGTTTGGTTAACTGTCGTAACAGACTTCCCCTCATGCCCTCGCCTTGTTTCTGAGGTGATGAGTGGGGCTCATCTGAAGTGTTACAAACATGCCTGACAGTAGATTCAAAACTTTTAGGGATTTTAGAAGAAATTGATTCATGTTCTGTATAGAAACTTCACTGATTCATGTAGGAAGAATTTTGTTAGTGTATTAGTAAGATAAATACAACACGTGATGGGCATCTTGCATGAATTATTTCCTGGTTCTTTATTTTGAAAAAGGATTAATAAGATGTACAGATTAATTTCCATTGCCCTATCTAATTGCTTCCCCTTCCCTTTTGCCATATACTTAGCCACGCTAGAGATTGGTTAAGTAGTCATCCTTCAACTACTGTTTTACAGCTCACCTCAGACCCACCAGATAAGGAGCTAAATTCACCCCCTGGGCTGAAGCTAATTTCTGCCAGGCTACTAAGACTTTCCTTTCCATTCAACCCCTGGTTCCAAGGAAAAGAGCAACATTTGGACTAGTGTCCAAGTCACGTGTTACTTGAGCAAAGAATGAGATCAGCTACTTGCAGTGTACGTCTTCCGACTGCAGATATGTATGAATAATAAATTATATTGTCTTTGTTAACAAAGGGTCAGAAGCGAATCCAGTCTCCAAACAGAGCAGTCACTAGGCTGTATGCAAAGGGTGTGCAGTGGGGGAAGGAATCTTTCCCCCTGTCTGGGAGAGGGGGACTCACTCTAGTGTGCCACTAAGGTGCTAACAACGTACAGGGTGGATTTCAGACTTTCTTGGATCTTCTCCCTAAACCTCTCCCAACATCTCATTCCTTTCTATAAACTGTAGGATTGCCCAAATCCCTTCCACAGTCTGCCAGTCCTGGATGCAAAACTTGGTGATTCCAGTTCACTTAGTACGTGTTAGAGCAAAGTGTTGAAGGGCTGGAGAACAATAACATCTGCATAAAGCTGGATAATGCTTAGTTAATGAAGGTTAGCACTCTCTCTTGGTAATCCCATGAAAAATGCTATGTGTATTGTTTGTCAACATTTACTTGCTTTTGAAAATGTAGTCGTTTTCATTGAAGGCTCTTTAACAAAAAAAAACCCCAACCAGACTTAAATTACTGTTAATTTTAAATGATTGCGTTTTCATCAGTGTTGTGTTTTTATAAAAAGAAGAAAGCAATACCCAAGGCTCCCCTTCACACAAACCCCAAACTTCCAAATGTTCCTGAAACAGAAGGGGGAAAAGCCTCCTCAGCATTTCCTGTTCATCCCTCCACTGGCAGTGCTCTAGTATTTGCTATAAACAAAGTACACTGTCCTCTGGAGGCTAATGGGGCTGTTGATTGGTGTTTGCTCATCACAGCAGGATCTGGTGTGTGATATCTGGTGCTCCTGTGTACTGATGAGTGTGGGCTGTCGGTGGGAGGTACAGCCTGCTGGAGGACAGGGAGGGGGGCGCGGGGGCTTGTTAGCTCTTTGTGGCTGGGTGGAATGGGAGACCTTGTTTATTTAGCATTCTCAGCAAGTCCTCCAGGGCCCTTGCAAAGTCTGCTAAAGTAGAATTCCCCCTATTCCCATGGATCTTTGTAGAAGCATCTAGCTGTTGAAAGACCAGACAAGATAGTTGCATGCTTACTTAAAATAACGTTCGTGCATCTGATCAAACATCTACGCTCATCTGAAACAGCTTAGGACCTCCATAGAGGCTTATTAAGCAGGTACTAATTTAGAGTATGTCCCTGTCAGAGAGTTGTGTGTAATTGTTTCTATTCTCTCACGCAATAAATGCAAAGACAGAAAGATTTGCCTGACATTAGGGGCTTCAATCAGGTTTAGATTCCTAAGAACACAATTTTTAAAAAGGTTCTATTAAATTCTGAATTAAATTACTACCACACACATATAGCAATCAGAAAACTAGGAGCCTATTTACAGACTTATGTGTCTAAATGCAAGAAGCAAAAAGAGATGATTTTGACTAAGAAGAAATTACAGAGAAAGGTGAGAAATAGTAATTTTCATCCCAATTTGCTTTATAATTCTTCGTCACTTTCATTTTTTCTAATTTGATAGTCTGTTGTGCTACTGATAGAAAGACATAACGGGTTATTTTTGATGGCTTTTCAGAAAGCAGTATCTGTGTTAAGAGGGAACTCAGTTGAAACCATTCAAAGCAAGGTAGGCAGGGGCATATTAGTTTTACTGATAAGAATGTTTTAGAAAATGTTATTAATGATGGTGGCTTCTTTGTTATTTGTTTTCTCCCATCACAGAAAAGCTTTCAGTAGGTGAATATATGGGGTGCTCCTCCCCTCAAATTCTTTTATGCTTGTAATTTATATTATGTATATACACCCTTTTGGTCTTCTCTACAATTTTGCTAATTTTCATGCTGAATGGATAAGAACTCTGGTCTTATCAGTGCACAAGCTGGAGATGTGAAATTTTTCATTTTCCGCGACCTTAAACACTGTTGAGCGGCTGCACCAGTGCAAAAATTTGCTGCTTAAAGCTGGCCTGAGCTCAAAGCTCATATGCCAACATCCCATTTATCCTTACATGAAGGAATACATTGCGAAGTGGAAGCACCTGAATGTCAACAGTCAGAATTTAAAGTAACTAGTGATGTCAAGAAGAAGCAGCCCCAACAAACATCTTTTCTCTTTTGTGATGTTTATACAATGTTTTCTGTCTCATTTATCTTAAGAGTATTCATGAAGTTATGTAGACTAAATGGTTTTTTAAAATAAAACAGCGTATCTTAAACCTTGAACAGATATCTAGGAAGCAACATTAAGCTGAGGGTCTGCAGGAAACAGAGAAACTCTGTCAAGAGATTTGAAAGAGCACAAATCTACTCCTCGTTTATGAACACTTCCGAGAGGGTAAACATGTTCAAGGACACTGAAGACCCATTAGAATGAGTCACAGAAGGATTGTATGTTGCTGTGGAGATCATTAGAAGGCATTTTCTAAATCTAAGACAGACTTCTTTGTTACTTGAATACTTTAAAAATATTTTTAAAGATGCCTTAATGTTATGTCAATGTTAATATAACATATAAAACCTATTAGCAGTAACAATGAAACATGCCCTAACTGAGGATGCAGAGCTATATACCTCCTTCCTTGGCGCTGCTCTCTCTGTAACTGTCTTTCAGGATGATGTTGCATGTTATTCTTTGAGCTTGGCTAGCCCTAAATCTGTTGCAGTGTCTCCAGAAAGGAGAGTTTGTATCCCTTCTTCCCTTGCCTCCTGTCTGATGGCCATGTAGCCCTCCCTCTCTCAGAGGAATTTGAGCTGATTGCACTCACTAAACTGGCAGAAAAGTAATCCTGCCAAAAAGTGTCTGTGTGCTTTTGCAGGGGAAAGTGAGCGAAACTGGCTCAGCAGAGACATGCTCCTGCTGGCACATGGAAAGGGTCAGGTCAAGCCTGGAGGAGGAACAGTAGTGGAAAGTAAGAAGGGAAGGAAGATCTTCCTGTTCTGGTGTCTACAAGGTATTATGTTGTCTATAATGTGTAATTTCGTTCTCAGTTAAGCTGACATGTTGTTTGTAGGGCTGCTCTGTGAACAAGATGATGAATGTAGGGGGCAAGCTGGGTTTGCTGTCAAAAGAGACATTTGTGAAAATGCACTCTTGGACTAGGATCTCTTTCAGCTCCTCAGTGTTCCAACTTTCTGTGTTCGGTAACACTGGCTATTCAGTTTTTCTAGATTTAATGTGGATTTCTCCCTTTTCTCTTGAGGGAAACCTTGGGAAGGGAAATCTAGGACAGTTAGAAAGTGCTTGGAATTTAACAAAAGTTGTTTGACATGATATATAAAACTGAAAAAAGATTCTATGATTTTCTTACAGGTTTTGTTCAAATTTCAAGCTAACACTGCTTTATTTCTTCCTCTGAAGGAAAAAGGATTGATAGATTGCAATAAGAAAGTATCCAGTATCTTTACCCCATCTGAATATAACCCATCCGTAGGGCAGATCCAGAAATACAACAAAATACTCAAATTTAATGATCAGTGGTTTTGCATGTAGGACTAAAATATAAACAAAAAGTAAGGCAGAATCTTTTTAGCATCTGATTAGTGCCCCCACCTGCTCCTGGGTGATATCAGACCTGCTAAAGTGTTTGTGAGTACGATATCCCACCCTCTAGAGGCCAGTTAAGCAAAAGTGGATATGAGTAATCTGCGGCACTCTTCCACTTGAGATAACCTCTCGCTTATTTTGTCTCATGTTAGAGCATGCTTCAGTGGTTTTCCAGAGGTGCACTGACTTTACACATTTTCCAAGACTCTAGATAATTGTTTTTATTTAAACAATGTAAGAACATTTACATTTTCAAACATAAAATACTGAGGAACTGTCTTTTTCATCAAAGAACTTGAAATCTGTTGACATTAAAAATCATGTCATTGGGAGCAGGAATACTGAGAACATTTTTCATTCAAACATTTTGGGAAATTTTCTTCAAAAGTTAAAACTAAATTCTGTGCATTCAGTAAAAGTAGTTCTGGCTTTTAGCAGTGAATATTAGGGCAAATTGAAGCAAAAAGTAATCAGTGAATATTACTGGGAGTTGGAGGATTGTCCAGCCTCAGGTATTGCCCCTTCTTTCTCCATATCAATCCCTCCAGATTAATGACTGGATACTCCTTCCTTGGCTTTAGTGGGACATTCACAACTGCCTGGACTGCTTTGCCGGGACACTTTTTGGCCTAACTGCCCTGTCAGTTACAATTAAAAGAGTTAATATGACAGTCAAAGGTCATAAATTGCTTGTGGCTAGTGTTCTCTGCTTGTCTCGCACAATGGCAACCAGGAAATTGCCCTGTCAGTTACAATTAGAGGTGTTAATATGGTGGCTAAGGGTCAAAATGCTTCAGTAGGAGGAAGGAGCTGCAGAGGACATTTGGTTTACATTAAGTGACGGTTCAGGAAAACTTTCTTTAAATGGGATGGTCACTAAATCAGGATGCATTTCAATGTGAGTAAGAGCCCTGATTAAGATTTCTACTGCATTGCTCTCACAATATTAAGTGTTGGAATTATGCCCTTTCTAAAGTTTACAGAAATGCCACACTGGAGAAAAAAAGTAGGTCCCATACTCTCTGGAGAAGTATTTGTAAAGATGTACTTATGATGCAGGAAAAAAAAATGAAGAAAAATAACACTACTATCTATTATTGAAATTTGTGCACACAAACTTGCATGAACAAGGTACTGAATTTCTCCTTTGCACATGGGTTTTGCCAAAATACCCTTGTCTCATGTTATTGTCGCTGACCTTTGCAGTGAAACTCACCCAGACTTTAGAAACAGCAGGTCAAGCCGCATCTTTTCTTGTGATATGGTTTTCTCTCTATTTTATATCTATTTCTCCATAGAGTGTTTTTCCTACCAAATTCACTGTGGCCGGCTCCACATTTACAGATGAAATGAAGCAACTCAATAAGAATATCTATTACCTTAACACCCCTTAGATTTCAAAGTGTAACTAACTCTTTGTGGGGGGTGGTGGTGGTCCCTCAGAATGGTTTTAAATGTTACAGCCAAGAACACTACTCCTGTTGTTGTATTTCCACTGTAACGTGATGACACTTGATTCCTGCATATACAAAAGGTGAATTTTCCAGTGTATCCACAAAACTGCCTGAGTAGCCAAGCAGTTAGCTCATGCTCAGCTCTGGCTTTGCATGGCTGTTGTCCAGGATTGGTGTAAAGCTAGTTCTGATGTGCCCACACAGATGTGGCAGATATCCATGATCTTTAGGGACTGGAATCTCTTTAATATCACAGATTGAGTAACTATAATCCTAGGATATACATAGCTGCCTTCTAAGAGCTTGATGTCTCTTTTTCCCTATTACTAAAGAGAGCCACAATATTTGACCAAAAGAATTATCAAAATAAATGGTGGAGATAAAAATCTATGGGAAACACTGATGATCTCTCATACACTGAGCTCAATGAAATACTGAATAAGAATAATAGATGAGAACCATTCAAGCTGTTGGCTCAAAAATAATTTTAGTGCAAACAGTCAATGAATGAAGGCAGTGAGTATAAAACCTCGAAATTTTGGGCCTTCTTGGTCAAGCTGACCATACAGAAAAATTCTCGTAGCCCTACCAGTGAAGGACAAACCAAACAACTCAGAGAAAAGAACAAGACAAGAACTTTTTTTATTACTGTTCTACCCCTGAGCCTGACCCTGGCCATGTGGTAAAACTCATGTTATATAAAGAATGCTGATGCCCCAAATATCCGTTGCTGGCACTATCATATAGTAGGGGCTTGCTTTGACATTAGCAGAACTTGACCCCACAGCGTTTGGTGTTCTGTCCTCAAAACACCAGAATACTACTTTATCCCTGATGCATCTCAGAGTCCACAAGGTGTAATAGGGTAGAGGAGGCTACAGTGTCAGCTCTAGAGGCAGCTTGCCACACAGCACAACAATCTGTCATTGTGGTGCCATTTCTGTAGTAGGTGAGCACCTGCAGCGCATTCATCACCACAGCATCCATCACTAAAGGGAAGTGTATTTCTTCTTATTGGGTAGCTGAAGAGACTGAGGAATTACTGCTTGAAAGATGGTGGATGGGGCCTGTGAAGGAACAACGAATTGAGCTTGGACCTGTATGTGATATGTATCACACCTGTGCACATTTCCTTGCTACCAGGTTGCTGAGATCAGTTGAGGTGGACAATGACAGTGCTGTATTGCTCCTATGAAATGAATTTGATGTGTTTGAAGTGGGGTTCGGAACTTTATTCCGGTTAGCATTTTCAGGTGGGAAGGGTTTGGCTGGAGGTCTGGCACTACCTGTACATATTGTCACAGTTTAGGTCCTGTTACACTGGTTTTTACGTTTCTGGTTAAAAAAACAACAGCAGCATCTTTTCTGTGTGAATTCAAAAAAGTTTACGACAAAACTTCAGTCTATAGTTCGTTTTGATCTAAACAGGGAAAACCAAGTAATTTTCAAGCCATTCCTTATTTTACAGAAATTAATATACCAAGAACAATGAGTACTGCCTTTTTATCCTTACTGTGTAAAGTCCTTCTTAATTCAAAATATTTAAAAGTCTAATTTTCCAGGACTTTTTGAATGTTCTTTTAGCATGTGGATATTCTAGGAAGACATATCCAAAAATAGGTCGAGCAAGGTATTTTGTTTTAGGAAGTCCTACGTACTTGATATTTTAAAATTTTTTTGTTATATCTATATATTCTTGAAGTAAATTAGGGAAACATCTTTTATCTAATTTAATATCCTTAAATTTCCAGGGACAATAAAAATGAATACGGATGTTTCTTTACAAAAAAGCTTTACTTTTCATTTCAAAGTTGTAAGATAAAATATTCAGCTATTTAAAAAACTTTTGAAATTTTCTAATTTCTCCAATCAGTAAAATGAGAATCAAGAATGTATTTAAAAGCAAAAATAAATATAGCAAAATATCCTTCACACTGAAAACTCAAGAGAGAAAAACATTCTGTCTCATCAAAATTAGTCAAAAAAACTTTTATTAGAGGTAGGAGAATTATTTATGTGATTCATGTCCCCTAAAAGCATACTAGAAATGTGGCCTTCATTCTTGGGCTGAGAGATTGGTGTGTTAGTTTTCTTACTTTTGGAAGAACTGTTTCTTATGCTTCATCTCTGAAACAGAAGTGTCTGTTTCTAACCCCCTTAACATGGGCATCTTACGGATCTTGTGCACTTAAAAGGTAAATCAGGTCAGCAGCCATGAAAACCATTTTCACTATTACCTGATTTTTATAAATAATTTAAACAAACTGCAGGCCAAGCCTGAGTCTGTAATTCTGGTATCACATATCAACTGTTTGCAAATCATCTGTGTATGAAGATATATGGACGTGAAATCAAATGTCTGCGTTACCCTTCTTCAAAGTCGTGAGCACAATATATATGCTGCTGGACTGATGTGAGGCAGAGATCAGATTTGTCCTACTTGCTCCATAATACTCTGACTATAGAGCAAAATGAAGTCTGAGTTCAGTCAGTTTTGTTATATGAGAGCATTTGCTGGTCACATTTTGAAAGAAGTATCTGAAGTCTGGGGGCCCTTTAGTCATACTTGATGTATTTAAGGGAGTTGTTTGAAGGGCAGTGGACACAGAGGGAAGAGCAGAAGATAACATTTCAACACACTAGGAAAGAAAAGAAAGGTTTGTAACAGAAGCATAAAGATTAGATCCTACACTTCAATTTTGATGTAGAGAAAAGACGAAATTCTTGAAGCATGTAAATATTAGCAACTGTTCTAATTAATGAGATTCCATTCAGTATTCTTTGGGTTAATGCTTTTAGTCCTATCCATGTTCATGGTGCTCATCTCTTTCGTGTGAGTACAGCAAAAATCCATACATTTTCCCAACTGCAAGAGCCCCACATTTTTCTGGGTGTTTTTTTATGTGCAAAGCTGAGACAGAAAAGTCTCAATGAGACCTGATTTGTTCTCCTGTCCTCTCCTGCCCTAAGGGCAAAGGATAAAAATATGTGCATGGCAATATACAGCTACACACAAGATAGTTTTATATTTGCAGTTTTATATTTGTCTCTGAATTCTGTTCTGTGAAGAGGAATTTTTCCTTAGTAAAGCCAAGTTAGCAGAAGGATGTAACAAAATGTATACAAACTTCTAGTACACTGATGAGGTGTTTTTAAAGGCTGGGAAATATTTTTCTCATGTTCTACTTGGGGAGCTGAACAGAGGTTCAGTAGTCTCTGTTGTTGAGGTGCTGATAATTCATAACTCTCAGCAGGGTTGCAGTCGTAATCATTACCTAAAATCAGCTCATGATCAGTGTTAAAAATCACAGCACTAAACCATTGCTACTGTAAAAAATGGTTCCCTTGCTTGAATCAAGTATGTTGTGTTTTGAATGACCAGTTGCTCTCCTAACATCTGAAATAAGTTAGGAGAGGGGGAAAAAATGTAATACCTTGATGGCTGTCTATAAACAAACATTGTCACTCAGAAGGTGTTTTCAAAAGGCTTTTTTACTCTTAAAAATAAACCTACTGCTAATTAGTTAAGGCTTGCCTTTCTCCTGTAGGTAAACAGTGTTAATGAACTTAATTGGTCACTAATTGCTTTATTGGTTTTGTGCCTTCTTTCTGGGAAACTCTCCACTTAACTAGCCCTGATGGGAAACCACAGTCTTCACAGTGAGAGGTGGCAGCATCCAGGAAGGGGTGGTGTGGAAACAAGCTTGAGGTCACGATTAGGAGAGGAGAGTTCTGGGATGGTGTTTGTTGCCATGCTATAGTGTTCTCTTCTCTGGGGGAAGAAACCAGCTGTGTCAGAGCTGTGCAGGTAACCAAAACCAGAGCAACTCCTAGCTCATCTTCAGCAGGGTGACTTTCTGGCAGAAAGGTGTTTGCTTGGGTTTAAAACAGTTTCTGTTACGGTGCTGCGAAGATACACAGCCACAGGGCAGAAACTGAGTTGCAATGCATTGCAGCAAGTAAAAAGCAAGGCATTTGGGAGAGGCTGCTTTGTGCTTGAAGTGCTGTCTGTTGGGCTAGTCTAGGTGTTTATCAAGATATGCCTCACCTTCCTCCTGTCAACAAGCTGCTGTCACCAAGTATTGGAGCCCAACAACAGCAATAAGTTGTGTTTCTATCAATAGCAGTGAAGGAAAGTATATATTTTCATTTGGGTCCAATGTTTGCTTGGTGAATACAGCTATTCTTTTGGATTTGCTGAAATTTCACGGTCTATGGAGATGGACGAGGAGACCAGGCAAAAATATTTTAATAAGTTATTTAAATATTTTTAAAAACAATAATATCCCTAAGTTGTTCTTCAGGCAACATCATCTCAGTATCCATGTGAATTTTGTGATCTCTAAACAAAAGAAAATAATCCTTTCCGTGTAGTATTGTTGCTGTGGTTTTTTCCCTCTCTTTGAAATGCTCATCTAAGAAGACAGGCATCTTCAACAGTCTGTGGTGGAACTGGTAGGCTGTGTTCTGCAGTGGTGACACCTCTTCTTTTCATCACATATGGCTGTGCCTAATCATGGCACAACCTGCAGAAGCATGGGGAAACAGTGAAACATTTTGATTTGGAACAATTTTATTTCCAACATTTTTTGTGAAAACATGTACTATTCCTATATGAGAACTTGAATGTATTTCTGTATTAACATCTTCCCCTGGCCCCCAGCTTATCTGGAAGTACATTTGGACTTCAAATGAGTTGTATCCCAAGGACTAGAAGATTTTCCCAATATAATTTTCTTTTCTTTTTTTTTACTATCTCAAACCAGTGCCAGCTAAGCAATTCAGAGCTAATAGAGCTTAACTGCTTTTCTTATTTTTTCTTTTCTGCTCTTTTAATTTCAAAGAAAAGCTGGGAAAGGAGGAACAGAGAACAAGAGATGAAGGAAGATGAATTATTTGCAGATGAAAAACGGAACACAACATGCTTACTTGGTTTAATTTCTTTGGGATATGAAAGATTATTTTTCGACTGTGTGTGTCTGCATGTGTGTTATCAGAAACAATTCTTGCAAGCTGTCAGAGAACATATTTCATAGCCAATCTCAGCTTTCCCAGTTATTTTTTAGATCAACCGCTGCTCCATGGTAAATTATTTCATTTAAATCTAAAGTTTTAAGCATTGCAGATGAATGAGACTGTAGAAATCTACTGGAAGGGACCAATTAGAGAGAGCTCACGGTTTAGAACAACATTTGGGATATGTTCTATCCCAGAAGAGAATCTGTTAGTCATGCTAGCACTATGGAGGGAGCTGCTGCTGGGGCACTATCACACTGACTGGTTGGAGCACGCCTCAGTGTATGCTGACTGCACCCTAAGAGCAGTGCAGTGGTGGTAGCTACAACATCACAGAATCGCTCAGGTTGAAAGGGACCACAGTGCATCATCTGGTGCAACCCCCCTGCTCAAGCAGGACACAACATTTGTCCAGACAGTTCTTGAATATACCTCTGGTGAGGGAGACTCTACAGTTCCCGTGGGCAATCTATTCCAGTGCTATAGTGGCACAGTAAGGAAATTCTTCCTTGTGTTCAGGTGGAACTTCCTGTGAATCAGTTTCTGCCCACTGCCTCTCATTGTATTGCTCAACACCACCAAGCATAGCCTGGCTCCATCCTCTTGACAACCTCCTTCAGATTGTGACAGATGTTGATGTAGTCCCCCTCAGCTGTTTCTTCTCTAGGCTGAAGAGGCCCAGTCCCCTCAGACTGTCCCCATTAAGTGAGGTGCTCCAGTCCCCTGGTCATCCCCACAGCCCTCTGTTGGACCTGCTTCAGGTTTCATGTTTCTCTTGTGCTGAGGAGCCCAGAACTGGACACAGCACTCTAGATGTGCCTCACCAGGGCTGAGTTAGGGGGCAGGATCATGTCCCTCAACCTGCTGGCAATGCTCTTCCTATGGCACTCAATGGTAGTCCTCGAGTTGCTACATTGGGATGCTGTCTCCAGAAGCTGTCTGTTCACTCCTGAACCGAAGGCTACTGCTGCCTTCGCACAGGCTGCAAGAATAAATGGACTCCAGATCTTCAGCTGCCACAATTCGCAGGCAGGTGGGTAAGTCTGGGCCACAGATGCATTGACTAAGCAATTAAGGTGGTTTAGAAAATATGTCAGGCTGTGAATTGTAGCGGCTGAAGGTCTGGCACAAGATTATTCCTGCTGCTGCTAAGTTTAGAGGTGGGTGACAGCTGCCAGTGGTGACATCTTAAATCACAGTATCTAAATACTCCAGAGCTGAGTGTCAACCCAGAGCCTGGATGATCCATCGATGAAACAGTTTTTCATGTCACTAGCATGTATGTAAGTGTAAACAGTGAAGTAATGACACAACTGGTATAACTTACTTATCCTGGCTCCTTTCTGTACAAAAGATTTCAGAAATGAACTTGCATCTTTATTTTCAGAATGTGAAACAAAAACCACAGTCAAAATACACAAGTTATGGCTGCTACCATTTGATATGAAATAAATTGCATGAGTAGTAGGTGACATCCCATGTACTCTTATTTTCAATTAACATGTGAATGTTTCATAAAAATGCTAATTTAATTTAGGATTGAAGCTCTCGCTTTCTTTTCAGGATGAGAAGCCGTTATCTTTCAGCAAGTAGTGATCTGGTATCTCAATGTTTGTTCATGTTTCTCCATTTGATTATGGGTGTGTGTAGAGTCCATGACAACCCTAATCTTGGCCTCCAAAATGAATCTGCTGGCAAAATTTTCAGTTTTCCAATGTGAACAATTGCCTCTTGGGAACTGGATGGAGATTGTCAATCTCATTTTTTCTAGATTACCAAGAAATTTCTGTAAGGTTTTGTGTTCCCCTAAACTAAGAGTGTGGTACAGTGATTTTAGGTGCCCTGCTGTGAAACACAGTTTTGCATAGCTATATGATGCCATTACTAGTATTAACTGAATCTAAGGGAATTCCTTGAATTTGAATTCATTTTCTTTTCCCTATAGCAAGTAAGTTAAAAAAAAAAGAATGTATAAAATATTTAGCAACTCTGGAGTGTATTTCCCCCTTGATGTGTATTCTTAATTCCCATTAAACTGAAATAGGAGAGACTACACTGCTGAATGTGCGTGTAACATTTTGATATGCTCCCAGTTGGTAAGAGCGAGAGCGACACTGACAGCTGCTAACAGTGTCAACAGTCTCACAGGACGAAGTGTGGCAAGCCCCCAACTGTTTCCCATTCAAATGAGTTATGAGTTCTCACTGCTCAGGGGCACCCTGATAAGAGACCATCTGAGTAGGGTTGTGAGACTTGGGGAATATCCACTTGTCAGGACAGTTGCCATCCTTCAAATAAAGTAAAATGGGGGAAAACATCTCAGGAGAGGGAGGGAGTTAAAATAAGGAGAGAGGATGTCAAAACCCCACTAAGGGGAGCTCATGGGAGAAGTAGCCCCCGGTTCAGGGAATAGGATGTGCTAAGGATGGAGAATGCTCTAAAGGAACTGCAATGAGGCAACATGAGATGACTTGGGGGCCTACCCACTGTCCAACATCAAAGTCTGACTGCAGAGAATGTTTGATCATTTGCTGCTTAATGTTACATGCTCTATAATGATGCCAAAATTATTGGCCTGCTGCCTTAGCGCTGCTTATAGTACTTCATTCAATTTTCTTGCTTTCTTACTCACTTAATTCTCCCTTTTTCCAAGAAACATCACATGGGGACAATAAACTACTTACTCTTGATGAAGAAGAACCAATATTATCTGTGGTCTGCACTTGTGCTTCTTTCCATTTAGGATACTCCCAAGTTATTTCCTTTTCCTGCCATGTAAATAAAGTGTGAAGTATTTCATAGAACCATTCATTGTGAAAGGTGTCTGACAGGTTTTGTAGTCTGTTTCCTGGGATTATGACAGAATTAACTTCATTATCCCTAAGCACTCCATTACAGATGGGTTTTTAGCCTGGCCTGAAAAATCCCCAAAAGATTGTAATTCCCCAAAACTGTACCTTTGGATAGTTTTGTTCTTACAATTATCAAGTATTCCATCGGACTTTTCCATACCAGGTTCTGAAACTCTTACTGCTTTACTCTTCAGATACTTAGACCAGGGGCTTTTTATAAATCCCTCTTTTCATCACCCAAAATTACTGTGCTTGTCCTCTTTTTCTAAAAACACAGGTCTTTGAATCTCGATATCTGTTTATAGTTTAATCAAAGATGAAATGGTACTTTGAATTTGTGGTGTAATTTTGTTTTTAAGTTGGGACTTTTTTACAAATGCAGCTCAGGAGCATGCTTTCCTTTCAGGAAAGAAGCACTCTTGGTTTGTCAGCTGCAAGTCCCTGAATCTATTAGCCTTTATTCCTTTCTGTAAATTTTCCATTTCATTAGGTTTCCCAGTATATATGGATCAGTGGTGTCCATCTGCATTGGTTCTTTTTGTGTTGTGTTGTTGGTGTTTTTAATCTGTTTCCAACCATCGCTTTTAAATTACTTTCTTAATCGTTGATCCCTCCCTGCTGGTTTAACTATGACCATTAAGAATTACTTGTGGTCAGATGTTTATCCAGTGATGTGTTTGCTTTATCATGCTGGAAAACCTTACTCTTGAGATTGATCCAAGAGTGATGTCATCCAGCCATCATCCGTTGGTTTTCAACTGCTGCTTCTCCCTTCCCATGTCAACTTGTTAGGAAAAGTATGGAATAAAAACAGTTGAATTGCTGCTAATGTTTTGGCTCAAGCTAAGTGGCTGAATAGTTGCCAAACAATCTTTCCTGTTCCTGGGGAGGGAAAAAAATCCAGAATAACTAAACAAAATAACTGCTTATCTGTAGCTGACCAAACCCCAGCCCCTTTCTCCCTCCTCTATTAAATGTTTGTCAGAAAATCCACTGGGGACCCTGTGCATCCCGAGACAGCTTGTACCATCCCGTCACCTCTGGGATTCTGAAAGACAGAAGTCTTCCCAACTCAGGCCACATCACACACCCATCCTCAAAGTGTATGAACTGCAGGGAGAACTAAGAATAAGAAGAAAAATCATCCTATCTTTCCTTTAAAATGTTTAGTAGCTCTTTTATTCTTCCTATTTTGTTTGCACATCAGATGGCAGACTTGGCATATTTAGTTAGCAGCTGAAATGAAATGAATTTATATGGTTGTAAATTTAACATACACTTCAAGATTCTAAGCTGCATTCTCATGTAGGCTGAAAACACAGATGAATGGAGCATTATTAGAAGGTGTGGAGGTTATAAAAAGCTGCACTGTGGAAAACCACGACACTGATGGCGGCTGCTGGTGGTGGAGGCTGTTTGAAGGTACCTGTGGGCATACCTGTATTCACCGCAGTCAAAGTTGTGCTCCCTTCCATAGCCACACAACAACTTGTGTAAATGCACCCAGCTGAGCTTCTTTTGAAACTTGGAGTGGGTGTTTTAGACATTAAGGCACCCAGTATCTGGCTGCTACCAAATATATTTGTGGGATTTGTGTTAGCTGTGGGAGGGCTCTCTTACCAAGTCTCTCTGTGCAATATGAATACATATTGACAATGAATACGTTGCCAATGACAGGAAAAACCCTACAACTGTTTGAAAAAACTACAAATATTTAAACACAAAGGGGTCAGCTCAAAAGAAAATATTTTTTTCATCTCATGCTAAAGCCTATTTAAAGTGTTGCAGAAATCATACTTAATTTACACCATGCCAAATTTTGCCATCCCTGTATTGAATAAAGCTTTATATCTCAGACAGTTCCAGCACGAAGTGGACACCAGAATTTATATGCGCAATGCTCTTCTGGTATTAAAATATCAAGAATAACATTCTTTTGATTTTTGATCTACAGTATCTCTCCAGAAATAAAGATAGATTAGCAGTAATATTCTGTTTAGTCGATAAAAAGGGAGAAGTTTGGTTCCTGTTTTGAACAGTGCTGATATTTAGATGCTTGATTATATTAAATACTTTTGAAATAACTCAGTTGTTGGAACATTGGCAATTGCCATCCAAATAATTAGCATTTTGTTTCTGATGACCATCTTGCAGTACTTGCAACAAAATCAAATTTATTCCTAGAGTTTCTAGATAAATCAAAAATATTTTTTTAATGTAGCTAACTTATAAGAGGACATGATCAGCTAGTCATCTGATACACATTTGCCAAATATTTAAATTTTTTTAAAGCTTTAATGGCTCTAAGGATTTTGTTCCATTGACTAAATACTCTTACTTAAAATAACATGACTTATTATTCTCAGGCTATGCCTAAAAGCTGCTTTCAAGCATTATATTTTCCCTTGGGTATTGTCAGCTGGAGAAACCAATGTTTCCAGGTCTTCTCTTCATGCTTGCAGTTTCCATTCAAGTCCTACTGACAACATTCTCAACAAATTAAGCTTCAGAGAGTCTCTCAGAGTGGGTTGATACGCTCCATTTTTCAAATGCTCATTGTTATTCTCTTCCTCATTTTTTTTAACTATCCTTTTCAAATCGTAGATTCTTTTCATTCAAGTACCAAATCCCCATTTTCTTTTTATACATGACTAACAGTAAGGACAAATACTAGTTGAGGAGGGGGTGGAAACATTTGTCAAAGTGTAGTCACACAGTTAAACCTCACTGAGGTGATACTTCATGAAATAATTAATTACAGTACGTATCTAAGCATTGTTGGCTGAGACTGAGAAGAATATCTTTACTGTGATAATGAACCAAGTGGACTAGGCTTTAATTGTTTTGACTTAATATAACTTATTTCCCAGGTATGTTTGCTCAGTAAGCCATATAAATTTCTAGAAGACGTCACGAGCTTGGGGATTTTTTCACTGTTGTGTTGCTTTTCACTTTTTAAAATTTTTACATAACCAGCATTTGAGGCTCAGTAGCCCCAGACCATTTATGTTCTTTAGTGGCCCTCTGTTAGAGTTTTATGGACTTTAATATGTATAATGACAATGTCTAGTACTATGTAAATAATACTCAGTATGTATCTGTACTAAATCCCTTTAAGATATGTCTAAGGGTGGTTTGGAGTTCTTGTTTCAAGTCTGTTTTACAAGGAGTCGGTTGCCCTGTTTCATGCTATAAAGTAGCCCACCGTAACACATTTCTTACTTACTTTCCATAGGAGTAATGATTTATTTGAAGGACACAAAAAGTCTGAACTCCAAAGAGAAAAAAACCTGTGCTATTTCTATCATTTGGTTTAGAAGTTTGCAGAAAGTTGTAGAAACACGTGAAGAAGAGATTTATACTGTTCCCAAAGCCAGGTTAGAGATAACAAAGAAACAGTCTGGGCATCATACTGGATTAAAAACTAAAAATAAGAAGTTAGTGGATTATAAAAGCGGGAAAGAGTAATCTTCAAAACACTTCGTTGGGCTTAGTCTGTGTGTCAAGTGTCAACTGCTTTTTGTCTTTTTTTCTCTGAGTGCTTTCTAAAGACAATGATATTGTTTATAATTTCTCCAGAGTATTTGCAAGTTGGCTTTGTTGGACTTTGCTGAACTGTGCTCAGCATTTTGAGGCGTGGCCACATGGCAAGAAGCAGAAAGGAAATGTCAAGGCAGCACCTCTAGAACGATAATACCTGTTTACATTTTCTGCTGCTACCAAAAGGAGACTTGTTGAATCATGAAAGAAATCCCTGAGGCCACATTTATGTCATAAGTTCTGTGTGTTATATGGGATGAAGCCTTGTCCCATCCCAGTGACAGCTTAAACCTCAGCTAAATATGTTTGTACAGCCACATCACCTTGAGTAGTGATTTTTGTCAGACATTCGAAGCAAAGAAATGCCAAGTATTTCATTGGAGTAACCTTAGATAAAATGCAGGATTGGTAATTTCACTGGGACAGAAGTAACAGCAGTCTTTGATGTTGGTTTAAATGGTGCTGAGCAGCCAAAGTGGAAGTGTAAAATTAAGATGAAAACTGTAGCTTGGATATTAAGTCCATAAGAAATTGTGGGCATATCTACTTCTTTTTTTTATATGTTACAAGCTGTTCTGGAAAAATTAATGGAAAAATTGCTATCATTTATTTTGGGCAGATCTACTAATGATGATTTTATAGGAATCTGAACTGAAAGTTATTTTATAATTTAACATATGCGTTTGAAATAGATTCTGATCATAGTTGAAGCCGGAAAGAGCTTTGCCCTTAATAGCTGGGACTCCAACCTGGAGAATTTTGGATTTTTAGCATGCCTTGGAAGTCTTTGGGATGATGATCTACATGTTATAAATTGCAGTTTAAGGTTCTAGGTATACTAACACAGGGAGTTGACCCTGTTCACTTTATTTGCTGACTACCACAGAGTGAACTTTTAAGATAAATAATCATCTGTTGGATCTTGCCTAGTCTTTAAAGTTACACTTGATGTTTGCTTGATTTAAACTGAACCCTGATAACGAAAGAGGAAAAACTTACTAAGAAGCAGATCATACTGCATTTCTTTTGGTAACTGATGTGTTTTCTGAAGAGGAAACTTAAAGTCAGATGAAATAAATGGAAGCAGAACTTACTAAGATGGGGCAGACTGCCAGAGATGGTGAGAGTAATGGCTTTATGCTACAAAAGCACCTCGAAGGTGGGGAGTCCTGGGTAGATATTAATGAACCCCTGCTGTGCCTGTTTGAGAGGATCCCCATTTCATAGATCGAGGCATAAGGTGCCTGTGAACATAAATCCTCGATTTACTCATACTAATTGGTAAAATTGACAGTTTCTTGTTTCCAGTTTATTCCTAATTAATCTGCTTCTCCTAATGTAGGTTTGGATTTTTTGGGGGTTTTTTTGAGACAAAGCCTCCAAACCTATTTGTCTCAGTCTGCAAGTAGCAAGCATGGTGTAGCTGGTGGGGAGGAGGAATAAGAGAGGTCTTGATACCAGTGCTCCTTTGTGTCTTGTGATACAGAATGATGATGGCTGAATACCGGATGTCAGCTCCTTGCTACACTCTATTTCTCTAACAGTGTATACAATACTTCTGTGTATAACTCACTATGAATAGCCATTTGTAAAGTGTGCTTTGTCAAACACTTCACAGATAAAACAGACATTTTGAGATAGTGCGACAGATACTTCACATTTGTTATATAGCCAATGAGGCAGGAGACAAATGAACATTGCACATTCATTCTGGGGCTGATATGGTGGGTTTAGTGTAATGGATGTAATGCATTATTATTACATTATGATGAACAGACTATCCGCCCACATTACAGATGGCATTATTTAAAACAGCTAACTTGTTACCTGGAGCAATGTTTCTCAAAACAGGAATCCCTCAGGAGGAGGCTCGGGCAAAGTCATCAAAGCTAGGATAAATTAAAAAACCCCCAAAACATTGGTCGCTCTGTTTTGTTTAATCCTTATTGGAAATCAGCAGCACTGGAATCATCTCTCATTTACAGGGCAGTGGCACTTGCAGGTCAGACCCTTAAGGCAGGTATGACAACTCCCCATAGCTCCCCACACCTTTTGCAAGTGCAGCTCAGTCTGTTCTGAGACATTCCCCAGCATCTGTACCTCAGTCCTAGTCCTGCTCTTGTAAGGCTTTTGCTGGCACTGGCTGCACACAGCTGGGGGCTCCAGCAGCTGCCTGTGCAGGGGTCTCCCGGGTCTGCCTCTAGAAAACTTGTGCCATCTTCACATCCTCTAGATTCTCAGCTGCTCTGCAGGTCAAAAAAGCTGCTGGTTGCTTTAAATGACGGTAGCCCATCCCAGGCTGCTTCTGGCGTTGCTGTATTGCCCATAGTCCTGAGAGCATGCCTAATTCTGCCCCTTGGCAAATTTCCTCTGCAGGTGTGTGCAAGGAGCGAGGAAGCAGCTTCACAGTTCACACAGCAATTTATGATTGCAGCTCCCAAACAAACTCCTGCGATGGCAATGCATTAAAGGAGTTGGGCAGGGAACCAAATCCATGGACAGTGAAGAGCAGATCTAGCTGCATTTAATTTAATTTACATTTCTCACTGAACAAAGCTGGCAGTGGTAAAGCATCTTTTTTTCCCTCTATTACATGTGCAGCATGCATCTTTGAAATGCATCACTCTTCCCATTCCTATTTCTTTCTGGGAATGGTTCTTGCACACTTCTCTTCCAAGATTATCCTTTGGGAGGTTTGCATATCATTTATGAACCTTTGGGGAAAAGTGTTGCCTGGGACTAGATTTGAGAAATGTGGACCAAGCCAAACATGGCTGTTTTCCAGCCTGTAATTGTATTATATTTTAAGGCAAAATGATTTTACAGTAGTTATGCAATAAACATATGTAATGTATACATGTACAACTTGTGTAATTCATCAGGCATTTGAAGCAGAGCAATTTGGAATAAAAAGTTGGCTCTCACCTTAAAACTAAAGGAAATAATATTGAGTAAAACAAAGAAAAAAGCTTCTGCACTAAACTTTGGAAGTCAGCAAACCCATTCTGAGGAGCATACCCGTGTCTTCATGACACAGTGCATTACTGTCAGCATGTTCTAAATATGATCATGACTTCCAGCTCAGGATATGAAAATTGGTGTTTCTAATAAAAGCAAAAGATACATCTTGTGAAATTAATTTGTTGCCATTTTGATATGCTGGATATTCTATGGGAAACATTCGTTTAAATTTCAGTCATTCCATAGACTGTACAGAGAAAAGAAAGACTGCAGTGTATTAACATAAATCATCAAAAAAGTCAGAAGTTGGATTTACTAAGTTTTCTTGAAGCCCCTTGGAAAATGTGCTGATTTTTGTTTCTGAGAGCTTGTGCTGCTCTGGGTGAGTGATATCACCTGTGGTGGTGAGAGCCATGTAATTAGTGGGTGTTCCTTAGGCATCTTTGACCACTCATCTGTCTCTTCCAGAACTGCCTTTCACAGTTTCTGAAGTTACCACTGGGTTTTTTTTTACTTTGCTTTTCTTTTTATCCTCTGAGCACTTGCAAATTTTCCCAACATGCCTCATTTGTTTTGTAACATAAAGAGCACATCATATTGGATTATTGACTTCTCATTGGGATGAGTGTCATATTGAAAGTTATTTTGAACGATTCCCAGGAGACAGTTCTCAACATATTTTTTCAGTAAACTTTCCTGTCTCCCAAGGATATTTTCATGTACTGATTGCTGTCAGAATTTTTATCTTTCTGTTTCTGTTGAGTTTTTATTGAATTGTCCAATATATGATTATATAAACGCTCCCATACATGGATCTTGATGCAGGTTTCGATCCTGGAATAATAAGTTTTCTGAGGATGAAGAATGTTTTTTAGTAATGTCTATAAAATGCTGCATTTACTTATGGTGTACAGATATTTTATTAATATTAATGAACGTGTAATTAAAATTAGCAGACTCCCTTGGAAAGGTAAATTATTCCCTTTGTGTTTTGGTTTTAAAATAGATCTTTGTTTCTTAAAACACACTTCTAATCTGTTGTTCTGTGGGCAGGTAACTCCCCTTCTGTTCCCCCAGAATTGTTCAGCCTTCCAACTTCTATACAAGAATGATCTCAAGAGAAATAATTCTGTTCAAAAGGGTTTTTTTTCCTGGATAGTTTTTGGTGACTTTCCCTCCAAGAGTCATAGTAAAATGGCTTTAGATATATAAATATATCTATAGTAGAATTATTCTATCTATAGTAGAATTCTATATATAGAATATATCTATAGTAGAATATATCTATAGTATATGAATAGTAGAATGTTTGGATCTAGGTCTAAAGAAGAAAAAAAGGACAGGGGCTTCTAAGTGGTATTCTTAGGACAAAGAGAATTTGGAGACGCATCTATGAATGTCCTATTTGTAAAGCTGCTGGGCAATAATTTTTAGGAATATTTAAATCACAGCCTTTTACTGAATGGTGACAAGTGGTAAGATACTACCATGCAGCTTTTACTGTGATCATCGAGCCTGTAGCTCCCATACAGGGTTATTTATTTTTAGTGTCAGAGGAATCCAATATGATCATCTATCCCAAACAGCATTACACAAGCCAGAGAACCAAACTCCATATGCATTTCTGAGAGCTTGGTATTTTTTTTCTGGTTAAATTATGGAAAAGACACTTACTTGGTCTAAGTTTGTTACATGACGATGAATCCCCTACATCTTCAGTGAAATGCTCCAACAGTCAATAACCATCTTGAAATCCATGTTTCTAATATCAGCTGTCATTTTGTCTTCCCCTCTTCAAGATATATTGCAGAGCTCCCTGCTATCACAAATGTCTTCCTTATGTTGTGACCTGGAGTCTGTGGTCAGTCACCACTTGGATTTGCCTGTGATGAACTAAATGGGTTGAATTTCTTCACTCTCTTATTATAAGACAGTATTTTCAAGATGTTGAATTACTTTGTGGCTCTCATTTGAGCTATCACCAGTTTGCTGAATTCTTTTGGGGAGCTCCCAGTGTACTACTTATGGTCTCACTAATGCTATATGCAGCGGGTAATATCAGCTCATCACTCCTACTTGCTCTATGCTATTTCCCTGCTTATGCATTAAAGGATTGTATTAGTTCTCTTGGCCACTGTACCTCCTTGTGAGATTTACTGCTGGGAGGACTTGGATAAAGCTCAGAGATACTCAGCAGTTGGGAAGACCTTATTCACTAGTAATGGCTGGGGCTCCTTCAAGAAATTTGTCAGCAATCTGGAAGGTTTACAGTAGTGACAGAAATGAGAGCAAGTCCTGGCTGCACCTCTCCTTGAGAAATACTCTGGTTTGCTTTCCAGCTAAAACACAGTCCATTCCTGTGGTGCCAAATTCTACAGCTTTCTTTCCAGACCCAGAAGAGCCACAACATTACACATATGCATCATGCAAATACAATTTGGCTTGCTTAGCTCAACAGCCAGGCGATGGCTGCTGCTCCCATGGCAGTGCAGAGAATTAGAAAATGATGTGCGGTCTTCTCTGTCTTTGCTTGCAGAAATATCCCCAGTGGCTTTATTTTTCCTACCTCTGTGACTCAGAAAATGCCTTTAACTCATTTCTCCCCTTATAAATAATTGTTGTTTTGAGGTCTAACAAAGTCCTTGAATGAATTAGCGGGGAGCCCTTGTGTGACATTACTGGTGCCTTGATGAGATTATTGTCCCCTTCTGAAGCAGTGGAAACATACTACCTGTTCAACCAAATGCCAAGCAAGCTGTATCTTTGCTGATTGCCAATGTGTTGACCAGGAAAGTGGACATAGTAGAGCAGACTTTGACCTGTTTAGTTTTGTTGTTGTTGGGTTTTTCTGTTTGTTTGTTTTGAGGGTTTTTTTTATTGTTGTTTGTTGGTTGGGGATTTTTGCTGTTGTTGATGGTTTGGGTTTTTTTTGTTTTTTTTTACATATTTTTCATGGTTTACAAAATTTAGATTACTGAAAAGGGTTTTGTAAAAATTGTGACAGACAATTTTTTTTCAATAGTATCTTATTTCTAGTAGAGATTTTGCTTATGACTAGTACCATATACTTTTATGGAAAACAGTAGTTTTTGGTTTAGGGTGTGTGGGCTACATGTTGTAAAGGAATAGATTATGGCTAAGAAAAGGATGCCATTATGAACTGAAAACCACTGACTAATCTTCACATACAAGAA
Organism: Machaerirhynchus nigripectus; assembly: GCA_013397975.1. NCBI lineage: Eukaryota > Metazoa > Chordata > Aves > Passeriformes > Dicruridae > Machaerirhynchus > Machaerirhynchus nigripectus. The sequence continues at coordinate 725,813 of VZRQ01003935.1, read as the reverse complement.
GCAGGTCTGTACACTCACTGAGAAACTCTTACAGAGTTTCAAATTGAAGAACAGTGAAAATTGGTCATGCAAGGTGAATACTGGTGGTCAACAGCTATTTTCAGTATCAGTTCAACTTGGACAAAATAGGTATGTCATATGCCTGCAGTTTTTTCTTTGGAGGTTTGGAATAGGGATTTCTCAGTCTGCTCTTTCTTTGTATTGTTTTTTCCTGTTATGTGATAAAATGACCCTCCTCTTTGTCATGTGATTAGATCCCAGTCAAAGCCAGCCTCAGAGATGCACCAGCCATGCATTTTTTCCCTTTTGGCAAATAAAAGGCAGAGCTGAGGAGGTGAAAAAGTGGTGATTTATTTTTTTCATTTCTAAATAGGTATCAGTTCAAGGAGAAAATGAGTCTTCATAGGAGTATATTGGGCAGAGATACTCTCTGAGCACAGGTATTGAAGAAGGATATTGTCAAAATTGCACCTCCTTCCTTTGTGATTTCCAGACTAATATGAAAAATGGTTTCTATGAGGCTGACAGAATATGCAGATGTGGTGAATTACAAAAAACACTGTCTTTTCTAAACTTTCATTAGAAGAGTAAGGAGCCTTCTTCCATGTGTAAAATTATTGTTTAGGATTATCCCAAAGTCTGAATTAAACTTCATCAGGCTTCCTTTCTTATCTCATGTATGTTTTTATTCTTGTTATTTTTATTAATTAGAAAAGTTTAATGGATGACATTGGTTAAGAAACCCATCAGAGTGAACCTTGCTTTCATTTGTTCAAAAGGAAACTCTCCACTATTTTCTTGTTTTGCCATTATGTTTAGTTACCCTCCAGACTCATCCAGATCATTTATGCCACTGTTGGGGGTAAAACTTAGAAGTTATAAGCTTCCTTGAGTAGCGCAGCATACAAAAGCTTTACTTTAATATCATAAAATCTCTTGCTGTGGCTTACCTGCAAATTGTCATGCACCTGTTTTGTTGAAGATAAATAAGTCATTTTAGCAGATTTGGTTTAGAAAGGTGCAAACCTCTCAGTTAAAAAAAAAAAGTGAATACTGTGTGATTTAAATATGCCGTGGTGTTGCACAGACCTAGGTCTGGCTAAATCAGTTTAAAATCTGGATTTGAGAAAAACGTGTTTTCCCAATTAAAGGGGCATATGATTCTTTCATGCATGCCTGATTTTGTATCCAGCCACATGATCAATCCTTTGTGCTTTTGTCTCATTTATTTTTTATATTATTTTTATTTTTTACTTTTTTTCCCCTTCCTCTTTTTGCATGTTTGAATTACTAGATCATAATGAAGGATAAGACGTGCTAGATTTCAGTGCTCTGCTGGCTGTTTGGGAATGACAAATGAAAGCAACTTGTCATTAGATTTTCCTGCCCATCTGCTGTAATCATTAAAAACAAAACCCAGTGAACTTTAATTTTTATTACAGAAAAATAGGAAACTTATAATTGTGCTTAAGTCTTGTCAGAGACCAAAATCATCCTGAGTTCTACATGACCCAACTCTATATTTTGTGCTTTTCACAAATGGGCACCGGCAGAGCAGCAAACCTCTGCACTTCTGATGTTCCTCAAAGGTGAGTTACTGCAAGTAACCCTGCACTGCAAGTGCTGCAGCAGTGACAGCTTCATTCTGCCCAGCCTAGAGCCTGGACTCTTAAGTGCTATGACTGCTTTTATTTTCCTAACAAAATGTGAAGCCTTGAGAAAATAGGGGAATCAGAGCACATTAATCAGAATTACCAATGTGAAGACTGTGACAGAAATTTGAAAAAAACCCAAGTGCATAAACAATGGTTCCTCTGTAAGAAAAATCATTTCAACCCAGTAAAAAATTGATTGGTAATTCAAACCAGAAATTGCCCTGACTGTTGAACATATATTGAAATATTTCATGGACTGTTTTATCATTGCAACTTGTTGACATTATTTTGTACTTGTTACTTCATAGACTACAGCCATTTATCACATCAGCATCAGACATCTGCACAAGCATTTGTCATGCTGCTGTTGATTTTTTTTCCTTTTTCTTTTTTTCTTTGCCCCCCGTTGGCTGATGGAAAGCTATAGCTAACAGAACAATACAGTGGAATGTGAAGGCTATCATTAGGGGCCTAAAACAGACTTCAAAGAGGAAGCACATATGGTTTTGACTTTTATAAAAATGGCAGGTGGACATGAAAAAAGGCTGATTTCAAATTTATTTTCATGATAGCTGCAACATCTTAAAAGACTAAGGTGATTAATTTTCAATTTGGCATTTCTAATATCTGAAATAAGATCACAGTTTTACAACTTCCTGAGGCAGAGAATGAGAGTGACGAGGTCATGTTGGTGTAAACCAATGGCAACCCAAAGCAAGAGGGTTCTTGAGCAGCAACAAACATTTTGCAAAAGGCTTTCTGAAAGTAAAGCATGTATATGCTTTAAATGTATATAAACAAAACATTTCTGAAGTCAGCCTGTTGTGAAGCATATGTTAAACTCAAGGATGTTGGGTTAGATTTGAAAGGAGAACCTTTTGTTTATAGACTACTAAGTGTCACTTGTAATACTAACTGAAATAGCAGTTGAATGCAAAAGACTTGAACCAAAATGAAACACCACCACCACCCCAACAATGCTGTCTTCCCCTTAGTGATAGGTGGTTTTGTTTATATGAAGGAATATATGACACTTAATTTTCATTTCTGCATTATCATATGTCATTTTAAATCCAGCATCTGAAATCCTCGTGGCTGGAAAGCCAGAGCTCTCTGCACCTGTGGGTGACTTGCTGATGATGTGAAAGAATAAGCAACTGTCATTTCTAAGTAAAAGTTGAATTTATCCTTCTTATAGATGCTGTATATGGTATTTTAATTGAAAAAGAATGTTGGCCATCTTGCCTATATACGTTAATATATTAAAACCAGTAGATTTGATAGAAAATATTTCTGGTGGGATGTTCTGTTCAGGGCTTCTCAGAAATATGGCAGCACTACTACCTATGGCTCAAATGTAAGTGCAACCTGCATGTGACTGGGTTTGGATTCCTATCCCAGCTTTGCTGCTACTTTGATGAGAAAATTTCTTCTGTCCTGATTCCTGCTAATTCACTTCCTATTTCTTGCATCTAGTTCTGAAATTGTGGACTACTCAGAATGTGTCATGTCTAACCCTCACCCAAAAGGGCATATATTATGACGAAGTATAAATGATATTAAAATAATCATGGTATCTTACATGGGTGATTATTTATCGTTACTTCTAAAGCCAATGTTGTATCAGGGTGGATACATTACCATAATGCCATTCTTCAGCAAAAAAGAAACAAACAAACAGCCACGCCCCTCCCCAAACTTTCAGCTGTCTAATAATTTATCCTCTCAAAGTGTCAAGAAAGGCCTAGTTTTCCCTAAATAAAAAATAATTAAGTGTCTTTTATCAAGAGGTTGGAACAACAATAGGAGTGTACTCCAGAAGTTGCGTGCAGACTGGGACTTGATTATTCATTGTTCCTGAGAAAGACAAGATTCCTGTTTCTTATAATCAGGTATTGTCTTACCTCTCTGAGAATAGTACTATATTATTTTCCCTACTGGGAAGTATTATTTTAGTACCTGAGACATTAAATTGCTAAGTTGCATTTGTCCTCAAGAAACAGTCTCCAGGAATGGCTTTGTAAGGTTTTCTTTCGAGGGTGGTCTTTATTTCATTTCATTCAGGGTTATGTGAGCTTTTTAGGGTGAATTAAAGAGATGAGAACTTAAATGAAAGAAATTAGATGTTGTTCCACGATAGCCCATCATCTGCTGCTTTGTCGGCAATTTAGTTTTCAGTGCTCAGGCTGTGGGACACAAGTCGTTCCTAGCTAAAAGCAAGTATTTCTGGGTGTTTGCCTTCTGTATCAGGCAAACACTGCCCCCAGCCAGTCTTGCTTATAAAGCTCCTACCAGGTCCCCTCAATAAAAACACTCTCTGAAGCACTTGGACAGAGTGGGGACTGTGGTGGTTGAACTGAGAATGGCCCATGCCTCCATCCTCTTTGAGGTCTCATCAATTTCCTCTACTGGAAGCCTGGTAGCAACATTTTCAAGGGTTCCCTGAAGGCAGATACGATCATCAAAAAATGTTTAACTTGAGCACACTTCTTGTTACATCTGAATCAGTTTGCCCAGCTTCCTCACGAGTATAGAAAAATGTTTCTTTTTGTCAGTTAACATAATATGTTACGGAGTACTGTCAGGATCTGTCTTCAGACTACTTCCTTGCTAGAAAATTTTGTACCACTGGAACTGCAGAATAATAATAAGAGAAGCGCTAAACCTGTCCAAGGGGTAAAAAAATGCAACCACTCAGCCCTTCTGTCTCCCTTGATGGGGGTTACTATCAGAATTCAGCACTGATATTTTCATGAGTTGCTGAATGGATCCATGCATCTGCTCATAAATTTATTCCTAACTTACACAGAGGAATATTTAAAAATCAAACTGCACTCTTTCCATTGACAATAGAAGCACACTCTTTGTACTTGTAAAATTTTAAAAGCTTCCCCTCTAGGAAATCGTGAAAGTACCATGGGCAGGGCTGCTCATTCCTTCCAGCTTAGTTCCTCTTAGTTTCCTAATATCTGTCTTGGTTGGAAATCATCAGAATATTCTTCATTTTTCCAGTGAAAAATCAGTGTGAAAGAAGGGGCAGGAGAGAATAGTTTTTGCCCTGCAGAAAATACAGACTAGTCCTATAAATACAATACAAAAAAATCAGCATTTCCTTCACACATGCACTATTGATTCAGTGTTTGACCATAAATGGACTGGTTTAGGTTTTGACATCTTTGGGGAAAGCAAGAAGTCCCACCACTGGTTTTGTTTAGCCAAAACTCAGGTTTGACTCAGTTTTCCACATAATGTCAGAATGAATAAATTTCAATTAGACTGTGTTATTGTGTGGACAAACTTACACACAAGTGTCTTTAAACAAGATATGTATGAAGTATCTTCATTATAAATTCTTTATGTTAATTAAGTGAAAAATATTGGTGTACACTGGAAAAGTATTGAGGTAGAAAACCAAGTTAGGTAATGTAGCATGGAAACAAAACCAGGGAAAATATTTTAATTAGAAATAGCAGTGGTCTGAGAATTATTATAAATCCAGTGAAAACCATAGTCTTCAATGTGCTATGGAGAAGGCAGACATGATCTGTGGAAAAATAAACAGTCATCAATTAATTTTCTATTGAGAAAAATGATTTTAATCAAAACCACTTTTTTACCAGGCCTAGAAGGATATTTGATGTTTCGTTCTGTTGTGGTTTAACCCCAGCTGGCAGGTAGGCACCACACAACCCCTCATTCATTCCCCAGGGATGGGATGGAGGAAGGAATGATAAGGGCAGAAGTGAGAAAACCCATGGGTTCAGATAAAGACAGTTTAATAGCTAAAGCAAAGCCAAAAGCAAGCAAAGCAAAACAAGCAATTCCTTCAATGCTTCCTGTGGGCAGGCAGGTGTTCAGCCACTTCCAGGAAAGCAGGGCTCCTTCACATGTAATGGTGGCTTGGGAAGACTAAAGCCATCTCTCTGAATGAACCCTTATGCCCCCAGCTTTATGTGCTGAGCATGGCACCATATGGTCTGGAACATCCCTTGGGTCATTCCGGGTCAGCTGTCCCAGCTGTGTCCCCTCTCAGCTTGTTCATCCCCAGCCTCCTCACTGGTGAGGTGGGGTGTGAGGCAGAAGCGACCTTGACTCTGTGTGAGCTCAGCAGTAACAAAAGCATTTCTGTTATCATCGCTGTTTCCAGCACAAGTCCAAAGCATAGCAATGAAGAACATTCTCTCTGTCCCAGCCAAAACCAGCATGCACTCACTCTCTCCAAGAGTACACCTAACACTGTACTCTTGGAATATAGGGCTAAAGGCAACTGCCATGTACTCCCTTTCTAACCCACAGAACAGTCCTCCACAAAGGCGTTGTTCTTGATGGACTTCTGTGCAATTTGTTCTCCAAGATCCCTGATGTGGGAGATGCTTTATTCCTCAAAACAGTCTACTGCAGTCTTTCACTATCGTTACATGTTCCAACATCTAATCTCTTTAATTTTAGCCACCTCACCCATCTACAAAAGACTCATAGTAGAATAAGCTCTTCAGCTATTTGAAGATCTATAATCTACCTCTCTTCCTAAATTAGTCCAGATTTTCCTAAATTTCTTCTTATACTATGTTGATACCATCTCTTGTCTTTGAGCACTCCAAAACTGGTCCACATAAAAAGCACCCCATACCAGTAATTTCTCGACCTCTATTTCTGCAGTCATCTATACCTACCTCACATTTTTCCTAACTAATTTTTAGAGTTGTTCACCAGTTTTCGGGATTGTTTTAAAGTCTGTGTTTGCTTTCCAGCACATCTACATTTTGCTTCACGCTAAGAGCAAATTTAAGAAGCACACTTACTGATGAACATATTCTTTTTAGCCAGTGAATGCTTCTGAGTGATTTTACAGTAAATGTAAATAAAAGGGTGAGAAGCATATCTGCCTAATAATGTAGTAACATCGATTAGAAGGAAAAAAGTGTGAAAGCAAAAGATTTCAAAGTCATTATTCACACAGGATGTCTGGAATGTTGCTTAAAGTAAAAATCTAGGAGCTGCATAGAAGCTACTACCATTTGCTGGAAACCTTAGATTCTGAAGAAGTGGACTATTTTTAATAGGTCTTAAATAAAAAGATAAAGCATTAATTAATGTTTTCCAAATAAAAATGTGTAGTCAATACACGCAGACATTCTCTGTACTGTGTCTGCATGGTTGGACAATGCAACCTCCAGAGATCCCTTCCAACCTCAACTATTATGTGACAGGTTTCAGGGTTTTCAATTTTAAAGATACCACACACTACAACTTAGGAAGTAGTGCTATTGTCACACCAGGAGGAATCTCCAAGGCTCTCAGTTCTTGGATCATTTCAAAGTCTTCAGGTCCCTTTTGCTCCCTTAGGAAGTATTGCAAAATGCATGAAGAGACTGTTTTCCAGTATCCAGTAAAAGCAGCTGTAAGAACACTTGAGAGATCCCGCATTCAAAGGGAAAAAAAAATTCTCTGTCTGGGAGGGGTAAGGTGTCAAAAGTGCAAGAGTCCTTGCCTGTCATCAGGATAAGCTGTCAGTAACATGCAGGTGAGTTTATGTCAATATTCATGGCTGCTGTCTCATTAATATAAGTATGCATGCACATCCAGAATATAGTTCCAAGTAAGCAAGAGTTTGCATGTGCGCAGAAAAAGATGTTGCACCTAGTATCACTCTTATTGTTTTGCCCCAGCTACAGCTAAGTGCCCAGAACTGTGGTGTTCTGTCCTGGTTTTTGAGAACAAACTCAAAAGGTACTTTCATAGCTCCTGTTCTCCTCTTGACGTGGTGAAGAAATCGTAGAAACCATAAACCACTATGAAAGCCTAGTTTTAACTGTTTATTATTGTTAAGCATGGGAAGAGAAAGTCCCAGTGGTCTAATTGCTATTGTGGAGCCTTAGGAAATTCAAGTTATTAAACAAAATTGTCTGTGCCCCTTACTTGATCAATTTTTAAAATAATTCCTAAAATTAAGATGTAAATACTTTTCTTTGTTTGTGATTCAGCTTCCAGTGGCTGCTAAAGTACTCAATTGAGGCATAACATTTTAAAGCCTTTTAAGAGCCAAATAAAATTATTACTTATAAATTATTAAAAGCCTCCCACAAATGGAAAAATACTTACTGAAAAGTCCTTCATAAATAATGTTCCAACTAAATTAAGTAGTAGTATAAGGAATGCATTAAAGTTTGCGAATGAGATATTAGCAGTGTGCTCCCTTAACCTCAAAGTTATGATAGCTGGAGCACTTGCTACCCCTCTGAAACCTTGCAACTCCAAGTCCTGGCTCATTCTGGGAAAGAAACATGTGGTGCTACTGGAGATTGGAATAAGAGCTCGAGGTCAGGGGTCGACACAGTAAGGGAGTTTGCTCTTTAAGAGGTTATCTGTGGATCTGCAAAGCCAAAGTGCAATTGGGTTCTGTGATGTGATTTTAGTGAGTAATTGTATATGATCGTAGGTAGTTTCAAAGACAAGGTTGGAAGATTTTTCTAGCCTGCTTGTGATATCAATTTTGGGGAGTCTGTGTAGCTTGAGATGGACAATGCAGTTTCTTCAGAAATTGTCATCTGAAGTGATACAGATGGTAGCTGATTCATTTTAATTATAAATTTAGCAGACTGGTAATATGTTTTTTTTCTTTCTCATCCCTGTGATACCTGTAGTGTAAATCAGCAGCTTTGTAGTCTTGTACATTTTTTTCCACTGGTAAAACTCATGTTTGCTTTTGAGCTGTACTGCATCAGAGAAAATTTTGCATCTTTATTAAGAGAGTACAAGTCACTGTAATTGATCTGCCTGGATATTGCTTTTTCTTTGGTCTATGAGCAGATAGTTTGCCAGTGGGTTATCAAGTTACTGGCTCTTGATTATTCAAAACAATGTGAAACAAACATTTCCTATTGTTTTAGTTGTTTAGGGTTTCCTTGATTAAGCTGTCACTGCTGTCAGTTATGTTCTTATAAGCCTGCTTGGATCTATTTCATGTTAAGAAAAAGCTCAGATAAATCCAGGAAAGCTTAATGTTTATCCAATGTGAAAATAATTACTCAAAAGTGTTATTCTTAATCCAGATAATTAGAGTGAGGAAGGAGAGATCAGTGTCATTGTGAATTATGCCCTGGCAATTGACTCTTGGTCCTTGTAAGTTTCAGGTGAAGATGTGAATGGATAAAGGTTAGATTAACCATAATCCAAAGTAGCTGCAACCTAAATCTGTTATGATACAAGGATGATCACTTAAAAAGAGCTGGATTGTGGGATTGTTTCTGGTTGGATAAGATGCCGCTCGACTGGGACTAGTCTTAAAACATGCTTAGCACCATGTCACTGCAGCTGTAAGCACTTGTGCACGGTTTCAGGCTGCCACAGACTGCTGGGCTCTCCCTGCACAGTGTAAGACTACACTGCGTTGCAGTATCTGTACTTTACATTAACATGCTTTACCCTGTGTTTCATGGAAAATAGATGGTAACTTTTGCAGAGTGATTTGCTCAGTGATCACTTCTCTGTGCTGTTAAACATATTTCCTTGCGTTCACCATTTGAAACATTCTGTCCATCTACATGCAGTATAGTGTACAATGGTACAGGTACACAGTTAAAAAAATTGACCAATAAAAAATGTAAAAGGGACAAGACGTTTACTCTCTCTATTTAATTTATACCATGATTTTCTAGGGTTACTAATTATTAGAAAAGAGAAAACATAGCAATATAGTCTATGTAAGGATAAGGTTTGCAGATGTTTTTGTCTTTGAAGTTGCACAGTTTTCAGAAATCCATAATAAATGAACAAGACTAAATCAAAACAAATTCACTTTGAATGCAGGAAAAGCAGCATTAAAAAGGAGACATACATGTATCAGTACATACTGCAAGCAGAAAGTGCCTGATGCTTCAGACTTCCCTGTTTCTAGTTATGGACATAATAGTGACAGCTCAGATGACAGTATGTGTGGTAACTCTCCCTAAATATATAGACTACTGAATGTCGATTATTGTTACTTATTGGGAATAACACTGTTGAAAGAGGAAGAGAAGGTGGTGAAAGACAGGCCATTTCTTGAAAAACAGCACAGGAAATATTTGGTCTTAGCAGATAATTTAATTGCATGGTCCAGTCTTTGGAAAAATGGAAAATATGGTAAAGACATTTTTTCCTTCTTATTCAATTTTTGTAATAAATGACATGCATTTGTTGTGAAGTGATACATTTGTTCAGATCTCCTTCATCCTTGCTGGAAAACTGGAAGCAGCATTCCTTGATGGATGGCTAAGGTGAGGAAATAGTTAAAAAAGTAATTAATGGAATGCAAAAGCTAATAAGAGGAAAGCACCTTAATACGCACTTGAGCTAGAATCTTCTCTGTGAATAATTAAAATTATTTAAAGTTCATTTCTGGATTTTTAATAAAGTATGTCTCAATAAGACTTGTTCCTGGTTTTAAACCTTTCTACACTTAACTCACTACCTTCTTTTTGTAGTTATTTTTATAATTGTATTACTTTTTCTTAAAAGGGGGTTTAGGTAATGTTTATGTTTGTCTATGTTTTAAAAGCAAATTCTGCAAGAGGCATAACATTCCTAAGTTTTGTTCCTAACATAAAAATTATCCATTTAGAATATCACACGAAAGTGTTTTTTCTAATGCCACATTATATGCTATGGATTTGTGTTATACAACTATGGTGTTCTCCTGCATCCTAAACTCCCTGCCTCTAAAACAATCTTTCGTGGAAGTGTATGTCATTACCAAAAACTTTCAGGCTTACGTCAGAAAAGATTTTAGGGCAGGGATTGAAGTTTTCAAGCTTTTGAATATAAGTCAAACTTTAATTAAAGTAGGTGAGGAAGAGACTTCCCCGCTTGATAGCAAATTACAAGGGTGTATAGCACAGTTTCCCCACACCTTTCAGCAAAGGCTTTTAGTGATTGATACTGAAGGGACCACTGGTCTCATGTAACGCAGGAATTCGTAAGTTAGAGAAAGAGGAGTATAAGAAAAAATCCCATAGTATAAAGGGCAATAAGAACTAAATGTAGAATTGCTACCACAAATTCTGACTGTGAAAATATTAACATGGAAAAACTGGTTAATAGGGCAAAATGTCTCTTCAGAATTGAAACTGCAGAGAAGGCAACATCTGGACATAGGTGGAGAGTGCCGTTTTCCTCAGTGGAAAAGATGAGTTAGGACGAAAATGAAATGATAGCACTCTAGAGTTGAGCACTCTCGGCCCCTTCTGCATTTTACAAATAGACTGGTAGACAGCTGACTGTCTAAGTCACGGAAATGTCACTGACATATATGGAAAATGAACAATAAAAAGGAAAATAATAACACCAGTAAAAACCTTGAAAGTTTTCGAAAATTCAAAATCAGTGAAACAAAACCAGAAATGGAACCACATTTAATGTGTTGAAAAAAAAGAGAAAATCCTGTGAGAGTATTTGTAGTGTCAAAGACCACAGTAAACTGTAATTTTGTATTCTGTATCCAGTATCTGTAATTTTGAGTTCTTTAAGTAGCTTGAAATTGCTTAATTATTAGGGATCATAGAAACTAATTGTAATTAACACAAAGGAGATAATATAACTGGACCTATCAAAAGAGAAGTAATGAAATAATTTAAACATCAAGTTGCAATAGTCACAGAAGATAGAAGGTTTTTCTCTGAGGAAATTGAAGTAGCTGGTAAAAATGTGACATTTATCACTTTTAAGCAGCTTCAGTGCTGAACGATGACCAAAGTCTGTCAGGTTTTTTGAGTAGTGATGATCCCAGGAAGCTTAGGGAATAGGAAAAGAGTTTCTGATGAATCAGGCTGACTTTTGCTACAGGGTGAACAGATTGTTTCCCTGTTCAGCCTCTCTGAGGTCTGGAAGCCATACGTCAGTGGAAAAAGCCTTGGCTGATTTCTCTAATTTCCCAGGATTAGTGAGGTTTTAAGCTAAAATTATGATCTTCTGTAACTTCCATTAGTGTACCAGAAAACGTAGTTTAAGAACAACAGAATTCTTTTACTGACTTTAAATTTTATCTACTTACTTGCATGTTCAACATGCATCAACCAGCTACATTATTGTTTCAGAATTTTATGAAGTATTATAAAATAATGCAGAAGGAAATGTTAGAATAGCTCTTGTTCTGAGACAGCATAGTAATTTACTGACCATGGACAATTAAGAAGTAGGTACCTTAGGACAGCCATGAAACCAGTGCAGATTAGTCACAGCTAATCTGTTCTTGTAACCCAACAGAGTTTTTCAGTTTCAGAGAAAGAGGAATTTTACTTGTGTAAGACTAGCTCAAAGCAAACTGAACATTCAGGAAATTGTCACTGAACATAATTCAAGTTTCTTAACTTACAAGACATTGAAGCATTTTTTAACAAAAAATGTGGAAATGCATTAAATGTATTTATGTCTAGAAAACAAGACTGGTTTTGTCAGTGTTTTCTAATATTTTGTTCTTCCAGGGGGATGGCAAAATAAACTGGTTTTTGTGGTGTTTTGGCAGAGAATATGAGTGACTGTTTTGAATCACATGACAAGTACATTTTGTCCATTAGCCTATTTCTGACAGTGGCCAGTAAGTTACTACAAGAAATTGTCCAGAAGAATATTTTCCATCTTCTAATGATGTCAGCTTTAGAGATTTTTTTCATAGTCTTTACCATATTGTTGTATTTTAGTGCCCTTGATAGTCCTCTGTTCATTAAATTTGTCCAGTTGCATTTTGATTCTATTTACACTTGCGGCCTGATGCAGCAATGACTTCGGTTAAACAACTAATTTAATTACTAATTATTTGGAAAAAAGGAATTCCTGGTAAAGTGCTTATTTTAAATGGACTGCCTAATAATGTAATTTGATATTCCCTAGTTCTCGTGTTATGAGACAGTGGAAATTTTTACTTGAGACCATAAAGAGGGAAAAAATTCTCTTGCACCATGTTTTTACAGTGTTAAAGGGTCCCAAGTTGAATTAATTTATCTGTCTAGAGAGTGGCACTTGTATCTTTGTTCATTCTTTGTCATCTTCAGTACACTTCTTTGTATTTTTTGAAGCTTTGTTGTATTTTTATGAACAGCATCCAGTCTTCAAGAAGTGGCTGCTACCCCAGTGACTTATACCACCTTCTATTATTTACAGAAAAAAATTTAAATATTTTATTTGTATTTTTTTTCTTTTGCCACACATTGAGCTGGTGCTTACTGTCCACTACGTGTCCATAGTAGCCTTTCTTAAATTTGACATTATTATCTATCGTGATTTTATTTGGATTGCCTTTCCTGTCTATATTTTACTTCATATGCATTGAAAGTAGATTTTTCTTTCCCAGTCTTGTAATCATGAAATATTTCTGTAACCAAATGATTCATTTTTGTGGCGTCAAAATTCTTTTTGAAAGTCATTTATGAGGCAGTTGAACTGCACAGAATCCTATGGAAGTCCACTGACAATTATCCTTCACTTTGAAATCTAGGAGGTTTTTGTCTGTTTTCCTATTTCAAGGGGTTTTTTTTAATTACATGGCCTTTAATCTTATTCTGCAAAAGATTACCTTAAAATCTACTGGCAAAGACCCGGGTTTTTTTTTGTATTAAATTAATGTATTTCCAGCCAATTTACCTGGCCCAGAGATCTGTTTCTACTTCTGCTCTGAGCACAGACACATTTGATTAAAAGGGTGGACAACCTGTATGCAGCTTTATTCTGCAGTCAGTACTCATCTTGCTGAGACAAAATTTTGCTTCTGCCCAAGATCTTTGGGAAGGTAATTGTTGGCTTCTAAGTTAGAGAATCAGACTTTACATTTGGTTTGAGTTGTGAGCAGCATGTCAGTTTGGTTTCCATTTTGTTTAGCTGCTGCTTCAGCAAGAATAATAAAATACATGGGAATTTGATTCCTCAAAATTGGAAATCCCTGTCTCAGGAAGGATGTTGAATTGCACTGAGTTCTCCCTGAAGCTATCATAAGTGTCTCCTTTATATGCAATTCCATAGCCTATGTCAAGAAACTAAAAGTAATATCAAATTATTTAACTGTGTCTTTTGATTGCTGTTTCTTCACTCCTGTGTTGCTTGGAATCAGTAGTAAAAACCCTGCAAGATTGTTCAGTAAATTCTCATTACTGAGGTAGGTTTTTAGAAAAGTGTGTCTATCAAAAGTCCATTACTCTAGCATGGGGTTTTTTTTGTAAATATTGTAATATTTCCTGCATTAGCTTAATGAAATCTGAATATCCCTAGTTTAAGCAAGAGGGGTAACAACATAAACACCTACTAGTGCACACATATGTATATATTTTTAAAATGGAGTGTAAGTTTCTAAAAGTACTGTTGCTTAAGAGAAAACCTTTTCTGCTCCAAATGGCAAAATGATTGAAACTACATTTAATAGACACAAACATTTATATATAATAGAAATTTCATGAAAGGAAACACTGTGTTCTGTAGTTCGTTCTGTTTCGCTGTTCTGTATTGGTACTGATGAATTATAGCTTCTCCCTTCACAGTTCCTACATACAGAGAGTTTTGTTGTTAAGCATGAGATGACCATGAATGTTTGAGTCCTGCAGGCTTCTGTCTTGTTACAAACCAAAATTGAGGGAAATTATTTTGTAGAATTTGCAAGCATAAAACTGCTAAGTGAATAAATGCTTCTTGTTCTAAAAGAAATTAATTCAGAGGCATTTTGTAGTGAAATCAATAGTCATGGCATTTGAAAAAAAGGATTTGTGTTCCCTAAATTTGTGTGGTTTTCCCTCAAATGGAAAATCTCCCATGTATGATGTGTTTTAAGGCTTTATTGGTGTTAGGGGTTTTTTTGACTTCTCAGTTCCGTTGTGGCTGCAGACTTGCAAGCCAAATGGGACACTTACAGTCATTTTTATAATATGAAGCTAATAATTTTATGTCCTATTGTATGTGGAATGTTTGAACTAAATGTTTGATGTTTGAACTAATAAATCCTATGATCTCTGCAGTGACCCTGTCAGGTGATTAATGTACATTTTGGACTAGCAAAGTCAAATAAGAAATTTTCTTTGGTTGGGACACCTGTCCCAGAACATGTACCCTACGGCATAGTGTTTCTGGAGCTCATCCTATTCATTGTCATGCCCATAAAGAAAGCTTTTTGCAAATTCCATAGGTCTCACGTATGGCAATAATAATCTAATATATAATGCAGAGAGAGAGTAGAAAGAAAATCTGTTTCTGTTTTTGCATGCTCTTCAAATGCAAGTCCTTCAAATACTGCAAGATACAAGGCTGTGCTCATTTGGGCATTTCTCATGTGCCTGCTGGTGTCTGGGTGCTGTTTGCTCCAGTAAGGATGAAGTTCCTCTGTTGAGAACAAGCTTTCTTGTAAGTTTTCTCAGGCTTTCTAGTTCTGATCAAAGGACTACTACTGCAAAATTGTTTATGCATTCCTGATTCCCACCCTAGTAAAAAAAAATGCACAAAAAAAAAGATTGTAAACAAAATTTATCTGCTTGTTTCAAATTAGAGCATTCAGGCTGGCTTTAGTTTGGAACTTCAAGTGCTATTTCAGGTAATCTATCAGTATCTGAAATAATTTACATATGATAAATTTATTAGGAGTCTCATATTCAGATAACCTCTTGGGTATGTTTTTCTTCCCCATCTTAAAAGACAAAAGGTTTTCAAATGGAGATTGAAGCAGGTCTGAGATGTGGCACTGTACACACTCTACTCTTTCCTTTTACAAATTTCCTCTTATTTCAATGATCTAAAATAGTACATTTCTATTTTATTTCTATGACTTTGTATTGCTCTTCTTTTCTTTTTTCTTTCCTTTTTTTTTCCTTTTTTTTTCTTTCTTTTTTTCCTTCCATTTCCTTTTTTTTTTTTTAATTTACACTTGACCTTTGTTTGTCACAGGTTACAGTATTGCATAGACCTCATAATCTATAAATCCTTCTGGGCTCTTCTATTGTGCAGTTACCTTTGTGTGTGAGAGATGGGACTCAAAACAGTGGATGGTGGCCTGAAATCCTGCTCCTAGATCCCCATGAAAAATAGTGTCAATCCATGGAGTTGAAGTTTATATCATGAGTTAAGCTCCTCAACGGTAGTAGCACATCCCTAATTTTCTGTTCTGGAAACCTGAGGGATTCACTGCATGTGAATATATAATGTGGCTATATAAATCATGGCAGCATTAGGTGCTAGAAAGCACAATTATTGTTTCAGGTTCAAGGGCTCTAGACCAGCTTGTCTTGTAGAAGTGAACTTCTGCAGTTCACTGGTAAAATAGAGCAGTGAAACATAGGGGAGATTTGCTTTGTTAATCTACTCACTGGGGCCAAGTATAAACTCTTCCTCTTGGTCTGTGCCCAGTTTACTATCCAAATCAGGAAATTTCTAGGTACAGGGCAAAAAGGCATTTCTGGTCCATGATTTGATACAGGTTGAAACACACATTGTGTGCCTGAAATAAATTTGGTATTGTATCAATTAATGTCACTCATTCTGGTATGGGAGTGCTTCTAAAGACAAAGAAACATTTATGTGAGAAAATCTAGGTAATTGAGCTCCAGCAGGCATGCAGTGAATATAATTTGATTTTGTTGTACTTAAATTTACATTCTGGACCTTTCGGGGTCCAGAACCAGAAAGGGGAAGGATCATGACCACGGCTTAAAGTGAGGATTCCTGTTTAACTGAGCATAGCAGAAATGCAGAGGAGTGTAGCAAAACCAAAGTACAGTATATAATAATTTTCTTGCACAAAACCAGGCATGGTTTAACTGTGAGTTTGTTAAAACAGAAATAAACAAACCTAGATGTTTCCTTGTTTTCTTCTTTAAATGCTGATGCATCATTGTCTCATACAAGAAGCCACTGAATCATCATCATATGTAGTGACTATAATGCACTGTGTATGTAGATGTCTGCATCTGAACAATGAGCCTATGCTCTTCCAAAATCGATCAAGATCAAATTATGCTTTTTTGGGATGCATTTCTTCTTTTAAGACTGATATTTTAAATTCTTCAGATGAACTATCCTGGACATCTGCCTATTTCTTTAATTTGAATATAGAGAGATGACCAGCTCTGATCTGAAGGTCTGTATTTTTAGCACCTAAGGTAGGGGCAATGAATCCTGCCCATTGTGACTGATAGGATGATTCTTAGGAAGGTTCAGGGAGAAAAACCTACAGCTGCAGCGTCTCTTAACTACCTACTGTGTTTATCTGCCCACTCAGAAATTGCTCAGAAGGTAGGTGAAGTGTGATGTATTGTTAGTTTTTTCTGTTTTGTCTTTAGGGAAAAGAGAGCAGCTAGAGAAATAATGAAAAAGCTGTGTTCGCAGAGTAGCCCACAGCTGTAAAATAAGGTATAGCTGCCTCTAGCTAGGGTAAATTTAGACTGTTGAGGTTTATTTTATCTTTAATTATTTTATTTTTAGGAGTGCAATTTTCTAAGCAGAACCTGTATGAATATGCTGGTTTTGGCAAGCCCTTCGTCTTTTCATGTCACACTATCTCATCCTTTGCCTTTTTCTTACATCCCCCCATCTCTTGCTTTCTTTGCTAATGTATAAAACACCTGCACACCTCCTGACTAACTTTCTCTTAGAGAAGACTCCAGTGTTTGGTTAAGTCACGGGAGACATGGGGATTTGTGCAGCCCTCTCGCTTACGCGCTGCGGAAGTGATGACAGAATAGTCCCGACAGTCACTAGAGAAACTGACACATCACACCCAATTATGCGGCCTTCCCGGCCCCTCACGCCATTCTTCCCTGAAATATAAGCTTTCTGTCTCACACTCTATTTTTTTTTTTTTTTAAGACATTTGTTATGTAAAAGAAAAGGGAAAATGGTTTGTGTGGGGGGAAGGAGTTAGTGTATCATTCTAAAGAAAACTGTTATAGAGTAAGTCTTCAGGGACATTCAATATATCAGCTTAAACATAATTTAAACACTTGGAAATATTATTTTTAGAATTCACACAGGAAAAAATACCAAATTTAAATTGATGATAATAGAGGAGTCAATTGTCATTAACTGTGACACTGCTCATCAACTCTTGTGAGCTAGTGGGAGTTATTTGTCAGTAACGATAAAGTACAAATACATACACTAATCTATATCTGCTGGGGATCCCCCACAGCGTTCAGCCAGCTGTAGGAAAAGCAGATTATTTTTCATGTTAGTACCACATATGGCATAAAATGTACTCATGATTTTCTTTCCTCATCCCTAGAACGATCTATCCCTTCATAGTGAGACTGCATGAGTGTCACAGCTTCCTTCCTTCTCTTTGTACAACAACTGACATGACAGAAGAACAAAACTGGCTTTCAGCAATTTCATTGTATTTGTAAGAAGAGGAATCATTAGAAGTAAAAACACATGTTGCAGTGATAATTAGGTGCACTTACCCTAAAATTGTATTCCAGATTATAGACAAGGAGCAGTGATGACATTTTATAAAACTGACTAAGAAGAAGCTGTCTCCTCTGAACTTCATGGAAAATTTTATATTACAGAATCTACGGCAACGGGAGGTTTTTACCAGTAGCTAGAACTTAAAGTGGACATTTAAATGACTGTGGTTTGCGGGTTTTTTGTTCCTTGTTAAATTGTATCTTTAAGTTTTGACAGCTATCCTATGACAGCAGAAATACAACATTATGTCATGATTATTTGGCAGTAGTTGTAACACAAATTATACACATATCTTTGCTGTGAATTGCATAATAAGAACTCCAGGAGTTGTCAAGCAACAAAGACTTTTCTGCTGCTCTTTCTAGACTGAGAAAAGAAACATTCAAAACATACCAGATCATGAAAGAGGAAAAAAGCTAAGTCCAAGAATATGGAAAATGAGTGGTTACAGTCACCACATGAGAAAATAAACTAATCTGAAATGAGTACAAGCTCTTCATAAGAAGAAAAGAATGTATTTCCCTGCCTTCTGAACTATTGCTGCAGAAGAGCTTCTAAAGGAGAGATTGGTACAAGAGTTAAACCGTGTTTTGCGTGTTTTGCGTGTAAACATGCGTGTTTTGACCTTCTGCTTTGCAGCTACAGAAATTAAAAAGGCTGGAACATTGGTGAACCAGCCTCCCAGGAGAGCTTGTGAGATGCCCCTCGTCCCCTCTGCCTTGGCTCAATCAAGGTCTGGGGACAGTGTCCATCATCTCCTCCTGGCTCCTGCAGCACTACAAGAGAAGCTCATGCTGTCTCAGTACCCCTGTGGCCTGAGGAGCCAACACGCAACCCCAAACTCCTCCTTTTTTTCCTTTTCAGTTTTTGTAGATCTGAGACAGGGAGAAACAGATTCATGCCACTTCAGTGAGCAATGTAAAATTAGGCAGAGCAGAGTACCAACTTTTTCTTGGCTTCAGCTCTTTGACATTGCCATAAAGCTTTGCACCCTACTCCAGCAACTGCCACGGGCATTTGTTACTGCTCTCTGCACCCTTGATTGTCCATCCCATATTTGAAACTTTGACATGTTAAAACACTTAACAAGAAGCTTTACAGTCCACTTAGCACTCAGGCAGGCAACGTGGCACTGCACAATACAAGAGGTGCTGTGTGTTTTTTGCTATCTGCTTGAGCAGGTATCTTCATCTATCTGAAATGCCAGGGGCAAAGTCAGGACATCTGCAGAGTCTGTAAGCCCTGCAGACACAGGCATTGCTAACACAGATGAATTCCAAGCTCCTGAACCATGCTGGGCTTGGTATTGAACAGATTCATTGCACATAAACAGCCAGCTCCTCCCTTCTTCAGAGATGACTGTCCAAGTGTTGTGGGAGGCCATCCATACTTGAACAGAGAGGCTGCAAATTTAGTGTAGGTGCTGTAAATCTAACACATGTATCAGTCTTGACCAGCTGTCCTTTGGACCCCTTGTGACAGCACCTACGACAGCTTCTCTTTTTCTTTCTCCCTGTACCCCAGGTACCCTGATCCACCCAGCCAGTCTACCCAGACACAGTGCAGGTGATGGACAATGGAACGTTACCTTCTATTGTAAGGAAAGCGTCTGAAAACATTCCCCAGCACACTGCATGCTCAAGCTACGGCTATAATATATGAATCAGGTGAGACTTTATTTTCTGTATTTCTCTCTATAAAAGAAATTTTTACAAAAATTAATGTTGAGTTAAATATAGCAAGAAAATACTGCAGTTTGCAAAAATTTGGTTAAATTTTTATGGGTTTGTTAGTAAAATTCTAACAGTGATGCACACTTGAAAGCTGAGTATTGGGGCACAATTTCACTCTTACTCATATCAATTTATCCACTACTGTATGAATAATGGAGTGGACTTAGTCACTCAATAGCACAGGACTACTTATTGCATGGAAAGATCTTTGCTATTTAGTGTGGAGATCCAATAGATGCCATCCTATCTTTCAGTATTGAAAGTTGTTATCAACTGCTTTTTAACAGAAGCCCTTTTAAAACCATTTACACCTGATTATTTGCAAAGGCTAAGGAGGCACATTGGACTGTCTGGGATTTATAGAAAGCCAGAAATATTGTCTGGACAGATTTTATTTTTTAACAAGAACTGTGAAATAGTCCCTGTTCAGTTTGCATTCACTGGCCAAAATCATTTAGCCAGGCAAGGTGGCAAATGTTTGTCTGTGATACTGTCAGCCTTAGATTTGGTGATTCACTCACTGTGTGTCCCAGTGTAGCCTCAGTGAAATGGGGTGTGATGATCAGTCCCCATAATATATCAGTTTTGTTATGTGTAGCCTGATGGCTAAGAGTTAACCATTGGCAAGATTATCAGGGTCTTGCAGAGGGGATCTGCCACATGAGAATCCAAAGAAATCTGAAGATTAAAAGTGATGTGTTAGAAGTAGATGGAACAAAAAGGAAGATTTTAATTTTAAGCCAGTGTTTGTGGTACAGTGGAGTCAAACTGGGAGTGGGTGATTTCACCAAGGAGTCAGAATATTGCAAACACAGTTTTATATACTTCTTTGCTAAAGGAATGATGAGGCAGTGGTTATGTTCAATTGAATAGCCCGTGTCCAAAGTGTGTTAGGTAGGGAGCAATGAGGTCTACACACGTGCCTACATGAAGGATGGCACTTGAATGTGGTGTTTAGACATTCAGTGGGATATGTACATTGTGCATGCAAAAGGTTATCTAAAGATTTGGGCTGAAGCATGGTTTGGGGGATTATCCATTCAAAAGCTAATATGTTGTCCTCTGTTTCCTCGGTATGGGAATGGGTTACCTTTTCTGTGGGAAACCACACATTACAAATGTACTACATATTCTGCTGAAATGCAGTCTTAAGTTTGTGTTCTTTTCAGAAGCCTCTTGACTTTAGAACTGGCTGCCTAAAGTCTCCATGGAAGGAGAGAAAAACACGGAATATATTTAGAAATACTTAAATATAACTTGAAATAGTTTTCCCATTCATTAAAAGTTTGCTTGACCCAAAATGTCAGGACCCACCAGTGCGAAAAGCAAGAGATTAATATCTCTTGTATCCCCTTTCCACTCGGATAAGCCCCAACTTCGAGCCTGCTAGAACAGGAGGTGTCTGGAGTTAATCCTGTAACTACAACTGCTTCTTGCAACTCAGCCTCAGTGTATTTTGAGATTTAAGTCCACAATTGAGGAGGAAGAAGGAAACATTCATGATAATTTTTTTCCATAGCAGCTGTTTGAAACTGTTAACATGCTTGTACCTTTAAAAGTAGATCCCAGGGGAAAGAGACTGAGGCAGATTGCAGTTAGAGGGCTAAGAAGCACACAGTAAAGTAGGTAAATTCAGGGTTTTCTCAGATAAATATGTCATTGATCATTGAGAGAAGAGGTAAAATTGTGTCAAGAGATTTGCACACACACTTTCGGTTCTCCTGGGGATACAGGATGCACCTGCTGAACACAGAAAAAAAAATCCTTGTGTGCAAAAGATTGCTACCAAACCATTAATAAAAAAGTAAAGTTGTATCTGCACACAGTCTTATAAAAAAAGATAATTTTTTTCCAATTGGAGAACTCACCTTTGATTAAACATATTTAGCAATTGTAATTTAGAAAACTATCTGGAAATATAGACTTTGCTTGAAATCAAGTTTAAAACGATAGTTTTAAAATCACATTGTAGAAATGTTAGGAAGGCTGCACATAACTTCTGCATTTTTGAAGTTAGCTAGGATTGGTGAGACATATCTGGGATACACTATATGTTATCTAGACTGTTGCTGTGAAAAGACTATTTTCCTTTCCTAATCTTTAGTGTCATGAAGAGTAACTTTTGAAAGCTGTGCCCAAAAAGCTGAAGGGAAGACATACAGGCAGATTGCACACTAATTTTTTACTGATTGCTGTTGTTTTTATCAGAAGTTTTTATACATAAGGTTCTTATTGTCCTTGTAGAAAAAGGGAGGTAGGATCAATTTCCTCTTTAACATATTGATAAACAACTCCAGATATAGTGGCAGGGGGAGGAGGAAACTACATTTACCTTTGCGTGACCTATATAGGAATGCTGGAAAAATTAATTCCAGAATATTATGGCTACATTCCTTTAAGTTGTGGATATGATTTACATAGTAGGTCTTCTTGAGCCATCCAGCTTCTTTCATCTTTATACTGTAAATTGCTTTCATCCACTGCCCTGCCCCCCCACCAATCTGTATGCTTGAGGTATTGTTGTGATAAATTATGGAGGTACAGAACTGAAAATGGTGTGTAGATTGTCTAAGAAATTGAGTGCAGTCAGCCTTCAAAGTGGTGGATGATGTGCTAAAACAGCTACCTTCCCCTGGTCAGGTCGCACATGTCGTCAACAAGCAGCTGCTTTTAACTTTGCCTTTTGCCCAGAGCACTGAAAGCAGCTGGATTTATTGAATTAATAACTGCTCCATTTGGGGTGTTTTGTTTTCCCATGACCGTGAAATCTGGCTATAATGTTAGCAAAGTGTAAGACACGTCTCCTTCACCAAACTAGGTGGTGTCTTTTTTTCTTCTTATGCGGTACTTAATCTGTACAGCAGAAAATAATTGGAAAACTGTACCTGCGGGGGAATAAAATGATGAAACATCTCTTGGTAAACAGAGCTAAGAAAAAGGGAAGAAGCACATAAAAATGAGGCGGCCGATACACACATGCCGAGTGTGATTTTGAGGACACTCGTACCAGTCCTTAAATCCATCTCTTTGGTTGCAATGCTTAGCAGAGGTCTTATTTGATCACCTGGTGTATTGCAAACAGTGTGGGAATGTTAGTGGTAGTGGTTGGATAAATAGTTACTGTGCTTTAGACCAATTTTTTCTTCTGAAGGCCCTGAATTTCATGAGACTGGTTGAGGAATGGTGGCAGTGTGTTATGCAGATGGAGGTGGGTGAACCTGTGGCCTCTGGCTTCTCCAACCACAAAGGCATAAAGAATGTCCTACTACAGAGCTTTGAGCCAATCCTTCTTAATAGGCTTTTGTGTGGAGCTATTGTAGGTAGGGGTCACTCATTCTCTTGAGACAATTCACAAGGTAACACCTTCAGGTTTTATAAGTCATGGCACATTTAGAGTAATTCTCACGTTACAGCTAGTCTACCTTGCTTAAAGTGCTGGAGTTATCTTCTTATTAATAATTTTTTAAATATTAATAAAATGTGGCAGGAATTGTTTAGCTGCATTCTTGGGATAGAAAAGGAAAGACAAAGGAGGAGCTGTTGAGAACATGGATCTGCATGTAAAATGCATTGCATGCCCTGGTTATTGCAAGTGGCACCTATTATCAAATCCTGATCTTGTGTCTTTCTCGGCACAGGAAAGGGGAATTCCTGAAGTACTTCAGGCCTTGTTGACTTGGCTTCCTGCAAAAGGATGACATGAGCTTGGGAGAAATGGGATTGAATGTCAAGCTGCCATTTCTAACCACATCTGTACCTGTTAGCTAAGCATAAACTGAGTCCAACGAGGATGTGTGCGGCTTCTGTATTACTGGCAGAGCTTATTTACACGTATTTTCAGCTTCCTAAAGACTCTTTGGGAAAGGTAGAGGAGGTATGACCTGCTAGAGCCAAAAAAGCTGCACTAAACTTTCAAAAGCTCTCCAGCCCTCATCAGACCTATCTTCCCAAAGTCAGGCACTGGCCTGTTGCTGCATCTTCTAATTCTGAAGACTCTCTCGTGATGAAATCTAAAGTTTTACCAAAACTGTGCAATCTCCTTTACAGAGCATGGTGAAATTATCTGCACTTTAGTTTTTAGTTTACTCACATTGCATATTTATGTTTTATGTCTCTGGAGTTTCAGAGTTCTGCAAATAGATATAAAAAAGACATAATTTTTGGCTTATATTGTATAGATAGATTTATGTCTTTTTTGTGGAAATTACTGCCCTGGTAACTTCAAAATGTGCAACTCTCAGGAGTAGAAATGGCCATTTTACCCAACCAATTTTAAAATTGCTGCAGAGGTATTAAAAAAAAATTATGATGTGCCAAGTATTTCTTTCATTTGCTTCTAAATTGTCACAGAATATCAAAATGATTCAGTGCATTCCCTCTAGAAAGTTGGAGAGTTCAAATTCCAAGTGGGAAAAAAGGCAATTTGTTCATAAAGCAGCCATCCTGTTTGCAAAACAATTTCCAAGACACTTGAGAGAGGTTAAGATAACAAAACACAATAACTTGTATCCTTGTTGTGTGTGTACTTCTTTCTAAGTAAACAGTTCCATCATCAGCTCTTCCCCCTATGAAAACAGCTTTTTATTTAGGTTAACTAAGTCTTGTGCCTCCTCATCCAGAACTTGTTTTACTTTTTTCCTTTTCTTCAGAATATATGGTATGTACTTAAAATGCATAAAATATCCCAGGAGTGGGGTATTCTGCAGATCAGCACCTTCAGCTCATGTTCAGGTGCCTGCATAGCAATGCCTAGATTGTGTCCGCCTGTGAAAGGGGTTTTTTAGAGATGGATATTTCTGAAGAAGCTAATTCACAAGTGTGAACTGTTCTGACAATTAGATGAGATCACTTCTTTTCATATTCTGTGGTGGTCGTCTTCCTTTATCACAGATTTGGTAACTTTTGTAATGGATGAAGCAACTACAGCTGCTGCTTTCAAAGTTTGTATCCATCTCCAGAGCAGATTGATCCTGTACACTGAGCGAGAAGAGAGAGATTTGCAAAAACAAAGCATGTTTGTGTTATTAAAAACTGATTTGGTGTTATTAAAAACTGTAAGATATGGGGGTGGAGGAGTGGGCAATGGGAGTAAGGAAGTGTTAACAGTTAGAGTTTTCTGAATGAAAATGTAAATTCTGCAGGGAAGTTACAAGCTTGGTAAACTAGTGTTTTCTAATGAAAAACATTTAGCTCCAAATTTCACATTAAATCTCATCTGTCCTGTCCGTACCCCTTTGTCTATAAGGTGGTTATCACATTTTTTCCCCTCTTTTCTCTGCTGAAATACCTACCAGGCTTGGTTTTGTAAATTATGCATCTCCTTCCTTGCTGTTTTCCATCATATTGGCATCAGGTCCAGCAGCTTCTCCCCACTTGCATAAGGAGCATCAATAAGGAATATGAGAAATGCTGGTAATTCCTTGCTCCTAGCTACAGCACCTGGCAGCAATCCTGAAAAGGAGAAGCCCTTTGAGAGAAAATTTTAGAAATGCTTCCAGGTCACTCTTGCCCTAAGTTTGTGCCCATCCTGTCTTTTGTGGGGGTTAGAGTGCAATTAATAAGGTGAAATCTTCAGAGCGTTCACTCCAAAAAGGAATTATTAAAAGTGGAAGCTTTTTTTACTAAGACTGTTCTGAAGTGTGATTTTTTTTTCTTTTTTTTCTTTTTTTTTCTTTTTTTTCTTTTAAGAAAATTTTCCAGTTTGGCCAACTGAAGGCATTTTTGAGTAAGTGGCAGCAAGCCATCCCTGCTTTGAGTATACAGATCCTGTCCTTCAAAAACAAGAGGCAAGATGTAGAGATATTTTCCAGAGTAATTATGTCAGTGTGAAAAAATTTATTATTGGGAGTTAATTTTGCAAAATTATAAGCAACATCTAAAGAAGGTTTTATAACAAGAAGGATGTGGCAGTTTTGGGAACAGGCTGAACTGCTTGCCCTCCCTGTATGAGTTTTTGTCATTTATCGTAAGTCTATTGGGCAAAAGCTTCACAGTGGAAGTCCAATAAAAAGAAATGTGATATATATATATATATTTAACTAGAAAAAAAGTGCATCTGTGTGTTAGGTCAAAATTGGTAGTAATAATAGTAACCAGCAATAGATACACCTCAACAGATGCAGAAATTTATTATGTTAAATGCCAAGAACTTTGAAAACACAGTCATAAGCTTCCTCTGCTTTACCTACATAAACAATCTGCCCTGAAGAACAGGTCTTAAATTGTCTCCTGCTCTAAATTCCTAGTAATTTCTAGTACCAGACTGTTCATCTAGTTTTATTATCCTCTTTGATCTTGGTCAAGATAGGTAATCCAGTAACATGTATTCATTAATATAACTAAAAATGAGCAAAGTTACCCTAAGGATTTACATTCTAAGGGGATCTTTATATTCCTTTTAATTTTATGTGATCAATTTGCTCTTCTCTGCCAGACTGTGAATCCCAATTCAGCTGTGCAGGATGTGATATGGCAAAAATATTTGCCATTTCCCCACTGAAGTCAAGATGGCACATGGAGATTACTGAAATCCTGCAAAGATTCTGCACCTTCTTTGCTCTCATTCTTCTGGACTGGGAGGAAACAGAAATCTCACAAGAAAAACTCATATCCCGACTTACTGAGACAACATAAAGAAGAAAAAGTAGCATGAGACTGAGTCAGATCCACACTGGCTGGTCCTGCCTTGATTAACAGACATCACAAAAGTCCTGGTCATTTGGGCCTGAAGCAAATTGTTTGCCTATTAAATACAATGTGACTTGAATCTGAACTTAAAGTCAAACTGTAATTGGGCCCTAAAATTGCCTAGACTTTTAAGCTCTGATAGCATTGACAGAGTATGAAGCAGCTCAGCTCCTTCACTGGTGGTGTTCTGTGTCTTGCCAATATAACCTGTAGTTGAATGACTTGTTAACCAGAGCAGTAACCAAGAAAGTGATTTAAGCCAAAATTGCTGATCCCATCTCTTCTGTAGATTTACTTTCAAATACATCCATAGTATTTTTTGGGGGGTTTTTTTGGTGGTTTTTTTTGTTTGTTTGTTTGTTTTTTTTTCAATTTTAGCATAATATTTGGACTAGGCAGACTGTTTTGCATAGTAATTAACAGCTGATTTTCATGGCACCAAGTAGATTATTTTTAACTACACTATTTTCTCTAGGATAAATCAAAACAGCATCAGTCAATGGCCACTTTCTGCAGGGGAATGTGCATTCACCTGGTCTGCTCGTGTTCTCCCTAGGCTGATCCTTTGTAGAAAAAAAAGCACCTAAAATTGTTTTAATCCTTTACAGTTACATTAAAATGATGTGGCTGTCCAGCTGATAAATTGATTCCATCGTATCTGCTCTGAATTTATATAGATAGCAAAGTTCTGCACGGTCATAAATGATTTATCTTTTGTATTTGGAGGAGAGTCATAATCATTCACTCTTTTTCAAGTCTAGTTTGGCAACTTTATCTCACTTGCAGTTTGCATTTCTGAAAGTGGAAATATATTCTGCAGCTTTTGATGTGTTGATTGGTAAGAAGGTAAAGACAGCTGCACACATGTCTCCAGAGACTCAGCTCAATGGCTAAATGAAGACCTCTAGTGCTTTCTTGTTAGCCAAGATAGATCTACATCCAGATGAACCACAATTAGTCAATAGTGAAGGCTATAGGTTCATGTGATCAGAAGCCACAAATCAGTTTTCCCTAGGACTTAGTTATTGGCAGATAGTGCCTTAGGCTATGCCTTGCTGCTGCTTGCCTGACTGTAATTTTTCCCCTAGTGAAGTTTTTAAAGTCACATACTGAGGCAGGAGCTGTGATCTCCTGACAACATGGCTGTCACTGGCCTGTCAAATATCAATTGCTTATCAAACAAATTGTCTGCTACTTTAATGTGCCTGGCTCCTTGCTATTAACAAAGCTTAAAACGCTGCTGGTTTCTGAACTGCTATTTATTCTGTTGGTGCCTATCTGCTTACCCACATAAACCATTATTTTCATGTGGCCTGGGCCAAATCCTTCCTTCCTGCAACATTGATGGCAGCACACGTGAATGACTTACAGCCAAGGTGCCTGTGTATCACTGTGAACTTGTGAAACTATCAGTTAACCAGGAAGGAGCCCTAATTCCTGCCGGAATCTAAACCCTGGGCCAAAATATTTTTGTTTCAGAATGTTTGGTTAATGCATTTATTTACCTGGCTAGCCTCACACTGTAGGCTACTTTGCAATTGGTTTTGGCTAAAATTAGAATCAAAAATGTATTGTGAGGAAATTCCACTTCAGGCTTTCTAAGAACTTGAGGGTTGGTGGGGTAGAAAACTACGCAATGCTCACAAGTGACAGATAAATATGATTTCCTAATTTCATGGGTAGCTAAAATAAGCCTCATAGAAGCTGCATTACTTTCTCACCCAGTGAAGGAGTTGCAGATGGAGACCACAGGTCTTATCATCTGCCCCTATTTGCAGTTACCAGCCAGTCTGTCTCCTGTGCAGATGATTTACATGCCAAAATGGCTTCTAGGCAGCACACTAGTTGAATCAAATCACACCTTTCTCATTGCTGCTCTGCAAATAAAGGAAAAATTAAGGCCAGTAGAATTAAAAGTAATTCTTCAATGAACTGAGCATATAAAACGTGCTTTAAAATTTCCAGCACCCTGCAGTGATGGTGATTAGTTAAAGAAACACCACAGCCTTGTTACTGTCACATCTTTCAAAACCTTTTTACATTACACAAAGGTGGTCTAAGAAATTAATTAAAATGTTGGACAATAACATAATCAGGGATATCTATATTTGCAGTCTTTTCTCTGTGCTTGCATACATCTTTTATCTGTCAAGTACAGCAAATAGCTAATTAGCCCCCTTTTAAGTGCTTCACTGCTTATACTGGAGCTATAGTCATGCCCTAGTGGGATGGTTTCCAGGAAACCTGATACATATTCTCAGCTGAAAGAGCATAAGCTTATTTGTAGGCTACTAAGAAATTGGTAGAGATTAAAAAATGTTCATTTAAAAAATACAGCTGTTTGTGTTTCTCAAAGCACATCTGATATGTTGGCATTTTAAGAACAGAGCAAGCCAAAACCCAGAGTCCCTACGTGGCTCCTACACAGCAAAATTTTTGCCATGTCCATCAGAGGGTCACTAAATATGAGCTCCTCCATATCACCTAATGTATTCCCTGAAAGGTAGGGTTTTAATGTGACTGGTGTGACTCACTGTGTTAAGATCTCTCTCTTATTCGCTCATTTTCTGCTTGGGCAAAAATCCAGCATAGTTGGAACTGAACTAATATGCACTTACGTTGACAAGCTGCCTTAAAAGTGTTAGCTAGATAATGTGTTACATTAATTAATGTATTAGCATTAAAGTAACGAATTGGACAAATAAACAAATCACCTTAATTTTACTTGATGATCAACAACGTTACAACTCAAAGAGATGTTGGGAGATTCCACTCCCTCCTCTTTCTGCATTAAAATCTTTATGATAGAAAGGCCTCTTTGAGGGTTACTATAACATAAAATGTCACATGCCATCTCATGCTGACCACAAAAATAACTCAAGGCGCCACTCTGCTGCAATTAGCAGCTGTAAGATTATGATGTTTTGACACAGGTGAGGCAAAGACTTCCAGGCACAAATAGAGTGAAAGTATGAGTTACACAACTATTTCCTCACAAAAATACCATGTATTATATATACACCAAAAATGTAATAAGAAAATACTTTTATTCAGACACCTGAAACTAAGTTTGGCCACCAATTAATCTGCAATGTGACAGCAGAATTTGACCACAGTTATTTAAAAATTTCTACTAATTTATTTGCCTTATGAGTAAATCTGCTTGTGTCTGCTGCTCTCTCTCTCACTGAAAAGTATAAATTATGGTAGAAGATGATTGAATACCAACATTCGCTTATGTCCCACTGTCTTTCATAAATGTGAGAAAGTCTCTATCCCCCTTTATTCACCAAAATGCATTTTACTGCAAGTGGTGTTGCTGAAGATATGCTGGGCTACTTATGAAGTAGAATATTGTATATTTGAAAATAATAATCACATAGCTCTGTTTTGTATCTTACAGATACCAAGCAAGTATTTTCTATGATAGCTGTTTGAGATGTATATAGACTACACAGATCTTTAAATGCAGCTTGGGAGCAGATCATTATGTTTAAAAAATGTATAAAAAGGCATTAGATAGTCACCTCATTCTTTCTTTCTGTGTAAGTCTGTTTTGCATTTCCCTGGTATGCACCCCTATAATGCCTCTTCTCTAACATTTAATTAATTTATTTGTTGTTTTTTAAAAAAGCTGGAATTTGCAGCTGCAGTAAAAACAACATAAGGCTAGTATACCAGATGAGATACTTCTGTAGCAAAAGCCCTCACACGTCTAGGAGCAGCTCCACAGTGCAAAAAAATAAATTTCATATCGGCCCATCCTGTTCCACAGACTTCCACAGGTTGTTTGCCAATGCTGAGCTCTGCAAAAGAAAAACATTCCTGTTGGAGGTGTGTTCCCCTGGGAGGGGAGTGCCTGGCCATGGGTCTCTGTCACCCATATGCTACTCTCGAGGCTCAGGGGGCTGGTCCTGGTCTGAGCCTTCCATGTGCAGCTTTTCTGGGAAAAAGAGAGGGATAGATCACAATCCTGCAGCCTTGGTATTAAAAGTAGACTTGCAGGAAGGAAGGCTTCCACATTGCACTCCTCAACATTAAGTAACTGAAGCACTCACTGGGTTGGCACTGGGACACGAAAAGCTCTCCTCACCACCACTACCAGTGAATTGAGTTGCCCTAACCCTAGTGCTTAGTTTGAAAGTTTTGATAAATGTTCCTGTATAGCAGGAGAAGCTGCAGAAATGAAACCTGCCCAGGATTCTGCTGCTGGGCAGCAAAGTGGGAGGTGCTGAACTGACCGGATGGCTCCAGGCTGAATTTCCAATTTCTAGAAAAGGTATAATAAAAGTTCTTTGCCCCACTGAAGTGAGTTTACGTATCCTAATACCTTAGAGGTGCTTCGTTCTGTGGTGAGGGGGAGAAAGGGTAGATGGCAGAAAGGGTAAGTACCATGCACCCATTAAACACTGTAATGTGCTCTCCAGCCTCTGTGCTCACCCTTGTGTACATAATGATATAGAATCATAGAAACATTTAGGTTGGAAAAGACCTTAAGGTTGCTGAGTCCAGCCATAAGCCCAACACTGCCAAGTCCACCACTAAGTCATGTCCCCAAATGCTGCATTTACACACCTTCTAAATACCTCCAGGGATGGTGACTCCACCACTTCCCTGGGCAGCCTGTGCCAAGACTGAAAAAAGGACATGAGGACATACATAACCATGCAAATATACCTATTCAGATCAGAGTCTGGATCAGTTTTGGTCCTATTCCAGTCTCTGGGAAGGTTTTTTTTGAGCATGATAGGTTTTAGCATTAAAGTGAATGAATGAAACGCTATACTTCAGCAGCATCCGCAGGAGGGAAGGGAGAGAGAGGGGTGTTAGAGAAAGGTAAAGTGCACATAAAACTGGATAATATCACCTGCTGCTCCCCATCATGCAACTTAAGAAATGCAGAGGAATTTACAATGTACAAATGTTCTGCTTTGTAACTACTGAATTTCATGGTTGCGTATTTGCCACTTGTGAGTTTGTAACTGGATATCAGCAATTCCAAATGACTGGGATGTTTCTGCTCACGTAGCACTTGAAAAAGTATAGTAAAAATAAGAGAGAACCTGAGTATTCACTGTAGAGGGCACAAAAGGAAACAGAAATGCTAAGAACTGTTGTGCAGTTAGCTATTAAACTGGAACAGCCACGTTAAATATGCAAGCATGAGCTGATACGACCCACAAAGCATTTCCATATGGATATAACAGAAACAGTTATACTGTCCAAGTAAGAGGCTAAAGCCGAAGGGTTGTGGGCAAGGTGGTTAAAATGTAATGAAGTCATTAGAAACTACTGCTTGGGTAAAACCCAGCTATTATTTGATCCCCTCATGCTTCTTTCTAGGGAATGGGATTAGATCCAGCCTACCAGTGGTACTGGGTTTATACACCAATATGTGAGAGGTAAAATTTGCAGAACTAAAATAATCCCTGATTTCATTCACGTCTTCTGAAATATTGCAAGTGTTACTTCTGTGGGAGACACTTTCTTTCAAAAATATAAAAAATTATGCTGACACTAAGTATTAGATAACCAGAATGTAACATATCACAGCTACCATGTAATATAGTGACATGCAGTTGTTTTAGAACTCTAGATTTATTTTTATTGTTACTGTTATTGTCATTATTATTACTGTTGTTATTATTATTAATTATAATTTTGCTCTACTTACAACAGTGTTAGAAACTGTCTTTTTATTTTGTGTTTTCTCAATGCATATTAATCAAGGTTCATGCATCTATCTGCCTGGGCATCCTTAATCCTTGATTATCTTATCTTAATTTTTCCATTTTAATGTTATTAGGTCATCTCTTATTATCAAATCTTTGATCACATCATATAAATGTGGATTTAAAAATAGAAAAATTTTAAAGATTTCAAAATTTTAAGCAGTAGACCCCAGCTATTAAAATTGCCAAAATTAATGTTTTTCTAAAACATAGTTTCCTAAAACAAATATAAATTTTTTGCTTTTAATTTTGATCCAATTTTTTAGAATCATCCTGATTCAGAAGGAAAACTAATTTCCATGTTGAATGAAAAATCCAATTAGAAATCAACATTAAAAATATACATACTGTATGATGCATTCATGCCATATGGCAAAAAGCTTAAATTATCTGCTTCCCATGATGTTTGTGAATAATAATCAAACCAATGGTTAGCAGAGTGAGGAGTTCATGTCCCCTTTCGTTTATTATTTTCAACCTTATCCCCTCCATACTTTTGGATTAGGAAGTTTTTCCCTTTTCTTTCAGGCCCTTTGTCTGTGATCTGCTGGCCAAATTCATCTGTATGCATCATTTTCAGTAATATTGAGAGTTGTGCCTTCCATGGGTCTTTGGCACTGCATGATGAAGCGCTCTATTTATATTAAAATGAAGAAGTTCCTAAGGGAGACATAGAACAGAATGAAACAACAAACAGAGCTTTAGAGAGTGGATATGCGAAGTGACAGTGACAGCAAAATGGTAGCTCTCGTTACAGAGTGGCCCAAAGGGCTGCTGGAAGACTTATAGCATGAGCCACACTGGCTTGAACTTGGCAGCTCTTAGAGGCTTAAGTACTTGCCACAAGAAGATGTTTTACAAGGCGGAAGTTAATCAAACAATTTCTCAAGATTGCACATCTTGATTTGGGCTGTCATTGACAAAATACTTTGCGCGAGGCTTTGCTATATATAAATTAGAGGAATTATTTCAACATCAAACCATATTTCTTCATTTAAATCAGCGCACAACTGTATTGCTGTTGTTATGATTTACTTAGTCCAGATAATAGGAGAAACAAGACATGGACGTCACATTATACGGCAACTAATGTCCTGTTTTCAACTCGAGGGAAGGGAGAAAGTGAATTAAGCTGCTACTGAAATGTGCCCTGCAGGTCAGCTTGGATCGGATAAGAGCACTATAAAGTGGTTTATTGTGGTGGGGGGGAAGCCACTGTTAAATTGCCTGGAGGACTGTCTCAAACCAGTCATGGTGAGGAAAGCAGTGAGGTTGCTGTGCCCTCTCTTCTGACGGTGCAAGCAATCCACGTGGCCATCCAGAGGTACAGGAAGAGCAAAAGGATGGGAATTACTAAAGGTGAATTTCAAAGAAAAATAATATTTTGCAAATTGGGAAAGAATATCAGATATTATTTTTTTGAAGAAAAAAAAGAGATGGAGGAGGCAGGAGAGGGCAGTGCAAACTGCAGTTTCATTTGCATATTGAGGCCCTGTCTGGGCCAGCAGGTGGGGGGGATATGGTGCTACCAGGAGGCGGGAGTTAAGATTGAGCATCTGCAAAGGGAATGCTCTTTCATCTCTTTCTGTTTTCATCATGTGATATTCGACTTCATGGTCTATATAAAGGAAATATGGAAATATTTTGGAAGATTCAACCTGTCCCTTCTCAGGTTGTCAATTAGCCAGTTACAACTTCCTGCTGAGAACCAGGGCTAGAATCCTGCTTCATTCCAGCGCAAATGGGAGGCAGTCTACACTTGATATTCCTCAACTCTAACAGCAAATGTGTAAGGAACTTATTTTCAGTTTCAATATCTGCTACAAAAAGAGGGCACCTTCTATTGAAAACAAATAAAGTTATAGTCAGATACTTTAATGAGCAAACTTGCTTGGGAAGAAATTAATTGTTCCCTGTGGACATAGACTTGCAGATGTTTACAGCACTGATAGAGAGGAAAGATCACCTTTTACAATGCAAAGACATAACTTATCCTATTCTTATGCACAGGAAGTTAAGCCCAGGGCATATTCTTCACGTATCTTTTTTTTTTTTTAAGGCCATTTCTATGAAAAACAAATTAAACAAAAGTTTGAAACATCTAAAAGCACTTTCCATCTTCTAAAATTACCTTCCTTTTGTTTGAGAGTGTCTCTTTTTTTTTAACAGTTATTGCAGAGGACAGGAATTATCTCTCAAGTAAGAAAAGTTCCAAGAAGCAAAAGGTAGACTTTTTTTGGGATCCAGTCCCTTACTGTATCTGCCTCAGGTCATGTTGTCTGATACACCAGTGTCCCTGCCACAGGAAATGTGCACCAAATAAGAATTTCTTGTCACCACTTACTTAGGGATCCATCACTGTGGAACTCCCTTGGCATCCCATCCACTTGCCGTTGCCCTGAGATTAGCAGGACTCTCCAGAGCTGTTTCTCACTACTAATGCTAATACCCTCAGAATAGTGGAAAGGGAGGAAACAAGGAGACTGGAGTAAAGATTTGGATATTAATTTCCAAAAAATAGAGTTTTGGGGGTTTATTGTTTTCCTTGCCATCAAGAATAGAAGAGTTATAAAAAGATTCAGGACTCTGTAAACTCTGCCCAGGGACAGCTGTGCAACTTGTTCATAAAGGAAAAAGTTTGAAGGGAATCTTCTCCTCCAAAAGGGCTTCTTTCCTTACAGATTTTGAATTCTAGCCATGGAATATGTGCACAGTTTTTAACAAGTGCTTTATTTCATCAAGATTTACAAGGCTTTTTACCAAAGCAATTGTCCATTCTGTCTTGATCCCACTCCTCATTCAAAATTTGATCAGGTTTAGTGTTAAAATGACACCATTTGTAAAGAGATTGTATGTGAGAGAGACTTGGGTATTTTTCATGCATCAGCCACTCTAGAGTGTGTATTTGTCTCTGCTCTTGGAGATGGCTGCTAAATGATCTGATCTGCATTTTTCATGTCAAATTGTCTTTCAGGCATCTAATTTCAAAATACCTGGAGAGAGTGCAGCTAATCAACTGGAGAATGGCAGTGATGTGGGACTTCCTCCTTCTGGCAAACAACTGCAGAAGAGGTACTCCTTTTATTTCCACATATTTGGATTTGTTTCTCTATATAAGCCAATTTTTCTGAGCTACTTTGGATGTCTTGGAAAATGTTCTTGTGTCCTTAACGTGTTTTGGCTGCAGTACAGGTTTAATTTCTCTGGCATACATTTCTGCATTTTCTTGATAGAAATAACACCTTTGTCAATGAAACAGAGAAATCTGTAAAGTTTGGTAACTGACCGAGCATAAAATAGGCATTCCAGAAGAGATTAGGGAAAGTAATGAATCAATGAGACTACTGCTTATTTAGAGTCAGACACAGGAAGAAATTAAGGAATGATTTTTTTTTAATGTGTTTCACTCAAGGATTATTACAGAGCCTTAAACATACCTCCTTAAAAAGCAGAATATAGTGCCATCTTAGGTTAATTCTTCAGAGTTCATGGTGTGGCTAATTCAGCTAATAGGGAAAATACTGTGGGATGTGCCCCTTGTGACCTCTAAGGGTGAGCTGCACCCCAGAACTTGGCACCAGACTCCAATCACTCCAGAATATCCATACTGAGAAATAAAACCCTCCTCCTTTAAATATGCAGCTAAATTGTCCCGCCTGCTGATCATCGGGCCAAGTATGTGGCTTAATCAAGAAGTCTGTAAAAATCAGCTGAAAACCATGTAAACTTCATGATTAAAATGCTTGAGACAGTAACAGTAAGTGACATTATGTAACAGCAATTACACATTATTGCTTAGATCTCCTGCTAATGTAATTTCAAATAACTGTTTGAGGCCATGTTTCGCTAAGTCACTCTGTAAAGATTTCAAGTAAGAGAGATCAATTTTAATTAAGCACATGTTTTAGAGATCATATAAAAGTGGAAAGAAAAAATACTTTTCTTTTACTAGAGAGTTATTGAATGTATTGTAGAAGATTAATGTTCTGAATTTGTTAATTAGTCTTTTTTTATGATGTTAAAGAACTTGGAATTTAAAAAGATCAGGAAAAAGTTAATTGTTATCTGTGAGAATTTACCAGCTTAAAAAAATAAAATATATATTAAATTCAGATACAGAGATAAAGCCACATTTATTCGGTGGTAACTGTTACAGCAAGTATCTTTATGTGAAATAATTTGTTATCTAAACTTTCTAATGTAAAATAGTCTAACTAAACTATACTTTAAGTAGACAGCAAAATATTCAGATGACAAAACAATGCTTTCTTCTAGAATGACTCAGCACTTCAGTGTAACTCTGAGTTTGATTGTGCATAATTTTCTACCTGCTGTAGTTATTCCTTCAAACAAATCAATTCTTCCTTTCCTAGCTATAGAATATGACTACCAAAAAATCACTGAGAAGAAAAAAATGGTATTTCCAGTGCGTAAAACGCATTTCCAAAGAAAGGAAGAAGAAAAAACCCCAACATGACCATAAATTGGCCACTGCCAGCATACGGACAGCAGCAGCTTGAGCACTTACCTCTCTTTCTTACAGCCCCCATGCTTGACTGCTTCATTACATGTCTGCCACTGGAAATGGAGCATCCCAGGTTTCTTGCTCCATGGATTTACTAATGACCTTGGTGTTTCAATGAGCTTCCAATGCCTTGTAAGTGGATGAGGTGGAACATGTCTTCTAGCATGTGAATACCAGCAGCAAAGCCTGCCCTGGTCTTCCCTTCTCACCTGAAGTATCTCAGGCCAGCCTACCAAAAGTACCCTACAAAGCTCAGCTCTTGCCTTTGCTTTCTGGATCCCATTCACGATCAGAGGTCTTTGTGGGTGATAGTTAAAGTGTAGTGCAGGATCCTTATGGAAGGAGAACCCTTCACCTGTAGTCTTCTGCACTGTTACAAAATTTGGAATTAGTGACTATCAAGAGAAAGGCAATTTTTAATATAAGGATGAAATAATGAAAAAAACCCGCCATGGTACGCAAGGTTAATGCACTTCCTCCAGAAAAAATGAGGAAGACCAATTTCAATGCACTTTGGTTCATCAGGTTTTAGTTGCTGCTGTAATCATTTGACATTATATATGTGACCACCCTGAACAACCTGGTCACTAAGGGTCACTGGGTTAAAGCAATGTTTTGTACCATGTTTCGAGGTAGCTGTGTTTATTTCGTTGTTCATAGTTGTGCTCCTGTTGCTATATTTTGATTTAAAATTTATCATATCTTTCCTCAGATGATCAAAACCAGAGATGCTTATGCAATGACTGGCCAAATTTGCCTCTTCACTATAAATAATCACTGTAGGAAAATTAAGGTGCAAAACCATGCCTGCTGTAATTGTTGCATACTTATTAGCAGCTTTCCCTTTCCAGATTCTCTGGGTATTTGTTGCCCATGATAATGTGAATACTTAAGGGGAAAGTGTAATTAGCGATTGTGTAGTTCATTCAGTAAACATTTCTGAGCTGTTTGATGTGACTGAACAGAGCGTCACATATAATTTTACACTTTTATCATACCAGGCAACTGACAGGTCTCTAATCTCAGCCTCAGAGCTTTCACTCTGCTTGAACTTTGCTTCATAGAGGTCATTTTCCAACCACTTGGGAGCAGGAGCCACGTCCATTAAATCCCAGAGAGTCGATAGATGCGATAATAGCTTTAGGCACATTTTCTTAGAACTCAGGGGGAAAAGACAATTTCAATAAATGTAAAGCTATACTATCTACAATCCACAGAATATGTAAGCAAATCTCATAGGAGCACATATTTCTTTTACCTCCTGGCAAGAATTTCTTTAATAATAAGATGTATTTCTTTATTTTCACTATCAAAACTTGATAAGGCTGAAAAGTCACACAAGGTGCTTAAAGAAGAGAATAAAGAGGAGGAGAATGCACAAGGTGAAATGGCCAATAAAACACTCCCTCAAGTTTGGATATTGCAGACTATTAAATAGTCTAATACATATTTCTCCCTTCAAAGGCAGATGGTAATAGGGTGTGTGCATGGTGATCTGACCATTATACTCCAAATAGGAAGCCAAGTGATAACTCAACATACAAACTATTGATAGGAGAAAAGCAGAGACCAAGCATCTATAAATACATGCTGCTAGCATGCCAAGTAGGCTTGTACACATAACAGTTTGATATATTTTACATTTTACAGATCACAGCTCATCAAAATAAATTTGCAGGTTCTATCTGTCAAGATAATTAACAGTTACTCTGTAGCAGACATCTGAGATAAATAGGAAGGACAGTTCTTCCTGACATGGCATCAAAGGAGTAACAACTAATATTAAAATAAAATAATGTGAGTTATCTCAGTTTGATCATAGCTGCCTATCATAAAACCTCCCTCCACGATAAAGCAAACAATCCCTGCTTGACTGTCAAACTCTCACAATGAGATTGAAAATAAACTTTCTAGTTCTTTCAACATTTTTGCTGTTGTCTTTGATTTTTTTTCCTTGATATATCTGTGGTGCAAAGGAATAAATCTTGAAAGTAAAGTATCCCCTCCAGCAAAATATTTTACACCATTTGCCTTGGAGAATTCACTGCAGGGAAAAGGAAGGAAAAAAAAAAGCCCTGCAGAGTAGCTGGAACAGCTTCAAATTCAATAGCCTATGAGATTTTCCTTTAAATGATCCTTCTAAATATAACAGTTCAATAGATCAGTGGTCAATACGAATGTTATCTGCAAGCTGGAGCTATTCATTTCTGCAACACTGTTCCAATGCCAAACATTAGTCTGATGTTTTATAAGCCAGCACACTCACACATACACGAACATTAGGCAACAACAACTGAGCAAGTGGGGCTGGTGTTCCCAGAGTAAAAGGAAAAAATAGCTGCTAGATCACAATACAGGATTTTAATTTTTTTAAATTTTTGTCTTTAAGAGATTCTTTGAGGAATGGTCAGCCTAAACAGAAGAATGTTTCTGATAGTGAGTGAGAATTTGTACAGCTTCTTGACAAAGTGAGAGAAACAGAGAAACTAATTTTACAGGATAATTTGATTCCATTCAAACTCATAGCCAGATATGGCAACTATATTTAGAGTCTGTACAGTAGCACAAGGTTGAAAGTCTTTAAAAAAAAATTTGAAATGGGAAATGTACCAGGCACTGGGAGAAGAATGTGCGCTAGGAGCTGCCCCCTGCTTTAGTGGCTGCTCTGGCAGAGGCCGTGCTGCAAAGAGCTTTCCTCTGGTCCAGGCACCCAGGGTTGGGCCAGGGCTGATGCAGGGACTGCAGGGGGACTGCAACCCAACATCCAGCATGGACCCCCAAGAATTCCTGGTGGCAGAAAAGGGAGGTGAGCTCCCTTCCTTGTCCGGAGAGGTGCTGGGCTTGGGGGAGGATGTAGGAGACAGTATTTGCTAGACTGGATGGCATCCCTGCCCCCATTTATCCAGTTATTTTGGAAAGTAGCAGCCTACAAGTGTTACAGCATCTGCAAGGGACACAGATAACAGAGGTGACCCACCTGCCACATCATATTTTCCCACTGTTGGTGTGTAGGCTGTGAGCCATTGCCCTGCTAGGTCCTGGTTGAAAACACATTTAAAATACTTGGCCTTCCTTATTTCTGCTCACCGTTCTGAGCACCATTTTCCATGCAAGAGTTATATAAGATCTCTCTTTGGCCTAAGATTAGTTTGTTCTTGCAAGTTCACCTGTGGCTGTCCAGTAACTGGAGGCCACTGGGAGTTGTGACACTAGTTTCAGACTTGATCAAAACACGAAGTCTGAACACAGCAGTTAGTGTGCACAGCCTGACATCTCACCAGGTCACTTTGTGCTTTCAGAGGCATCACATGGGAATCCACAGAAGCAGGTCTTCAGCTTTTATCTTGTAAACAGCACAAAGTAGCATTCTTATTTTCTCCTAAATTTCTAAGCAAAAAGAGTCAATTTTGCCCTCCAGAGATTCACTGGGTTGCAGTTATCTGAGTGATTAACCTGTGGAGTGAGCCATGTGCTAGAAACTGATATTTCCTTGGGGAATCGAGGCTGGACAGCTAGTTCTGGGATATGATTTGTCTCTACAGTTACTTTATGTGTTTCAGTGGTGGTGCAAGAGCCCAAAGAAAACTTCTGGGAGAAAACATCAGAGAATCACTATGGACGGAGGGAAAATACTGTCAAAGAATCTAATTACGGAGAGGAAAAGAGCTCAAAAGGTTTGCTCCCTGTTGTACTGAAGCTGGTTATTCTGTTTCGAATCACGAGTGCTGAGCTGATTTTTCTATTACAATATTTGTGGTTGCAGTCAGGCCAGAAGTGCATATTCACACTCAGAGGACCTTATTCTTGTCTTTATTTCTGTCTTTTGAGTGACAATTTTATTTAAGCAAGCTGCCACCTCTACTTCATTACCCTGGATCTGTTTTCTTCTATTCAAGCTTTTACCTTGGCCAGTCTTTTTGCCATTTCCTCTTACATGTTTTGTCCTCACCTCTCTTTCAAAGATTTATAACTTGCATTTCCTCTTGCCATTGCCTCCTGTTTCAGTGACTCCTTTTATAAGCAAGTCAGGTTAGTCTAACTTTCCAATAGCAGCCCGTCAGTCAACTTTATTCACCCCACCCACCTCTGACCAGCTTTTCTCACTGAAGGTCCTCTCACCCAAGCTATGTCCAAAGCTAGAAAATAATATTCTTCCTGATGTTATGAGCTCGAGTCTTTCCTACACTCATTCACCTACTGTCATAGATTAAGTTTGCTTCATCTGGTGGTTTGATGGCCTTATTTTCTAGCTACACGTGTCTCTGTCTTCTATGCGTCCAAACCTTGGCAGCACTGCCCTAGAAAGGACTTCACCTTACACATCACGTTCTGATGTGCTGATGGAATACTGCAAGTAGTCAAAAGCTGATTTTTTCAAGTTTGTTATTTACTTAAGCAATTCTCATGTCTGTGGAAAACAAGTGTGGAGTGATTTATTTATTAATGTCACTTAGCTGATACATGTCCAGAATTTATTTTTCTCACAATATATCCCACGTTTGAATAATAGATATAACTGAAATAATAACAGATTTACTACTTTTATGATCAGTTTATGTCCCCATGTGATTCTAATAAGAAGAACTCACACTGGAAAAGAAACCCTGAAGTTTTATTATGTCTGTACCCTAATCCTAATCCTCCAATGCAGAACAAAACCCATCCATGCCAGAAAATATCATGTGGAAACCAGAGACCTTTCAGTTTTTACTGCTGCTGTCCCAAACAGAGGTATATATATGAACACTGCTGAGCTCAGAATTATGGTCCATGACCAGAAGTGACATACGCAGTGCCAGAAGAACTTATTCATTAGAGACAGGTTTAACAAATTTATGCTTTACTTGAACGTATGGCTGATGATGGCTCCCAAGGATTGTACTGGCACACAGGGATTGCTGGCAAAAAATCTCTCCTTTATTTTTGCCAAATTCCCCCTAGAAGAGAAAGAGTGAAGAAGGATGCTTTGTTGGTCCTGTGCGGCTCATCATTGCTCTCAGGCATTTTTCATTTACAGGGCCCACTGCCTTTCTGTTAACTTGCTCTTGTGAACTGGTACAAAAAGGGATCTTTATAGCTTGGAGTCAGAGAGAAAGGTTTCATTTTTAGAGCTTTAACATGCTTTAAAGTATGGTAATTATTTCTGTAGCAAAATTTAACAGGTCTTTTGGACTTGTTGCACTGCATTAGGTAGGCAACCCTCTAACATAAGTTTCTAAACAGTAATTTACTTAACAGAGTATATTGATGGTCTAGGAGAGCTTGTTTCCAAGATATGTTTTTAAAAAAATCCTTTTTTAATATGAAAACACAAATAAAACTGAAGCGTTAGGTGCAACTAGTGAACTCACTGAATTACCAAATTCTACTCCATTTTAAGTTGGTCAGCTCCTTGAAATGCTCTAAGATATGTGTTTATATCTGCAAATCTAAAATGATCTCTGGGAAAAGAATTTTCTTTCTTAAAGGCAGACATAGAAAAGGAGTTGAAAAATGTAAAAATTGTTTCTGCAGTGTAAAAGCTGAGAGAAAAAGCTACAAATGGGATCAATCTGCCTTGCTCTTGCTGCCTTAATCCAGCACCTCAAGAATCAATGTCTCAAGTCAATCCTTCCAGATGAGGTGCTGATTGAGTTCCAGTGGAAAGGTAGGAAGGGGGTTGCTTTTGAAAATAAAGAGCCAATCTTCTCAGAAGTGTAACTTTATCTTATGTAAAATGCTAAAAGAGCCATTTCTGCCACGGGAGGGTTGAGTATCTGCAGTATGGGATGGAGCTCAGCATCACCACCTTCTCAGGCAAATCCTACTGTCTTTAGTCACAAAACTGTCGATGATTTCATGAGAGAGTTGTGACTAAAAGGCATAGTTGAGCCATGTGTCTCTGTTTTCCATCCTGTAATTACTTGTTTATCTCTCTCACAAAGGAAATAGTACAAAATACTAACTTTAAGAGATGTGGTGCTGGGGGTGGTGGTAAGGTTGTTCACCTAG
The DNA here is from genome assembly GCA_013397975.1 of Machaerirhynchus nigripectus. Classification (NCBI taxonomy): domain Eukaryota; kingdom Metazoa; phylum Chordata; class Aves; order Passeriformes; family Dicruridae; genus Machaerirhynchus; species Machaerirhynchus nigripectus. The sequence goes on along the minus strand of VZRQ01003935.1, from coordinate 683,080 downwards.
TAGGAAAGAAAGACAGTAAATGTCAGGAAAAGAACAGAAATCTATCTGGTGCACTTACTTCTAAAATATCCATGTCAGGGATTTAAGAAGTGGGAACACCTCTTCCTGATTAATTAAACATTGTCTTTCTGGCCATAAAAAGCCATATATTGCTGGTAAACAACCCTTCAAAAGGTATGTGATCATCCTGCAGTTTTTCTTTTCTGCAGGTCGTGCAGATCCATGTTGGGCTAGAGTATATTCCCCAGGGGCCATGGACTGTGACAATCATCTGAAAAATACTGGCATCTACAGTGAAGTTACTGAGGCCACAGAAATGTTCTGCTACAGTACCTATCTGTTAGCACTTCTGCAAGAAAAGCTGCACATTTAGTAATGGACCAAAACCAAGATTTTGCTGAAGCTTTTTGATCTCTCAAAAACGAGAGTGGGTGGGGAAGGACTGCAGTGGAGAATGAATCATTAAAAATGTATTTCATCGGGAGAATAACCGTTTGGTATCATCATATAAAAATCAGAATGACGCCAACCCAATATTGAGATTTGAATAGGTGTGCTCTCTGGGGAAAGGGTGGATAGATGGGGTGTGCATGTAGAGACTACACAAAAGAGTTGGGGTTTACTTTTTAACAGTAGTAGATTGTGCTAAATATGTTAGAAAGGTAATCTTTATGCTGGCAAAATGCAGAGCCATTTTAGCACCGTGCCTCTCCTCAGGCAGTACATCCTGCCATCCCAGAAGAGGCCAAACATGGAAGAACAGGATGTCAGGAAAGTTATCTTCTTGAACTGCTCTCCTCTGCTGACAAGGAAGATTTTCAGCTGGCACGGTTCCACTGCTATTAGCAATTGTCTGCAAAGTGCAATAGCCAGTTGCTTCTTTCCTTTCTGCTTGTGATTTGGGGTAAAAGAGTTAAGTCTATTCCCTGTCCTTAGCTGTATGTATCTTCCCGTGTGGACAACATACCTCAAAGCTCATCATGGCTGAAGAAACCTTCGGATGCCTGTATGAGGCTCCACAGAGAAATTTCTTTCATTAGCATGCCTGAAAATAAAACAAAGGAAATCCATTCAGAGCTTTCCCCAATCCCGTTCAAAGAGCACAAAGCCTTCAAAAACTCCTATGGTAGAAAAAATGTTATGGTGGTTGCCAAGTCGTGCACTAAGAAGTTAGTAAATATTAAAAGGGAGTCTTCTTTAATAATGCAGTTCTTTCATGCATGTAACTTGGGACTTAACTTTCAACTGAATAAGCAATTGAGAATGCAAAATGTTACTATAATCGTTATCTCATTACAGTAATAGGGTGCTCAAGAACTTTTCATCATGCAATGTGTGGGATATATTCCACTATGGGACACATGGAAAATGTGACAAGGAGAATGTTGGCCAGAGGTCCCTCAGTTCATGCAGAAATTGTCCCAGTGCTTTAAAGCTGTCTGGGGTTAGAGGAATGTTCACTCCAGAAAAGACGGGGAATAAATTAGGAAAACTGTTTTTCAGAGCAAGGTTTGAATGCTTTTCAGTGTTCGCTTAATATTATATAATGCTTTTTTACAGTTCTGTAATGTTTCTGTATGATGTGAATCAAGTGCCCAAACAGAACTACCTTGTGTCATTCTAGGTTTCCCAACTGGAGCAACTGATGTGAGGCTGGTACAGATGACCCAGGATGGATTGGAGCTCTGAGCCTTTCTGCAATAATTGGGTGAAAGGGATATCCCAGGTAGCCCAAGTGACACTCAGTATCTGTGTTTATGCACCTCGTATTTACTCTGATGATTACTGTTTTGCTGCAGGAAAGGAGTATGTGAATGGAAAAGTTACTATGAACACTTGTTTTTTTTTAATTTAAGGAAAGCAGTTAATTATGTGATTGAGTTTTCATGAGGAAAGAACTGACTTTATCAGTCTGAATACACCTAGAGGTCTTAAACCAAGCCCTTAAATATGGACTGCTTTTATTCACTGCAAATAAGACTGACACAATGTCTTCATCTTCCTTTGTTTGCCCTCATGTAATCCAAGCTGAGGTTCCAAGAGCAATCAATTTGGTAACTTGTACATACATACACACTGTACCCATCCAACCGTCCCCACAGACCAGTGACAGACCAGTCACCATGGCAGAATAAATTAGATTATATTTATATTCACTTTGCCTGGCTCTTGGGTTTGGTGGTCCATGGACAGATAACATTAGAAATTTTTGTTCTCTTTATAAATGTGATCATTGATGCCAACATAGGCAGCATAACATTAGAAAGTGGGGCTTTTTACAGTTACGAGGAAATGCTGAAAGGCATATTTGACTTTAATGTTGTAAGCTTGGTAGCCATAGGTTTTAACTAACTTTCAAACCTAGAAAAAGATATTTCAGGCTTTCATGGTTGTTAGGACAATTCCAAACTACACAGAATATTGGAAAACAGAACTGAGAAAACAATTTCGTTTTTCTGTGCTGACACCTATATTTTCACATGTATTTCTGTGCTAAGTTTCTGTTTTCTCGCAAGCAAAGAGCTTAACAGGGTTCAAATTAAACCCAACGCATTTAAATGAGTCACAGAACACTTGCATTGGATTCATTTGGCTCTGAATCAGGGTTTGGATCAATTTCACCCACAGCAGGCAACATTGGGAAGAGCATATCCTTTGAGAACTGGAAAACATTGATTTATTTTACATGTCCAATTAGTTCCGTAAATTTAGCAACTGTGTTCAGGTATATAATACAGCACCCCTCCTTTCAAACCTGAGGAACCTGTAAAATCTTGTAAGAACAGGACCTTCATGTGAAAAAAGTGGCCTTATTGGAAGTGATTAAAAGCCACTGGAAAGGTTCCCTTTGATGTTGGTGCAAGCTTGTCGTAAAGGATCACATATTTATCTTTCAACAAAAATGAATCCTCTGGGGTTTGTTTTGGTCAAGTTATTTTGGTTTTTAACTCCACAGAAACATTTCTGTTGGTTTTATAAGTCTGTTCATTTTAAATGAAGCTGTGACTTGACCCTGTCTCATAAAGTTGCTGGAAAACATCAACATCAAACAATTAGCACTGTCACAAGAGGCAGCATCAGAGGTGTAAAAATGTACTGCACCTTAAACATTGGGTTTTCCCTTTGGGGACAACTTGTGTTTCTTTGTCAGTGTAAAAGTATCCACCCAGGTGCAGACGAAGCCACTGAGCCTCCTGCTCGTGAGGGTGAAGGTTGCCACGCCAGGCACAAGCAATTAGCGGCGCGGCGCTCGTGCGACTGCCGGCCCCAGCCCTGGCTGATTGCCCAGAGCTCCAGTGCTGCTCACAATGCAAATTGTATCTGGTCCCCCGGTAATCGGGATCAGCGCTGCCGTGGCCGTCCGCGCGCCGCCCATGCGCCCTCCACACTGCGATAATGGTTTCGGGGGGCAATCAGGGAAGGTGCCTTCTTGACTCATCTCTCATAATAGATTGTCCTCCTCAGGCAAAATTGAATAACCCCCGACATGGCCCGAAGGCAAGCAGCACGAATTCAATAAGTCTGCAGGGTCAACGTCCTCTCATTTTTGGCAAGCAAGTAATTATTCTGCACTAACATTCAGTAATAGGAGCAGGAAGCTGCTGGAGACACCTTCCTCCATATCCAGAATAGCCACCTTAATAGGATATTCCTCTAATAAGCAATTCTGCCTCATTCCAATGCCTCTTGCCTTCAGGTTCACTTTTCATGCACATTTCATGTACAAATTCTGCAGAGGCATTTTACCAACAGCATCTGTGGGAAAGTTTAACAATTTCACTGTCTGTTGTTTAATATTTTCCACTTTTATGGGTTACAGTTGTGCTGTCTATTTGCTTTTACTGATTTGTGAAAGATTTATTATAAACCAAATACAGCTGTTCTCTCCTTTCATAAACTGAAACTATTTTGGCAAAACCTATTTTCCACTATGAAAATAAATTTTAAATTGCTTCCCTCACCCAGCTTTCCAAGCATAAGCATCCAGTTGTTATTTAGTGGTGCAGAATAGGTGCCAGGGTGGTTGTAAGCTCACTTAAGGGAAAGAGAATGCCTATATTTCAAAAATAAACAGGAGAAATGCTTTTTTTCTCCTTCCATCCCCTTCCTTTTCCAGGGGATTTAATATTATTATCAGGAGATCTCAAGAGTTACAAATTTGAATATAAAAACTTTGTCAGATTTAAACCATTTTTGCACTCCAATTTTGAAATTATTCTGAGGATTTTATGTATTTTATTTAGGTACTTAACCTTTACCTTAAACTATATTATTATCAACCTTCTAACATAATTCAGTACTTTTTCCATGGCTTAAAATAGCCCTCTGCTTACTCTGAAAGGGCACACATTTCATTGGATCAGTTTCCACTGACAAAAATTGGATCAGTACAGTATTTCCTGTCATTTTGGAAGGGAATATTAAGTTCTAAATTCTTCAGGAATATTTTGGTATGGATTATAATATCCTTTCTCCTTTCCTAAATTAGAAAAGTTAGGATACTGCATTTTTAAATGAAGTAAGAAATAGAAGAATAGGAATCCTACTAGTGCTGCTTCAATCTACATATTCTGGTATTTTTCTCTTGCTTTGCATTTTCTTGTTTTGTATTTTCCTAGATTTAAATGTGTCGACTCCATGGAAACTACTGCTTTATTCAGTGGAAGAAACCTTTATCTCTTATCTCTTGAGAACAGCGCACATATATTAAATGAAGATCTTTGTATAATGGCAGAATAAGCCCTTTCTATGACCGATTGATGATTGATTATTGCAGGGCTGTAGCTGCACATCACAATGCTTTTTGGCAAGCAGCATTCACTCCCAACATGAGAAATTTGTTTTGGTCTGTACCGGTTCTACTTACTAGCTGGGACAAAACTTGGGCTAATATTGCTCATGTTCATCTGTGAACACTGATTTAAAGTGCAAGTATAAGAAAATCCTGTTCCAAAAACAGACCCAATTTTTTGTGAAATGCTTATCACTATCGGTGCTGCTTACCATCTTGCACCAATAGTGATTGCTTTTCCTCTCCTCAGTGCGCTCAAAATGCCATTTGCAATACAGATTCAATATGATTTAATTTTATCATTGGAATGTTCTTCTTGCTACTGCGTTGACAGCCCCAAGTAAGATCCATCTCCATTTGTTTGCTTGCCAGCTTGGCTCCATAACCCATACTGCTTCAGCCTTTGGATCATGAAGGGCTTTAGGGATTTTTTTTCACTAGTACAAAGTTACCTTTCCTAGTGCTCTAGCCAAAGTACTCAAGATTCATGGTGCTTGTACTAAAGCTTACCAATGCACATATTTGGTCCATGAAAAAGTTTCTCTGTGTGCGTTACTTCATTGCAAAAGAGGAATGGTTTTCTAAAAGATCCAGACTATTGGGAACTGCAACAAAGGAAGGGTGTAATTCATGGAAATAAAATAATAGAATAATTCTGGACTACTATGATGGCTTCTAGATGCAGTTCCATGTGTGTATCTTGGACCCCTCTGCAGAATGTAATAAAAAGCCACCAATTTTCTTAGGCAGAGCAAATCACTGATTTTAATTTCTGCTCAAAAACTGTTGGCACAAGAAGCCATAAAGAAAGATATACACTTTCCTTAGTGTAGAAGTGCTCTAAGAAAAACTGCCATCATTGTCTGTGGCCAGAAACACTAATTTAAAAATGTGTCTTTATGTACCTTTTATGTTTTACCTTATGATGTAACTATACTCTGATCTGTGACTTGTGATAACAATGAAATTATATCAATTTCTTCACCTTGTATAGAAATACTCTTTTTTTATGCATAACTTACCCACACGTATTTGTACACACACAACTATGTATTTTCTTTTAAAGTGTGTTTTGAAACAAGGGAAAGCTGAAAAATGTTGGACAGTTGTAAAACATATGGATGCTAAACCCCAAGCTTATTGACAGACACTGAAATTACTGGTGCTTTCTTAGGTTTGTCTTCTGTCTTTTCTACAGCCTGATTAACTCATAAGTATATGTACTGTATTTTACCTCAGGCTTTTGAATGTACTTATTTTTAAATCCGTTTCAATATGACAGATAAAAATTAGGACCTGATCCTGTAAATCCTTTTTTGCTGGTCTTGTCTTTATGTGCCTAATTTTTCCCACTGATAAATGAATGCGTGTGCAGTGCTTTGAAATACCTGGATGGTTATTACTGACCTGAAGTGACTACTCATGTGTAGAAAGGTTGCAAGGTCAGCCTCTTATATTTTTTTTAAAAAGAATTTAAGTTTGAGCATGGTACAATGGGTTTTTTTCACACATATTTTACACAGGGTCTGCCGAATGCAAGACTAAACTTCACACAGCCGGTGTGTTTTTAGCTTTAGTCAGTGCATAAACACTACTGACAGTAGCAAAATGCTTCTTTTATTTGAATAGAGAATAAAGAAAGTAGGCTTATAAAAACTGTACTTTATCATTTGTTGGCACAAAGTTTTAAGCCTTCCTGTTCGCCTCTCCCAGCTGTCTCTCCTTATTTCTGCTTTTATTTAGTCCAAAATTCCTGCTGTTTCTTAAATGTGTGTTTGTACATCAAATATTAATGTCCTTTGAATTGTTTGGGTTTGCTTTTGTGTGCCATATTAATGCTACTGTGAAACATTCCAATTTTAAACCTAAAGGCAAGACGTCATTCCAGAAATCTGTTAGTGAGCCTGAATTTTTTTATGATTTGTTATTTCAGTCTTTTCCTAGCTTGCTTTTTCTCT
>VZRQ01003935.1:570795-676288 GCA_013397975.1 Machaerirhynchus nigripectus | reverse complement strand
TTTTTTTTTTTTTTTTTTTTCCCTAAATACAGACAAGATTCCAAAAATCTCAGTAGAGGATCAAACTGCCCAAACTTCAAAATACATGCATTTAGACGTGAGTTCAAATTCCACAAGACTTGGTCATGAAAAATCTCTTATCATCTCCTCCAATGGACAGATACAAGGGACAAAAAAAGCTGCAAGGTAAGCTTTGGGGACAAAGGTGTCAGCAAAGCCAAAAGAGCCTCATATAGGTTAAGCATTCAAAGCCAGGTTCTCATCTGTCTCTGTCCCTCTTGTGTGGGCGCAGAGGAGAGGTACAGAGACACATCTGCATCACCAACTTCCTTGCTTAAGGGGATGTTGCTTAGGAGTGTAATATTATTTTCTGGCATAGTTTTATTTTTTCTCACAGATGTATTTGGTAGTTACACAGATGGTTATTTCCCATTGATGTCAGAGATGAGGAGATGAAAGGAAATAAAAGTGAGCTAGTTCTTCAGTGAGACAGCATCCACCTTAAAGAAGCAATTGCTGAAAAATGTGTTTTCCTAAAGCTCTGCAACAGGATATCATACAAAAATGAAGAAATATAAATATAAAAAGGAACACTATAGCATGCATCACAGCTAACTATCCAAATGACACTGGAAGATGGGGTAAGCATGACTGTAGGCCAAAGTCATCACTAGAGGTCAACAATTTCCTGGCTTTGTATTATTGTTTCTGTCTGACATGCTGTGTGTCATCTGCATTTCTCCCTCTCATTTCCTATGACTGTTTCTTTTCCTCCCTGCTTTTAGCTCTTGCTTGTGTGTTTGGATTGGGGAGCAGGGGGGAGTGTAGGGGGTTTTTGAGGCTTTTTTTTTCTTTTGTGACCAGCATTATTCTAAAAAGAAGGTATGAAATATCATCTTAAGACATGATTTTTTATTTCATTTGGCTTTGTTTCCACCACGTGCGCACACACACACACGCACCCACACACACACTTTCTTGGCATTGCTAGTGATTTTTTTTGCATCATACCCCAGAAAACTGAAGTGTGCTTAGTATTAAATACCTAAAGCCTTCTTAGCTTCTTCTTTTATTGTGGTTCCTGTAATTACTACTGTTTCTCATTGTTGTTTGTTTTCACTACCATCATGAATCAAAGAGGAGTCATGGGTCAGGAACCTGTCTGACTAATTGCTGTACCAACAGAGAACAAAAGACAGGTCCCTGCAGTCAAGTGTTTCCAATACCCAAGTAAAGGTGTAAAACAGAGAAAATTCAAGGATAGCTGTATCTAGGCTCTCCAAAGAAAGCTGAGAAAAGGGATTAGAAAGCTCCTGCCACAGAGGACAACCAAAAGAAAAAATGAAGTGATAAAAAAGAACAAGGTGCAGAGGAGCCACAAAAAACTAGAAGGTCAGAAGAATTGCTCAGGACCAACTGAATCAAAAGTTGAACAATTGGTGACATCTTGGTGAGTCCAAGGTTGGGCTGAGCAACGCTGACAGTTTAAATGCACAAGCTTCACAACGTGTAGAAAATCACCTGACCTTGTTTATGACTCTTCAAGAATATTCATACATTGCCAAGCAGCCAGGTTGTGTGAACAGGTGATACTAAACTCCTTGCTCTTATGGCTCTTGTGGGTGGCTAAGGTGCATAGTGCAGGGCCCGTGCTAAGCAGTTCAAATCAAACTTAGTCACTTCTGTGATGCTCTCAGCTTGTTTCTGTAATTGTAACATCCCATGGCTTCCAAGTGGGATGGTTACAGAGGTCAGATAGAGGTAGGTGGTTGTAATCTACCATACCCATGAGAACTGATCCTGACAAGGGTAGATAGAGTATTGTCTCCTCTGTTTTATCTCAGTGATGAAATAGAAAACAATAACAACAAAACTAATTAAATGCCACAAAGTTATTATTTTATCAATATTTGTCATCCTCCCCACATTTTTGCCTTTTCATTTTCTGTCTGTACAACCTCTATCCATTTCCTCATGAATTCCTCTTCTCCATAAGTGACTCATCAACAGCGTATTTCATCAACTTGTTTTCACCCTATCTTTCCACAAACTGGTCTTGAATTGAGTTTAGAAATTTCAAATGAGGTAAGAAACAAAAATAAATACTCAGAAGGTACTTTTGAAGCTTATTTAGGCTCTTCACTATCATTTGGCAATCACTGGTTATTTGGGAATTTGAATTAGAGGTGTATAGTGAAGTAGAGCATAAAGCTTCATGGCAGAACGACAGACACAACCTTCGTTCTCCATCTCTCTGCAATGTCATGTAGCTCTTGCCACTGGCTGCTGCTGGAAATAAAGCAAGGAGGTTGGCATGCAGGAGCCATGCATTTAAACAAAAAGGTAATTCCCCCTTTTTGCAGAGACCTGAGCTCAATTATAATGAGTTCGGTATATTGAGTCAGACATCTGATCCACTGTACCAACTGAAATAACTCACTTTTTATTCCCAAACCAAACACATCTCTGTGTGAGAAGAAAAAAATTACTCTTGTGAAACTTATTCTTTAAAAGAGTTAAGTTCCTTTTGGAAGAAAAGCAAATTATACATCAGCAATAACATAAATCTGGTAGATTCTTTTATTTTTAAAACCACATTCAGTGGCACAATCACTTTCCACTGACAGATTTTCCCACTAATTTATTAGAAAATACTTTAGTGTGGATTTCTTTAGACATTTTGTGGGTTCTTGTTTTTACTGTAATAATAAAATGTATCAACATTAACGGTGAAAAACTAAGACAAAAACCTCCTGTCTCTACATCTGCATGTCTAAGATACAAGATTCCCATGCAAATACATAGCAATTACAGACTCAGCTTGTGGGGAAAGGAGATGATCACATTTTGATTAAAACCTCTGTTACTGGTCTGTTAATTTTTTTTTTTTTAATGTAACTGTGGTGTACATGATCTGCATGATTTCTACTTCTTTCATGTTCTTAGAATACCTGAAATATCCTTTGAGTCTCGACTGGAATGCAGATTTAGCAACACTGAGCTGTAAGAGAAGTGGTATTTAATACAGATATTGGAAAAGGGCTACTTTGGAACCTACATGGCTGAAGTGAGTACGTACAGGGCAGGGCTGAGTTTACTGGACCAAGCACTTTTCTGGTGTAAACAGTGTGGACTCGACTCACTGTCACACTTTTAGTGTCTTACGTTGTTCTCTTTCAACTGCTGACTTAAGATGAGGATAAGTTGCTCTCCAGCAATGTAAAATTCCTTGACTTTTTAAAATTTGAAAAGTGAATCCAGTATAACATAAACAGAATAACTGCCACAAGGAGTGGAGAGTTGCAGTACTGGCTGAACTGGTCACTTACCTGAAATCTGCACCTAAATAACTTTATAAAAACAAAACTTTGCTTGCTGAATGGTCAGTGCATGGGTCTAAGTCAGAAATAGTCAAAAAACTCCCGCCATGAAATTATAGGCAAGAAAGGGGGATTGTCTATTCACCCACACACTTCCAAGTCCTACACTGCAACCACATATTTGCTCCTCTACTGTTTTTAAAAAGGTACTGCTTATTGCTTCTAGTGTGTGACTACAAAGAGGGAGTCAGACCCTCCAATTCACGTGCTCTGCCTGCCCCTCCATCGTCAGATCCCTTGTAAGTAAGAGCATTTGCTGTCCTGATTCCTATGTCTTATTCTCATGGCATAGATCTCTGTTCTCCTACTTTACATGCTAGTGTGGTTTTTACTAGCTTGTTTGGCTTGTTTATACGACAGCTTATTCATTTGTTTGATATTTTGCTGTGTGCTTTATTTATGCAGTTGCCTGTTGGGGTCTGGAAAGGATTTCTCGTAATGGTAGATTGGCTGGTCAGACTGGATTTTTCAGATTCCTCATAGTAGTGGTACTAAATGTTAGTGATTAAGTATAACCTTATGTCAGATATCAATAACAGTAACCAAGGCTGGTTCAATAATATGTCTAGGGGACCCTTCCTAAAATAAATAAAACATATGGCTCAAGCCCATGCCTAAAGCTCCCAGGCTTTAGGGACTTAAAAATTAAGCCCTGTAGTCACCTTTACAGGTATTTCTTCCCCAGTCTCACTCTTGGGAATATGAAACCACAGGCACACAGCGTAACACAGATATTTATATTAAAAATGAATTGAAGCATACCTTGAATATTGCCATGGAGGCAATACCAACCTCTGAATCACAATTATTATTTGCCCCACTGACTGAGACCTAGTCAGCATTTTTCATATCCGCAGGACATTTTGTGCTCTCTTATTTCATCCACCTCTCTCTTCACTGTGAATTTTAACAGGCTCTGGAATGTCTGACCATGCTTTAAGGGCTCTCCTCTGGCCCATGGGGTCTGTGGACGCTTGGGGAGTCAGCCCCAGTGCAGTGTCCTGAGTCTGACTCCACAGCCTGACTGCCGTGTCAGCCGGCCCTGCAGCATCTCTTGCTGGGGATGCTGCTCCACCACCACCCTGGCTGGCAGCATGGGGGCAGAGTTGGTCCCATCAGGAACTGCCCCATCTTGTCCACATCAGTTCTGCACAGAGTAGGAGCCTTATCCAGAGTAAAAGAGGGCCTCAGTTGACTGAAGTAATTTCTTGACTTGTCCAAGTGGGCAGCTTTACACAGGGTAAAATATTTTAAAAAATTGCTGTCTCTTTCCTGCAGCTGCCCTACCATACAGTGTTTCCTCAGTGGTTTTAAACCACAGAAACATGCAAACACATATAAGCTCTGTTTTGTTTGCAAAGGCAAGTGCTCAATGTATAGCAAATGGCAGAATTAAGTTTTACTGTTGTGCTACCAGAAATGTAATATCTTTAAATATATAACAATGTGCTGCCTTTTTTTTTTTTTTTTTTCCCCCCACAGGATTCCATTCGTTCATGGGTTCCAGTACCAGAGTGATGAATTGTCTAAAAGCTATTTACAGGGAATCACCTTTGTTTGAATGTAACTGGTGAACTTGAAAGCATTTAGTATTTCTCACATTCTGGAACACAACAGACAACTCAGTTAAGGTAATTAAAGGAGTTTTAAATGCTGATTGGGCTTTGTATTGAAGATACGTTCACATCTTCCTTTTATATTGTACAAGGAAAGACAACAAGAACAGCCACTTAAAACACATTCTGACTATTAATAGCCTAATAGTAAGCAGGATGATTGTAAATGAAAAAATAAATAAAATTAATTAAATTAGTAGAAAGATTATTTATTTATATGATGATGAGTATCAGCCTTATTCTTTCATTTCAACCTTCACAGAATAACATGAAGACCGCAAAACATTGCCAATACAACACCCTAAAATGATGGTGCTGTTTGTGCAGTTTCTGACAGTAAACCATATAACTAATTCAGTCTTAATTGCAGTTAATATCCTATCTGAAAGATTTCCTAAGCCTGTTTATTACTTTCCTGATAAAGCAAACATATTGACATAGGGTATTTTGTGTTGTGTGTACTTAACTTACTCGAAGATAAACCCATTGTTGTGGTTTGTATAAAGCCTAAATTGTATACATATGCAAACATGCAAACATAGCTCCTGAAAAAGTATTAACTGCATTGGATAGCTAAACAGGTATTTTCTCTGTTGGCATTATTTTGGGTACAGTGTAGAGTGAGTAAAAGAAAAACAGAAAATCTACTTTCAGGTATTTCAAAGCAACATTTTCCACTTTTCAAATGCAAACCTTGGTAGTATTCAGCAATGAGGTATGGACATTTTTAGAAAACATAGCTGTATTATTCAGCATTTTCAGAAAGAACTAAAAGTGTGCTTTAGCAAAGTCGAATGCAGCAAAGTTATAATTATTTTTGAAATATCATGCTAAACATTTATAAATCAGCCATTGTTATGATAAGTCAGCCAATAACTTTTAAAGCAGAAAAATAAAAGAAAGGGTTTTTTGTTCTGTGGCAAAATCTTGTGATTTTAAATGTTTCTGCCCACTTATTGTTTTGATTCTCTGAGTTAACTAATTTGCAGTGAGCCTCCAGATCTTTGCTAAAGAGTGGATGTGCAAACTTATTTATATGTCTTGGCAGCATCACCATCATAAATTGCTTGAGCCATTGAAAAACAATAAACTGAACATGCTTCAAGAGGAACTAGTGCCTCTCATTGGTATTACCTTTTTCAAGATGACAGGAGATCTCAAGAGGCCTGAGAGTTCTTGGCTGTATGAGTTTGTGACTAATAGGTGGTTTGATAGGACGAGTGCTCACTACCTAGGGAAATTGAAGCATCTTTGAGCTCGATACCCTTCGTGTCTCATTCTTTTGTAGGTTATCGTTGGGAAGCCTGCGGGGACCTCTTTTACAGTTTGCATCCAAAGACATACACGATCAGCAAAATCTTTTTAGTTTTACTGTTCCTATTGATCTGCTGCTATTCTCTGCTGTGGCTAATTTGCTTGTTAGCAGTAATTTAAAAAGGTAATCACAGTTTTATAGTCTGTCCAACTCTCGTATATTTATTTCCTGCCTAATTAAAAGTTACAATCTTAGCAGTGGAAGGCCTACTTTTAGCAAAGGAGGGACAGTTTGTTTCCTGATTTTTCATTTCTCTCCTAATCTGAAGATTACGCTGAGGCTAGATGGAGACAGCTGCATAGTTTACGAAAATATTTGCATTTAAGAAACCTGAGTTTTAAAAGGTTGTAAATAACATAATTTTACCAAGGTACACAAGAAGCTCATGTACGTGTTAAACAGTAATAGCGTGTGAGAGATTCCATACTAGCAGAGGTCGCAGACAGGAGGAACACATCATTAAAGTCTGCCTAGGTGTCGTGTACATTTTTCTTGACATCATATAAGAATGAGATAAAAAGAGGAAGAAATATGATAGCTAAATTACATGCACTATAAATTGAATTAAGCTCATCTGAATGTCTGACTAAATCCCCAGCCTTAAAACTGAGCTGGGTTTCTCACTGAATTTGTCTTTCTAATGGAGCTAAAGAGCTGTTTGATTTCAGTTTGACTAGAAACATACAGAAGTGAAACATATTTTGGAAAGGATACAAGGGGTATGCTGAGGGGTTTCACACAGTTTTAACCCTTCTATGACTCTAAGCCAACCTCAGTGTAGATAAGCACCTGCACATTTGGGCTGGATGGCAAAAGCAGCTTCCACTGCTCACAAGCAAGAGTACAAATGCAAGATTAATATTTTCACTCTTACCATGCCTATTCAGCTTGGGAAGCAGAGTTTTTGTCCTGTAATTGTCTTTAATGAAATCCCAATATTTATGTCCAACAACAGTAGCAACCACAGTCCTCCATTGTAAATAGTTAACTATGCTTATTATTTAAAATAAAGAAATCAGAGTTGCACCTGGGATTTGGGAGCACTTGTACAATACCATGTTTTCCCAGTTCCTTAGATAATACCCTGCCCTTGAACAGCTTCACAGCCCAAATCTCTGCCCATGAGATTGTCAGCACAGGACTTAACAAACCAGTCCCTTAATGGTTTGAAATAACTCTCCCCATTTTTCTCATTTTGCTACATTCATTCCAAGACCTGCAAAACTCCTGCCTTGCTCCTCAAAACAGGGATCCCAGGAAACTGCTGTGGCCATACACACTGTACATGCTAGAAGGCTGTGGGCTCCAGACAGAAAGCTCTGTCGATGATCCCTGTCTGCAGGTGACTCATGTATTTGACTTAGCCCATCCTGTTAAAACCAAAGTACTGTGTTTATCCTAGATGTGGTTCTCCACAGATTTACCATAAACTGGTAAGTTTTACTTGCCCAGTGGCCTGTCATAAACATTTTGCACAATAGGGTGGCTAAAGCCCAAAATGGAAAAAAGTGTTGATCCAAGTGACCTGAGCACTGTTTTACAGGGCACTTGCAGTAACCACCAGCAGATAACAAAATCCATTTTTTGGATTAACAGCAGTTAGACTTGAACTAACAAGTAGTAATTAAGAAGTAACAGCAGTGAGACTTGAATTACCCACAGAAATGCCAGATTATTATATCATCTATTTACAGCTCTCTTAATGTGACTGTCAGATTGAGGATTCCTGTCAGTGAAGCAGAAAGCCTCCAAAAGTGGCATTTCTGCCTCTTCCGGTGGATGAGACAATCCCAAGTGTCTTTTGTATATCCTCTGGTGGGAAGACGGCAACAGGTCTTGCATCCTACTGCTGCACCTACCCTGGAAGCAACGAGGAGCTGCAAGGTACAGGTGAGATACATCCTAATTCATGGCATTATGTGAGCTCATCAGGAACAACCATGTGCCCCTCTGAGCACAGCAGGAGCTAAATTAGTACAAATTAATACTTGAGGGCTAGATGACAGCCTTGCAACATTCTAAGGGTAAGGATGCGGGTGTTTATTGCATTGCCCTAACACGATGTAGGAGGCCTGGGGAGGCTGATTCCCCCCCACAGAGGGGTGTGGTGCTCAAACCGGGTGTGGCCCTGCTCTGTAAATGGCAGCTGGCTCCCAGATCCATGGCTTTGGTTTATGTTTCCCTCCTGAGAAGTTGGCTATTATGGCAGATTTTCATTAACGCCCAAATCCAGGTAATACTGAAATAGATTTGGGTTAAAATAAGACTTGAAAATGTACAGTCTCATTGAGACCTCTTTGAGTAGTTGGACCCTTTCAGCCCTGGCAGATTTCCTGGCTCTAGAGTATGTGTTTTTACTAAGAACATAGTGAAAAAGTTTAAAAATAGACATCCACAACAGAAAAAGGGGCCAAACAAGCACAGCTAGCCAGTTTTAATTACTTCTGTTTCTGTGTTACTTGTTTTCAGACTTTATCAGTCAGCTGGGGCTTCTTAGGCCAATAACCAGATACTACTTGAAGTATCTGGGAGGGCCAAGAGACTTCTAGGTGTCCTCCCGCTACCACTTTTTTTTTTACAATTAAAAGAGGGAAGCATAGTGCATATTCATCTTCTCAATATTTTTTTCTTATTATTTTTACCTTAAATTATAATTTATGGTGTTTTGTTTCTTCCACATCCTCTGATGGTATTCCCAGTTCTTGATACCTGCTTCTTTACTAGGTCTTACATCTGTTGGAGCCTGAAGTCAGTGGAAACAAATTATTTCAAATAAGTAGTATTCAGGAGGTATAGAATGGAATTCGAGGAGAATTCAGATATTTTGTTCAAGTGAGATCTTGAGAATTCTGTTAATTGGCTCCTATGAAATTTGTGAAAATTCTGAATTTCATAGATGTTTTATTCCCATATCAGTTTCCATCTTCAGGCCATTCGTCAGATGTGCTGATAGCTGAACAGCTTTGACTGTTTCTGCTGACTGCTGACTTGTAGCCGTACAAGGAATTGTCCTTCATTCCTCTTAGGGATTACCTATTTTACTCCTGGGTTCTAGCACTGTCTTGATGAAGAAGTGCTAATAGACCAATTAAAATACATGCAATGCTATGTTTTCATAGAGACATGCATTTCCCATTATCCCGAATTTCTAAGCTGTACGCAAGGATTCAGCCACTCAGCTCTTATTAAAGTCAATGAGTCAAAGGACGCATAACATTTTGGAAATCTTATCCCAGATAGCTCCAGGATAAATTTTATTCACGGAATCTGCTAATATATTTTTGAGACCAGGATATTCTTTGTCTTAAAAAAAAAAAATTAAAAAAATTATTTTTTGCTTCATATCTGATTTAATGAGACACAACATGGGTTGCTTTAATTGCATATCTGACAGCTAATTGACTCTTCAACATAACAAGGCACAATTTCAAGCAATAGATGTTAGAACAACCTTTGATTGCCTTTTGGCTTCATTCCTATCCCAAAGGATCCCTGGGCTCTAATGGGTAGAGCAAAGACCTCTGGGTGAATCTGTTATAGAGGACGTGGGTCTGCTGAGGAAAGCTCCGTGGAGGGCGGAAACTAGAGGAGGATGGAAGAGATCCATAAGAAGCTGCCAGGAGTATAATCCAGCATCTGTAAATGTTCAAAGTCTTACACTACCCCAGTGAAATCAATAGGATTTTCTCGGGATGAATAATAGCCAGTCTGATGATATTATTATGCTGATTAAGAGAATAGTCCTAGGAAACAGAATCAAAAGGATTGCTTGCATGCGTGCACTAAAAGTCATGTTTTCAAATAGAACAGCTATGAAAAGTTCTGGTAAAGCTAAGAATCTCTGGATCTTGTTAGTTCAGATTATGAAATACAAAAAAGTCTCACAGAACGTTTTCAGTAAAAAAAAGTACATGACATATAAAATGAGTTTTCTCACACCTGCTTGTAATGCTTGCATGCACTCTGCCCTCCATAAACCACAGGCTTTCTTGCTTGTGCAACCATAAACAGTTTGGGGTTTTTTTACATCTAGAATGATGTTTTCTAATTTTAAAATCCTTCACCGAACCACTTGTTGAACCTAACTCACTTACTGCCTCCATGAAGTTCAGAGGTAGATCAGAGCAACTCCAGGTTCTGAGGAAATTTGGTTTGATATTCTGGGTTTGTGAAACCTTGTGGAGATGAACCAAAGCCACAAATGTCAGCCTACATCTAATTCCCCCAGAGTTCAAAGAGATTCAGATGTGCTGCCTACAATGATTCTGCTCAAAATCCAGGCTGGTCTATTATTCATATCACACCCCATAAATGTAAGTCACAGTGGCGATTTCAATGTACTTAAGTTACATATAATTGGTTCCTAAAGCTGCCTGCCACTGAAAACAAGCATATTAAATTCAGACTTACAAAATTCCTTATGTCCAATCCCCATTTAGGAGGGGTGGTTTTTTTTGTTTGTTGCTCTGTTAGCAGCGGTGCTGTTGTTAGGGGGTTTTTGTTAGCATAGCTAATAAAGAAGAAAAATTTTTAGAAGTCCAGGTCATTAAGCTGTCAGGAAATCTATAAAAGGCATTTAATGCTGTAGACCAGACTTAAAAAGAATTAAAACAGAGACCTTCGTAATGATTCTTGAAGCCTCTGAGTAGTTAAAAAAAATCAGACCAGAAAAATGAAAAAGAGATAGTGCAGGGAAGTTTGGTTTTTTTCAGGCATCTGTATGAAAACTAACTTTTTTTTGCACCCCTGTCTGGAATATAGTACTTATTTTAAAAAAAATCAAGATGTGGAGAGCATTAAAACTACCAGAAAACCTTATCAGATCAAATGCTCTACATGTTTTTTAAAAGATGTATTAATCTCGTCTCACAGGAGCTGTCACTGTTACAACTAACCCTGGAGCTGTAAAATGAGCTGTAAAATGGATTTGATTCCATAATATTACAAGTTCTGTCATTATGGGTAAGATTAACAACACAGCCTGATGGAGGTTCGCTGCTCTTGCTGATGCAATGATGTGCAGGGCAAGAAATGGCTTCATAATTATGACTGTCTTAGTGGAAAGAAAAGGGCAAAAAGGGAGCACATTGAAATAATTATGAGTAATAGAGAGATGAATGCTCTGAGCAAGGGACTAGTGAAATAATTTAATAGGGACAGGTTATAGAAAAGGGTATGTCCAAAGTAAGTTAGCAGCTTTAATACTGGAATAAAGTCCTAATGTCTGTATGACTGATGTGCTAAAGCATTGCATATTCTGAGATTTATCTTCAGAGCTTCTAGCAGGATTATTTTACAGGCCTCTGTATATGTTCTGTTGTCATTCATGCCTTTGGGATGTAAATACCAAAGTACTCGTGTGTGAAGACAACGGGAAGTGCATCACGTCCTGGGATTTTGGCAGAAATGTTTTCTGCACAGTTTCTTTCCAGGGTATGACACTTCCTGACATTTGAGTTGGTTTTACATACTTAAATTTTACATCAGTTGCTTCATTATTAGTCACCTATTTTTGTAGGTCTACTATGGCTAACTTTTAACCAAGTGGCTAAGTGAGCACATAGCTCTTCCTTCATTTACAGTGGTGTGAATTGGGAATGCAGATCTGGAAAAATGGTTTGGCCATTTGGCAAATGACAAATGAGAGTACACCTGGATTCCCGGTCTTGAACTGGCATCCCCAATACAGGGGGCAGTTTTGTCTCTGACTTGAACAGCAAGGACGTCTCTGTGCTGGTTCTTGGTGGTCATTGTTAGGGATCACAGGGACATCAGCTGGGGCATGGGAAATAACTCTGTTAACAGTAGCCTCCATAATGTGTGTTGTGTTCCCCACACCCAGAGATTTGCTTCCAGTGATGCACCCCTGCAGCACATTTACTGACACAAGTGTGTTTAGCACTGCCATGAGAAAACCGTGACACCGGGATGTAGCATGTCAGGAGCCATACAAGTGCCAGCCTTCATTCAGCCACTCTTGGGAAGGACCAGGACAGAGGGAGGTCCCCAGGCTGAAAAAACAGAGCTGCAAAACACCAGAAAGTTGAAAAATATGTTTTGAGGTATTTTCCCTCCTACTGAATGGTTTGAAAGTACGAGTCAAAATCCACAGTCTGTGTTGTCACCGAATTTCTTTAATCTTATTTGTCCACCTCTTTTAGGAAGACACACAAAAAACCTTGTAGGAAAAGAGAGCAGAAAATACTGCAACTTAGAACTCTACTGTCGTTAAACAGTGCTACAATTTTAGCATGTGGATATTTTACAAAAATTTCAATTTCTCATTTGTGCTATACCAGAAAGACAGCAAGGAGTAAAATTAAATACAGAACACTGTATTATTTCCACTTAACCATACAAATGGCATTCATGTATTAGGTCTTTTCCTCTAATTGCATTTTCGCTTCTTCCTTCAGAAACAGAAATGCCTCAATTAAATGAAACTGAACCGTAAGAAATAATGTTTTCCTAAGTTCTTTTCCTGACTTTTTCCTCTTGTTGGCTTATGTTCATCTGGGTTTTAGTCGGTGTGGTAGCTGTGATAATGCGGGTCTCCATACACTTGTACACTTACACATAAATTACGACTGCAGAAGCCACATGTGTATGGCGGGATGGAAAAATGTGTTAGCCCTAATTCTGCCAGGATCAGGTCCAATTATGCAGTTTGGTTTTGCTTTTGAAGATGAAGAGACAAAACTACATGTGAGAGCCTAGCCACATTTCCACTCTAAGATGCCCCACGCATAATCCTGGAGGGAGGTTCATCTTAGATAGATCCCTCGGTCATGGCTCTTTACAAGAGCCAAGTCTCATATAAGCAGGTGGTATTGCCTCAAAACACTGTAAGGATTCTTGAAAGTAGGACAGACCTAGGCCACACTGGCTTCAGTGGCCTGTGGCCCTGGCTTCCATGGGTCTGGGAAAGTCTTTAAACAGAAAGTTCATTAGTACAGAAAGCCTGTTACTTTAAAATTACTCCTTAGGGTACTACATACGATTTTCACTTTTCTTTAGACCAACCAACACTGCAAATAGTTGGGGAAGCATGGCAATGTCAGGAGTGAAACAGAGCAAGAAATACAATGGAAGACACAAAAATCTTCAGCTGAAGAAAAAGGATGATTTTTCACATGCATGTTGTTTTGTCACAAGGGTTCAGAGAGAGAGAACGTATTGGGGTTAATCTGTATCTCAAAGCAGTGACTACTGGGAACAGTTAATAACATTTTTGCTATCACTTGTTTCTGCAGTCCATTCAGTTTGGTGTCTAGTAGCAGGGCTGTGATCTCTAAGAGCTTGCAATCATTACATCTGAGTTCAGCTTCTCAATTTGTATTGGTGTTAACAGGGATCATGCAGCTTAAGAGCCGAGGCAGCATTTTAGAAATGAAGGAGTGTCGGATCACGGAGTGCATCCCTTGCCAGTTCTCAACAGTGAGTTGTTATGTTTTTAATTGTCAGCTGACGCCACTGCTGCTGAGGGTTTGTTGTGGCACTGGAATTAGAATGGACAACCAACTCAGTCCTATTTGTTGATCTGCCAGACCCAAGAACAAAAAGAAACTGTGGTATCTGAATGCCAGGAAAACATAGGAATTAAGGAGAAACATAAGGATTCTTCATGCTTAGTATGTAATGCAAATTTGGGTTAATTTTTGTAGCAAAACAGCTCTGTGATCTCAGGTTCATCATCCTTTGTGTTAATGTAAATAATTTTCGTTAACAGATTGGAGTTTGGTTTGTGGGGAAGAATATTTCTCTTTGGGCACAAGAAACACATTTGTTCTGATATGAAGTGTGGATGAAAGACAGAAGAATAAAATTCAGTGAAGTTCTAATACCAGGGGTCTTAGTCAGACTGCTAACTACTTCTAGGTCCCTTCATTGCAGTGGAATCTCCAGGTATTAGTATGCACCGAGGGTTTTTGACATATAGTGAAAACACTGATGCTGCCCTGCTGTGGTAATTTACACACAGTATATGGTGTAATGGACTTTGATTATGTATACACCTAATTCCCTCCCTGTGATGGACTGTGATCTGATCTACATTCATAATCCTTTAGTAATGCAGTGTGTGGTTGCTGAAGGTTAATTGATAGAAATTGACTAATAAGGTATTTCGCTATTGGAAACAGGTGGCACTTGTTTGGAACAAAGGCGGTATGGAAGGCTCTGAAAACAGCAAAGTAAAGATATGGTTTATAATTAGAGATACACAATTTAAAGTGTGTCCTCAGAGGTAACTTATTATTGTGGGGAGGGATAGAACATCTTCAGAAATCTAGATGGCTTGATTTTTTTCTGCAGACCTTATCAAGACACAGGTTGTGTTAAGAACAACACCATCTGAGAAAGAAACAGCACCAGTGAGCACAAAAATGCAGAAAAGCAGTGATTACTAACTTAAATTAATATTAAACAAATGAAATGAGCCCAAGGTACGTATATATTACATCAGTTATTTGTCCTGTTTCTTTCTTCCCCTACGGCCCTATCAAGTATGATGTGTATGCAAATTGTAGTATTAACAGGAAAAAAGAGTGTGTATCCAATGAACCCACTCAGTGTGACTCTTGGATTGCTGTAGATCAAGCTAGCATTGATGTTTAACAAAACCTCTCTAAAACACAACGAACATGTAGTTGTGTCTTATCACCTTCAGCATCAGTGTCTTAACCCTCTGCTTAATGTTTTAAGCTGTGAGTTTATTGTAGAATCAGGTGTGCAATTAGTCTGAGAGTGTGATTATCGTAGCAAAGTGATTTTTGTGTGCTAGCCAAATTACTTTAAACCCTTAGTGCTTTTATTCATTGGATTAACATTTGGTGTTGAATAATTATATGGATATACTTCTCTTTTTGATGTCAATCTCTCAGACTCTTCAGATTTTTGTTTTCATGATGTCTTTGATTATACTTTATGTATCCTGTTTAGGTGACTTTAATTTAGTCAGAAATTCCTTAATTTTTAGAAGTATTGATACAAATATATAACAGTATTACAGATCTGTTTATGAGTGATTAACTAATTTTTTTTATTATAAACAACTTGTTCTTTTTAATACCAAATAATAGTAATTTGAATAATTTAAAATCTTAATCCTAATTACTACAGAGTCAGGAAACCATGTCTTATACAAGACAAATGATATGAATTACAGAAGGGAGATCAGTAAAATACTATTTTTGTATCTGTGAGTACTTTGTGGCTCATTCAGAGGACCTCACAGAATGCTTCTTGAAAATATTCTCTGTAACACATTTTAAAGCTTCAGTATCAGTGCTTACAATTTTCTGTGTAACACAAAAGGCCTTACTCTCATGGGAAGTTAATTGGCCACTCTTCAGCTGTGGTCCAAAGATCACGTTGGAAACAATTTTGACTTTAAAAGCAGGAAAATAAATAGCCAAAATCAGTAGTGTCTATGTGTCTATGTGTAGTCACACAACACAGACTGGCTGAATCTTAAAGGAGTGGTTTGAGGAGAAGGGAATGTAAGGCAGAAGAGCATCATACTCCTGCTTCTCATCACTGGCAAGGGATTTCCAAAGGCTGCTGTGCCTTTGCTAGGGCCAAAATAGTCTTCTCATGCCCAGAACAGGGATGGGGGAAATGATTCGTGAATTAAGCCCCCAACACAAAAGCAATTACATCAGAAATAGACATCTCTCAAATATATTATGCATGGACTAATTAAACTATGACCTGGAATTAACATGCAGAGAACTAGAGTATATCACATGCTGTACACCATCCATGAGTGGTGTACAAGGGCAAATATTACTAGAGTAGCACCACGTTAATCTTATTAATTCATACCTTGTTTAACTAAGGGAAGGGCCTCTGATCCAGAGGTGGATGCAGTTCCAACAAAATGCATGTGTGTAACTGGTAAAGTATCTCATAGTCATATGGGATATTAAAATGTTGACAGTTTATACTCACATTTCTTTCAGCATCGTTGGCACCTGAGCAAATTGATATTTAAGGTTTTGTTAATGGGACGGTTAAAACACCCCCTCTCTTGGGGAACCAGGTTGTATATAAGATTTAGAGTACTCCACAGGAAAATGTGCAAACCCCTTGTACAACATTACTGTACCCCTTAGCAGCATTACTGTAATGCTGCTGCTGTTGTCCTGAGGGGCTTTTGGGTAGGATCTGACCTGGAGAGGTGGTCAGGATCCACCGCACTAGCACAGATCCCATTGGATCTGTGCAGTCCCCACAGGCTCAGAGCTTTGGTCTGTTTGCCCAAACAGAGCCTTATCTGGATGGGCACCCGATTTTTCTCCCAACAGATCAGGATGTCAGGATAGAAGGAGTCTGCACATAGGAAAAGAGGGGTGACCCTATGTTTGTGTACCTGTTGCTGACCTTCTCTCTGAGTATGCCCCAGAAATGCTTTTTGGGTGGAGCTGCACCAGCACTGCAGCTCTGGCTGAAACCAGTTCCTCTCTGGTAAGTGGGCAGAGCACTGACATTTAGGTAATTTGTTTTTAGATAGCTGGGCCTTATCTCATTAATTCTAGCCTGTCTGACAATTTTTATTGCAAGCATTGCTTCCATCATTTTTTTTCCTCTGGATTTTGGACTGCAAGAAATATCTGTAATATTCAAGGGCTTTTCAAAGCAGAAATTTGCAAGCAAACTCTGAATGGCTCCTAACACCATGGGCCTCTGTAAGTAACTGAACACCTAATCACTCCAAATAAAACTAATTGCTACTAAGCAATACTATACTGAAACATCACACTGTCATAAATTGATATGTAAACTTTGGTAGTGCCAACAACAGCTGCTTTATTAGAGTTATTGTGACTATCTATCAAGGCTCAGTGTCTGAACCCTCCTTGTGGATCATTTTTCAATCCAGTCAAAAATCTCTGTCCTAGCATGCAGCAAGTGCTTTGTTTTATAAAAATCTTGGTAGCATTAAATTTCTTATCCACCTGCCCAGATTTCTTTAGGGAACTGCTTCCAGGATAGACTGTTTAAAGAACTCTCTGGCCATGCTGGTTCAGGTAGCATAGGTAAAATGAATGAAGAGTGTCTTGATAAATGATTGATTAGTTTCAACTCTAGAAAAAACAGACATGCTTCAGTGCAAACTTCCTTTTTGAAGCATAGAAAATTTGGGAAAATGTTTGAGTGACAAGTCTGATGCCTTGGTTTTGGAGGTGAAACTCACGGATTGAGAGAAATAAAGTTTAATAGGATGGAAGGAGAAGGGAGAATTACAGTAATGATTAAAGAATATCCAAGACAAGTGAGTCACAATGCAGTTGGTCACCACCTGCTGACTGATTCCCAGTTTGTCCCCAAACAGCAATTGGCACATCTCAGGTAACCCCCCACAGTTTTATTTTTCAGCATGGTGCTGTATGGTGTAGAATGTCCCTTGGGTCAGGTGGGGTCAGCTGTCTTGGCTGTATCCCCTCCCAAATTCTCATGCACCCCCAGCTGGCAGGGCAGTATGAGAAGCTGAAAAGTTCTTGATTTAAGTGTAACCACTTCTCAGCAACAACTCAAAAAACATCAGTGTGTTATCAACATTATTCTCATCCTAAATACAAGCCACAGTACTGTACCAGATACTAAGGAGAAAATTAACTCTATCCCAGCTGAAACCAAGACACTTGTCCATTTTTTTTTACTGTACTAAAACTTTTCCTTTGCTTATAACAAAGCCAGCATGAAAAAGATTCCTTGCTTCTGACACTGTTTAAATATTCCCTGAGAGACATTGATGACTCTGTTTCAGGTCAGTTTATTCAAATGCTCCATTAGGACTTCATTTTTAGATCACATCTGTGCAATTTCCTGCTTGTAGCTGCAGTACAGGCTGCTGCTGGTGAGCACAACACCAAGGAAGACTTTGGCCAAATTCAGCAAGGAGATTAATATAAGGACCCACCTAAGTTGAATTCTGTGACCTGGAAATGTAATCCAACCACACTTTATTAGTAAACTCTGCAGGAGACGTAGTTTGCTTTGCCTTTGTTCTTTGCTGCTCCAGTGCAAATCACATAAACAATCATCAAAAGGTGGGAGATAATGTTTCCAGGCCTCTGCTGACATGGACACAAAGTCGGAGATGCGAGCTGTGAGCCCGGACCAGTATCTCAGCCATGCCAACTGTGTCGTGATGCTGAATGAGGTCTCGCCGCCTTCATCTCCTGCTTCAGTTTGTTTGACATCCTCATGAGCTGGTGAGTTGGTTTGTTTGTTTGTTCTTGCTTTTTAGCACTGTGCTTCTCCTAGTGAGGTAAATAACAGGGAGGCCTACAATAAATTTCACGTCTCCCGCGTGATTGCTGAGGCCTGTGATCAATTCTCCATCTGAAGGTGTTTATTGGCACTTATTCTTGGGTAAACCAGATGTCGCTCTCAAGTGTCATCATAACCTTTCCTTCAAAAACACACCCTCATTTTCCAACCACGTTTTTTCTGGTCCATCAGAACACCCAGCTCCACAGAAGTCCGTTCAAAAACTTGCATTGTTTCAGTTAAATTTTAAGCTAATTCGTGTTTAAATTTGCTGTGTTTCATACTATTCCCCTGTTTCTGTCCTGAGCACTTCAAGTCTGTTAGGATCTTTTGTAAAGAGAGAAAGTATGGATGATAGTGTTGGTTTAGGCAATTAAAACTCATCATTTCATAAGATCAGGGGATTCTGAGCTATCCTTTTTCCAAGGTATTTTCAGGGAGCTTATAGGGTAATATTGAGATAATGATGATGGAAATAATGCAGTTGTCAAGAATTGCAGATATGCCTGACTCTTCTCATGTTATTAGGAGATTCTTTCTTTTTATCTCTTCTCTTTTTTTCACCCATCTTCCCCCCTGGAATATTCTTATCCAATGAATGCCCAAACATGTAATTTTAGATTGTGGGCTTTTGGTATGTGAGCATGCACTGGTGGTAGGGTTTCTGTATAATGACTTGATAAACCTGTCAGGATTTTACTAGTAATGTATAATAAATGTGGTTATTATAGAAGATATCCCTTTTCGAACGGTGGCTATTGGGTCTTTAGCAGGTTAGGAATGTTAATTCTTCTGTAATTCTCTTTCTCTCTTTTCTCCTCACCTTTTCTCTTCCTCTTCATTGATTAAGAACTTCAGTAGATTGTAGTAGCATATCTTTCAGTCTTTGGGTAAGAAAAAGCACTGATGGTAGACATGCTGTTTCTTGTAAATAGCTATTTTATTTCTATTTTTGATACAGTTATTTAAACTACTCACATTGTGAATGGTTTAGAATGAAGTTCAATAATTTAATGTGTCTATTGATCCAGTTTGTTGTTATATTACAACACCTCCTCCAAAGCATCAGTGCAAACTTATACCTCAGCCTTAGGCCACCGCTGTTTTCCAGAGGAAATGGAATGCTGTAGAAGACTTCTGGAAGCTGCCTGTGCTTTCTTCCAAATGTTTCTGTTGATGTGGTGGGAGCAATTGGGTAGAAAGCCCCAAGCTTTCACACCAAAGGCCTTCAATACCACAAGAGCACACATTTCCTGGAAGCCTCTGCTACAGTAGTCTTCTGAAGAGGATTATGCATTTTAAACAGCCAATTAGGTTGTGATTAGGAACAAAACCTCGACCGATCCCAGTGACGGAAGGGAAGGAATGCAGGCAAACTGACAGCTGTTCATGGATGAATAAAGCACCATAAATGGTCAAGAAGTTACAAGCAAAGGGAAGAGAATGGGCCTGTAAGGGGAGAGGAAGAAATGATTGGTTTAAAGTCACAGTTTCGAGCTGGCAGTAAAACCCTGCCAATCTGGGTACCAGACCAGAGCATTAAACTCTCCTACATTCTCTAAAATCACAGGAAAATTGCCTGCTTTGCAGGGAGGTAGGAATTATTTACTACTGGGAGCTATGGAAACATTGTATGGAACACATGACTCCTATTTTTCACCTGGATTTTGCCATTCCGTAAAGGAAGGTGCTTGAAAACTATGGTAACTTAGAACAAACAGACCAAGCAAATAGAGCTATGCAAATGTGTGGTTTTCAGTAGCTTTTTCAGTGAATAGTATTGATATGTACAACCCACCCCAAAATTAAGTCCAGAAACAAGCTGATGCATAATAAATAAATATCTTCAATCACTGACATTTAAGTTTTAGAACATGCCATACTGTTCAAGTCTCAGTTGAGAAAGCTGTAAATTAAATCCCTGTTTCTGTTGAAGTCCTGGTTGACAGAGATGATCCTCTGAAATCTAATTCAAGATACTTTCCTTCTTCTTTCTATGAGTAAATGTAAGCTTGATTACTAATGCAGTCTACAATGGTGAACTTCTGTTTCTAAATAAACCCCCACTGGATTTCTGTTCACCTTCTGTCTCACTACATTTCAACTTACACGATTTTGTTACATGGCACGTGTATTGTAAAGCGCCAGGACGAAAGTCTAAGGTTCTTCAGTGCAGCCTTTCACATCACAAAGAGTGGGCCAACACTGAATGTAGTAAATATACTCTTTGTAGTGCTTGTCCATTTTTGAGTGTTTTCTAAATAGTGAAGATACAAGTAGGATCATAGGTTTGTCTCCATTTCCTTTTGCATCTCTGCAGTTAGAAGGGGCTCTCATTGGGCCACAACCATGTAGACTTCTCAGTGTCATGCTGTAAAAGGGATGCAATCCATTTGGTCTGTTGATTCACTGTATCCTCATCAATATTGTTCATGTGCTGTATATTTGGCCAAAAAAGACTTTTTTCTTTTTTCTTTTTTGTTTTTTTGCCAGTTTAGGCTTTCCATTAACCTGATATAAGTCAGGAGACTGTAGTAAGCAGTCATTCTTCTTTAGCCACCAAGTGGGATCCATATCTCACCCATTCTGTTGCTGTGGGTCAGACAAGGCCTAACAGTGTATGCAAAAGACAATCAACTAGATAACCTTTGCATGCTTGTGAAATAGCCATAAACTGATCATCATTCTGTAGGAATGATTATATTATTTTAATAAGATTAATTTGTTATTAATGTGATTAAATTTTGCCAAGCATAAAGAATGTTCTGTTGTTCATAAAACTGGAGTAGCAGACGCATTAGTTTTGGCATTTGTCATTGCTGTTTGGGTTTTCTCTTTTTCTGAGTAGAACTAAAATAATACATATTGCACACGATCTTACAGCACAGTCAGGAAAACATTTATGTTCTGTTACCAAAAAAATGTACAAGGAAATTTATGTGAAAAGGTGCATGCCAAAAAAAGGCAAAATACAGTTGACAGACTTCTGCAGTATGCAGCAGCTACTATTTGAGATCTAGATAACTAACAGTTTTAATCTTGAATGAAACACAACTGACTTCTGTTTCATTCCTGGCCAATAAATGAGCTCACAATGTAGACAAGTGTGGTGAACCCAAGGGATTTACGGAGCATCATAAATGCATTTTATTGTGCACTCCAATGCTGTCATCTACAGCTAGCTAACAAATAAGATAGGTTTTTAATATAATCCACCATGTCCCTGCCAGTGCTCCTCATCTGTTACGTCATCTCGCTTTGGGCCAAGCGTTTGTTTTCCCCAGATGGCCATCGCAGAGCTGCTGACAGCTCTCCTGACTGAGAAGCTGTAGCACAGTGATCTTCCAATTAATTTAGCACTACTGACAAAGGAAAAGCTGTTGATGTCCCAATGCAAAAGCACTCTATCAGGCATTACATAGTGTCTGTGTTCTCAGCATGTTTGGGGCATGGTAAGTCATAGCACATGCTTTTTGACATCTTTCTGCCTTTTGCTGCAGTGTAGGATTTCTCAGAGCTGGAGTTCAGGTGGCAGAAAAGATGTAAAAAGCCAAGTGTGATATCATCAGCAACTGGTAGTGGTCATGGAATCATAAATAATATTTTGTAGACTTGGGTGAAAAATGAATCCTCTTAAAGATGTGCACTGAAGTTCTTGCCTCAAATTTTGCCCTCCTGAGCAGCCTGAGTTGCGTAGACTTTTGAAAGTGATACCTAAATGAGCTATTAACTTCTAGGGAAGTCTTTCTTCTCATACTGCATAAAAAAAAAGGCTGTTGTTAGTCAATTATTATATTCTAGCCTATCTAATTGTATCCATGG
The DNA here is from genome assembly GCA_013397975.1 of Machaerirhynchus nigripectus. Taxonomy (NCBI): domain Eukaryota; kingdom Metazoa; phylum Chordata; class Aves; order Passeriformes; family Dicruridae; genus Machaerirhynchus; species Machaerirhynchus nigripectus. Next base: position 653,879 of record VZRQ01003935.1, on the reverse strand, counting down.
AGTATAGATGGATTAGGAGGTGGCTAAGTGCCCTTATTTCCCTCACCGCCTCACTCCCTAGTTAGTCGGATGTGTAGGAAATGCTGAATTCCCACTCCACATGAGAGGGGCTTGGTAGACTGTGGGACATGATGCAAGATTGCTTTGTCTTGTGCGTGGGATGGTTGGGACAGCAGGAGTTGTGGCTGCCAGGATACACCCTGGGCCTCACCTTCCTGCGGGGGGCAGCTGAACTAATCCGCTCGCTTTTATGAAAATCAGATGCAGCTGTTGGGCTCCTGGCAGCTTGTTAATGCAGCATTTGCTTCGAGAGACTCTGGATGCCTAAACTTCAGCATTTTGCTGCCAATATTTATTTTATAACATAATTGTTTTTAAAAAAAAAAAATAGGAGAAAATTTTCTTTAGGGTACCACAGCCAATTCTAGAAAATTGAAAAATTGAAGGGAGGTTTTTTTCTCTTAAGTTTTTCAGATACATGAATGTACGGGTGGTGATTGTAAGTAATTTAAAATTATTCTATTCATCATCTGTTACTGGCAGACTGAGCAGGAGATAACCAGGGCTGTTCAGGTGCTCCACAAAAGGTCAAAAAGTCACTCTGGCACCAGCAGCAAGTGGTCCTCTCCCTGGTAATCTGCCCACCACAGTCATCAGGTAGTTTAAATTGTGTCCATCAGTGCCTGTAGCAGCTCTGAGTAAGCACAGTGATTTCAACTGTGTTATTTCAAGTGGGATGAATCTCGGTGCCTGAGTTCAAATTGGGTTTAAAACATAAAACAAAAATGTAAAAATCAAGTAACCCTTCCACTTCCTGATTCTTCAGCTTCCAAAATGCTCCCAGTTTCTTCAGCCCTCCAGCTAATGCTTCCAGGGCTGAAACTGAAAGATCCTTAAAAGTTACTTTATTTCACACCAGAAACTGTTGTAGTAGAGCTAGCATAACTTCTGGTTGTCAGGTGAAAGAACTGGTAAACTTAAAATATAGGCAGCAGCCCCAGGTCTTCCTAATGCTGCTTTTTCCTTTGCTCTTTCAGTAGTAGGGGTTTTGTGTTACAGTGTTGTGTTACAAGAAAATGGTTAATATGGTTGTAGAAGAAAACAAAATAAAATGTGATATAGTGAACAGAGGACACTGAATTATTGGATAACTAGAGAAAGACAATTACAGTAGGGTTCAAAAAAAGATTAACAAAAAATTCTATGTCAGTGACGAAGCATGAAATGTAACCCTTCGTGTCTCACTCTATGTCTGTCTGCATCTGCTAAATATGCCACTTTTTTCTGCTGTTTGGTTTTCCACCTGTTCTGTTCTTGTAATTTGTGTGTTGGGACAGTCTTGTGTATTTATCACTAGTATTGATCTTAAATTGTCAGCATATTCTTGCTTTTCTCTTCAACTGTCTCTGGCAGCACAGTCAAGAGGAGAATGGTTTGCCAATACTAATTGTATGATATGGGAGCTTCAGCACAGTTATCCAAAGAAAGCCCACAGAACTGCTGTTCTTTTTTGAATTGTTAAAAAAAAGAGTAAAATTAAATATATGCATGTATATATATATATGTATATATGTGTGTGTGTAAAGGATAGAAAACATCAAGTTCTGAAATGAAAGAGTTCAGCTGAAAACAATTCTTTTCCTTTTTGGTTCCAAACTTGATTAATGAAAATCTATGAGCAAATCACTTGCACAAACAGAACTGCCTCGTGCTGAACACACTGTATTTTTAGACCATGTGTCTCAAACAGTGTGTTTGTGCCTGAAGTGCATAAGCCAGCCAGCAACCAGCACTCACATTAAAAAATGGAGAGCTCTTTATTCTAGTTGGGGGAATGCTGCAAAAGACCTCAGCAGAAGTTCTTCAGGAAACTAGGGAAAGACATATGTACATTTTTCCTTATTCTAATGATGTTCCTAATTTAGAATAGCAGCCCATACTTGGTTATTAATTCCTCTCACATGACATGCAATGCAATGTGGAATCTTAGCCAAGAAAGTGTGGGCCTGAGATGTTACCTTGAAAAGCTGTTACTCATGTGAGATTGAAGATGTACCTATTCATAGCATACCTTATTAAAAGTGGAATTGTTTTGGAAGTGTAACCCTCTGGGAGCTAAAGGTTAGATTATTTGTAAGGTAAACTCTTTTATTTTACATGATGGCTTATATAAATGCATTGCATGGAACAGCTGAAATGTTATGCATAGCATTTTTTTTCCAGGATTGGCAGATATTACCTGAAATGTGCAGCGTTACATGAACATCATCCCTAAGTTTTGAATTTTGAAAAGTCTGTTGTTCCTGGGTGGTCACTCTAGAGACAGCTCCAAGCATACAAAATATAAAAAGTATGCATGAAATATGCCAGTATATTAAATTAACATCCTGCAAAAGCTCCCTTTTTAAAATCCAGATGCTTATATTGCTTTTGACAGACTCTAGGCGGTAAAGTTTTAACTTTAAAGAAGGGGCTTTCTGTTTCTGTTTTCAAGTTAAAAATAATGAAAGGAAAACACACTGAAATTCCCACATTATTAAATAAAACATTTAAGTGGCATGGAGCCAATCATTGTCACGCCATGAACAAATGCCTTACGGTAATATGTTCCATAACTGTTTGCTAAAAACTACCAATTTTAACACATTTGCACATGATTAGACACAATAAAAAGTTACTTATTGAAGTCAGTGCCACAGCAGTGTTACTTAGGCCCAAGGGGATGGAAACCTGAAGGAGAGGGGTGGTGTGAAATGGGTTCCATGCTGTGAAAACACATCGTCAGGAGAGTCCCTCGGTGACAGAGTTGGCTCCCATGGCCAGGGGTTCACAGGGCTGCCCTTGTGCTGGGAAGCAGGGCTGGGTGGATGTGTAGGGGGGAAGAAGACACGGTGATGTGAGTGATGGGCTGAAGAAGCAGCTCCCAAGCGTTGCTTCGAAATGCCCCTTGTTACCCAGGGACTGGCCCACCAACAGGGTGCATTTCAAAACGGTTGGGCTGTAATTGCAAGATTTCTGGGCATGTTCCTCTTTCTCTTAATAATCAAGGAAAGAGTTTCAAAGGTCTCTATCTGTAGCCACCAGCTTATTAGGGTGTGTTTATCTCACTGAACCTCATCAGCCAGAATGGGACCAATAAGAAAAAGGTCTATTTGTAATGGAAGGAGTTCAGCTTTGTTACTTACACTTTCCTGTCTGAAGTAGTGGAATATAATTTTCATAATTTGGAAGTAATTTATTCAAAGTGTAATTCTGCATAAATATTCACTTAGATTTCAAATATTTTTGCTGACATGAATAAAATTTAGATGAGGCAATTTCTTTCTACCAGCCTCACAGATCACTTCAATTTTGGTTTTATTTTTCTCTTTCAGGGCCTTTGGATTAAGAGGCTGCTGTTGTGCTTCAGTTTTTCAAAAAGCATGGCACTTCACATCCTCCACATTCATGTGAGGAGAGTTATCAAAACTGTCCTGAATTAATTAAAAGTAGGTGTAATCTCCACAAACATGTGGGAGCCACGGGGGCAGGGGGTGGGGGAGAAGAAAAAGATAAATCTGCAGGGGGAAATTCTAAGTATGAGTTAATGGTTACATTAACAGTGATAATTTTTGCTTTGTGGCATCTGCACATTGGGATTCACGGGGGAGTTTCTCGCTTCTTGGGATTTTACACATCTATCAGCTATTGCAAATCTGAGAAGCCCATGAGAAAATTATATGAGTCTGAGATGCAACCTTGAGGGTTTTGTACCTAAAATGTAATTTATGCATTACAATTGGGGATAAACATTTGCTTTCAGAGGAGAACATCCCAAATATTCCCCTCACTCAGGGACTGAGCCAAATCCAGAAGATACCCAGGGTTATGAAGCAATTTCATAGTGATGTCCATATGTCCAGAAGGTGATGGGGCTCTCCATCCCAGCTTCCTTCAGCTCCCACTGGCTGTAGTTTTCTCCCTGTCCCTAGTATAGACATTTTTCAAAGTAGTGAAAGCACTGCACCCACCAAGCTCCTGGGGAGCAGAGGGTGTGATGCCTGCAGACTGTGGCAAGAACAAACACAGAGCAAGCTGTAGTGCATGTTGCTTGTGCCGTCCAGAAAAATGAGTCACCCACGCACTTCTGTTTGCATGCTCCCCTCTTCACCAAATATGCTGACAAGGTTTGGGACTGGCAGTTTCCCGCATGCCCCTGTGGTATATAGGATAAGGTACCCCTGTAAACAAAATCTGCTCACTAAGCTCTGGGGTCTGATAGTGACAGTGCTGCTACTGATCTCCCTTACTGCATAGGGGGAATTACATGTTCAGCAGCCATGCTCTTCTGGCCCGAGCCCATACAACGAAAAAACCCACTACCAATAAAAAGTAAACAGAGCATTAAGTTGAAGAAAGATTAAATAGAACAGCTCTTCACAGTGCCTCACGGTTTTCTGTGCTGGGAAAGATACTGCTAGTAAAGCGGGAGATGAGCAGGAAGTCTGTGCTTCATCTCCGAAAAAATGAGTTAAGGGCAAGACAGGTCTTCAGTCTTTACCCAAGTCTGCACCCCCTGATTTCCACCACTGTTTTCTTTCCATGTAGGAAAGAGAGTTTTTGGATCCATCTGTTTCTTGGGTGGCAGACAGGTTGAGAAATCAATGTGTGATGTCAAGCGTATGAATAGCAGGTGTTTGCTTTCATGTCGCAGGAGCCAGCTCTCATACACAGCACTTGGCTCCAGGTGCCTCACACAGGGCAGTAACGATCCCTGCACCAGAGCCACGCCCTGGCTTTACATAGGGCACCTTGTTCATACCTAGCCAGGAGGGTTTATCCTGAGGGCGTGATGCTGAAGCGGAAAGGAGTGGATGCTTTCCAAAATTGGGTGTGCGCAAACTCTTTCTCAGCATTTAACCTTCCCCCTTCTCTTGCTCTTGTTTTGGTTGGCAGCAGTGAGGAGGGGAATGAGGGGAAATAAACCCTACTCCTTCCCGTGCTTGCTCAAGCACCAGACTTATTTCATAGTGTGCCACTTAAAATGAAAATATGCCCCTTTCCCCACTGAACCCCTAACTTACTTCTCCCAAAAAATCTTACAGAACAGGACACAGCAGTGTGACTGTCATCTTACAGGAAGGGAGAGATAGGCAGAGGAAGGAGAATGGCTGCCCTAAAACCCTGAAAATCTTTCTGCTGTAATGAACCTCTTCCGCTCCTTAGTCTGAGCATGGCAAAGCATAGCAAGGCATGTTTCTGAAAGCTGTTATGAGACACATACCTGGTAAATACCTTCTTTACAGTTATTTGCCAAAGGTATATGTGGAATATTGAAAACTAGAAAGCTCTCCTACCACAAAATGCAGCTGTACACAATGCTAACAGCTGAGGGGCACCTTGAGGAAGTGAGTGTCCCTAAAAAGAGTTAACCAGCAACAGTGATCCTGTGTCTTCTGTGGTGGTGCCAGAAACAGGAGAGAACTGGGTGTATTACCCACAGCCCCATTCATCATTTCAGACAAGTGGACAAGGTATCACTTGAAGGTGAAAGATGGCAGTTTTGGATTTGAGCTGCTTGAAAAGAACAGCTGTGTTTGCATAAAAATGTCTTTCGGATGTCTCTTCCATGAAGGGAAAACCCATTCCTGCTGAGGCAAGTCTTTCCCAGGCTCAGCAGCTGGCAGTACACTGAACCTCAAGTGTGCCCTTTGCATGTCTTTGGTAAATGTTCTCCGTTGTCTGGACCCTCTAAAGGTGTCCTGCTGGAAAGATCCGCCAGGAATGTCTGCACTCCATGCTTTTGATTCCTTGAGCCAGAGGTAGAGGGCCAACTTGGTTTAGCAGTAGAAGAAAACAGTGTTGTACTCAGACTGAAGGTCAGATTCAAAGCAGTACTCCAGGAGCAAAACCAGATATGACTTACCGTCCTGGTAAGATTGTTAAATGGTTAACTGTCCATATGCTCAAGCATTTACGTTTTTTTCCTTTTTTTTTTTTTTATAATTCACCATGGATATATGCAGGCTGTGAGAAGTGTGAGCAAGAACACACCGTAATGCCCACTGGTGAATGCAGCTGCAGGCATGTAGCTATGGGAGGGATGGATATGAGTCCCCTCCTGCTGCTGGCGACTCTCTCAGAGCTCCCTCCCCATGTCCAGTTTCATGTTTCTGATGTAACAGTGCTGGCTGCTGGTTATCTATCAGTGTGCTACTGCACCCACCTGTGGCAGCCGAGCAGGGAGGTGTCACAAGGCCATGTTTGGATTGTAGCACTAAGTTGTGACAGGAATGATGCCAACACTGAAATTTTTGGTATATTAAGAAAAGAAAAAAGGAAAATTATCTAAGAGATTACAAGAATGAGGCATGATCCACTCTCATGAAGCAGCATCACCCAGATGCTTAGGGACACTCCAGGGGTTTTTTTCAAATTTGAAACTTGAACTCCAGCAGGACACAGGGTAAGTTCAGTTTTGACAATGAGCAGAAATGCAGATTATAATGCTATTAATGGCTTTCTGGTTAGAAAATATGACATGGGCATTGACTGAAGAACTTCCACTACCAGTTTCCACCAATATTAATTTTTATGTTAGAATTGAAACTGTAGGAAAGACTTGCTTGCCAGAGGTGGCTCTTAGCTATTCATATTGCTTATGAATTTTGAAGGAAGGAGGCAAAGTACAAGATGGGGTTATGATGGAGAAACTTTATTGCAAGCTATAAACTGCATTGGAAATGAACAAATGAAGCAAGACACAATCGATTTTAAGTCATTTTCCTGCCTTGGCACACTTGTCTCATTTTGGTGTTTATAAGCATAGGGGATAAGGAGTCCTCCCAAGACAAATCAGGAAGTTCATCTATGTTCATCATGACATCCAAGAGCCAGGTTATTCTTAGTTTTCCATGGACTAGAAGGGGAGAAGCATCCTTTTGTTGTCCTTAGATCCTCTGCAAGGAGTAGATACTCTTAGTGAGCATGTGAAAGTTCGATATTTTATTTCACAGGTAGGATTTTCCCAGAGGAGGTTTAATTTTTCCTCTTTCTTTTTTTTCAATTTTAAGGAAAGCCCAAATAGTTGTATATTAACCATTACTGAGTTTGAAGAAAGTCTGAAGTAGACAAGAAAGAGTGAGTGCTGGTCATTTTCTGGTGGCGGTCTTCAAAAACCTCTACAGACAAAACAGATGAAGACTCAAATTATTCATGGGGTTTGAATCAACTTGGGATCAAATATGAATCATGAGCTCGGGAAAATCTCACAGCACTGATTGTTAACTAGTAAGTTGATGCAAGAAATGGCCTTTTTCGAGGATTTGCATGTGTGACTCATTGTCATTTAGTTACTGCATGAAAAGTACAGAGAAACATGCGATCTCAAATCAGTAGGAACAGCTGGAGTCAGAGGAAGGTTTCTTTGTAAGTAGCAGTACATACTTGAGATGGATAGAGATATATCCATGTGTGTGTGATAGGTAGGCCTGGTGACAGGGTTGTGAGGCCTCACCTGCTGCCTTGAATAATTTTTGCGGCTTGGAAAGACCATTTGTGTTGCGGTGGAAGAGTGGCTGCCCTGACACCATTTCCACTGCAGCCTGCAGGCACAACTGCCTTTCAATACCCAGGCTTGTGCCTTTGGTTCACAAGTACCTCTGATTCAGTAGGCTTGGTGCCTCTCTCTGCATTCAAACTCTTCTGAGCTCAAACTGAAGATGTCAATAGTATTTTCAACCTCATTGTAGCTTTATTGAAATCTTCATCATCTCTTCTGCTGTTGCCCTGCAAAAATTTCAAATGGTAAATTGTGCCTTTATAGACTATATATTAATCTCCCAGTGAATTGCTATTTCTATAATATTCCACAATTATTACTCCTTAGTTCATTTTCTTGATCTTAAGGTAGGGCTCAGTGCTCAATAAAGCTAAATTTATTTGAAACATTTGAAGAAGTTCACCTTGATACTCTCCATCTTTCTCTGACAGCTCATTATAATGAGACCATAGATTATTATAGTTGTATTTGAAGACTACATATTTCTTCTTCAGTTTTCCCCAAATGACTGAAGAAACACCAGCTGGTATTAGGTAACTAATCTTGATTCCCGTTTTCTTATTCATGCTGGGGAGCTGCTCAGTGTAGAAATAATTCCTGTTTTTATTAGGATTGTTTGTGAAGTTATAAATCTGCAAAGCAGCATGCGTCAGGAAACAAAGCTGCACTTTGTCTGATCGATGTGCTCTGCCGTTTCCTCTCTGACACTGCCTGGCTGTACCTTGGGACCTCTGAGGGCCATCTCGTTCCAGATGTGCCCCCTGACCAGCCTCCATCTCCCTGTTTGGACAAGGCTCAGATGACTATCCCTCCCTTGTTTCCATGGGAAGGAAACACAAGTGAATAGGCTGAGAGGAAAAGAGCCACTCCGTGTTCCAGCTGATCCCTCAGTCCAGGTAACTGGAGCAATGCCATCACAAAAGGGTTGTCTGCAGCCCAGGGACAGCCAAAGTGCTTGAGTGCCTCTTTACTCAAGTCTGTGGGTATTTCCTAGGCTATGATATGGGAACAACTTACTTGTCAAAAACCACATCAAAACCTGTTCTTTCTAAAGGCCTCAGTTCCTGGTGGCTCTCTCTAAAGTTTCAGCAGTACTGAGCTCTGAGAAATCATTGTAGGATGTGAGTAATCAAAAATTGTGGTCAAGTTATCTTATACTGAAGACCCACAAGAAGAGGCACATTAGGCAGTGGTGGTTGTGGAAAGCTTGGCTCTGTTTCGGACAGACCTGTCCTGCTGTAACCAGACCCTATCAATCATGCTCCACTTCTTTGGAGGACAAATATGCTTAAGCTTAGTGGTTGCTTCAGAAGAAGTTTAAGAAGCTTATTTTTCTCCTGTGTTTTCTGCAATAATATCTGCCTCCTCCCTACTCTGTGTACACAAAGCCTGTGATTACTTTGAATGAGATTGTTGGAAGGAAGGAACTCAAGAACTCAAGCAGGAAAATACAATATATGAGCTTGATTTCCAAATGCAGCAAAACCCCACAAATCAGCTCTGAGGACAAGAGTAGCTCTGCCTCCAGCTTGCTTGCCTGTGAGGATTGCTCCTGCTTCTTCCTCAGCTGACAATGTCTGGCATTTGGTAGATCACAAGCCAAGGCCAAGAACTCCTTTACTGTGAAAACCTCCCACCTTCACATCCTGGTTTATTTTCTTTAAAACAGGATGAAGTGGGGAAAAAAGTGAAAAATGTACTCTCCCGTTTAGTTTGTCTTAACAAACTGTTTTGAAAAATCATTTATCTGGAAATGCTTCTGATGTAAACCAATTAGTTTGAATCTTTCTGACTTGCTTTGGTCTTGATTCTCCATTTTTCAAATGATAAATGTTTATACCACAATCATAGGCTGTTTGAAGAAAAAAAAAAAAGTGCCATAGGAAACTTCTTTTTTTCCTGCAACTAGAGCATTCAAATTTCTCAATCACCTGTTCTGATCTGATATTGATTTCCTTTAGTATTTCTTCTTCCTCCTTAGGGAAATAAATCTGTTTCTGGTATCTATCAGCCATTTTTCCCTTTGATAAAAAGAATTCATATAATTCTTAAGTAATGCTAAATCTTCTGTCAACAAATTAGTCTTGTCATCAGCCATAAGGGGCCTCATGATCTTCTTGGTGACCTCTTGCTTCTATAAAAACTTGAGAAAAAAATCCATGCATAATAACTCCTGACTATTCCTGTAATTCTTCTACTTTCATTTAAAAGTTTTTATGATATTTTGGACCAAATTGGCTATTTTTTTCCTCAGAATAAAACTGGAAACTTTAAAAAATGTCCTGTTTGTGAGTATGATGGCAGGGGCTTAAGACAGCAAATGAATATATGTGTAAGGTTAATTCAATATGTGCAGGTTAATTCAGTAAAATCAATAATTTAGTGGCTAGAGTGTTCCTTGGAGATAAATGGGTTGTATGAGGTATGGGATCAAGTTTTCTTTGTCCCATTCCAGATAAGTGCCCAAATCACTAGATTATATGATCAGTCTATCTTATTCTAGTCAAAGAATTATTTATCCACTCTTCTTCACCAGTAGGGAGAAATTTGGGTTAATACCTTCCCAGACGTCATATGCATGCCCCAGCTCTTGGGTTATTAGCTGGTTTTTTCTACATGCTTTGATCAAAAATTTAATAATGAACTCTCTTTACATGATTAAAAAAAGGTTTCAACATTTTCAAATGCAAAATATTTCCATTGAAAAATTTGTCTTTTTTCCAGTCTGCCCCATCCCATGACATCACTGTTTTGCTGTTTACATTTACTAGGCTCAGGATTTCAGTTTTATTGTTTAAGATCTTGCAAGTTGCTTTACTTGGCTGGAGGCATAAAAATGAAGTACAGGCTCTGTGACTAAAGCCATAGTCCCTCACAGTCCTATAATGTACTAAAGGATGTTTTCCCTTTTTAGCTTTAATTCTGGTTTTTTTTCTCTGATTTCCTATAAACTCAGCTGGTACTCCACACACTGTTCAAACTCAGACATCTTTAAAACATGATTTTTTGAAGATGGTATTTTCCTATTTTTAATCTTTTAAACATTGTTTGTCATTTTTCACCAATGCATTTTCCAAGAAAAAGGACTTTTTGCTTCTAGTGAACATTTAACTGGAACTGTCATACCTAATGCCTTAGTAATCTCTAGATGCATTGTATCACTCTGAAGTTGCTTAAACTCAGCCCTTATGCTGTTGTCAGGCTTTCCAGATTTTCAGTGGTGTGGGTTTGCAGATTTACCTCTTCATCTCCAATATGTGTCCAGCTGATTCTTAAAAACTCTGTCAAAATTTGCTATCATTTCACAAATTTTAAAGGAAAACACAGCTCTATACCATGTGCTCAGAGCTATTGCTTGATTTATTTCTTCCACTTAATATGCCCCAGATTATATCCAGCACTTGAATACTCCCACTTCTACTTAGTTTTCTGTCTCCTTTCAAAACCATATTAGTTTATTGTTGCCTCCTGTGCAGTTCCATCTACCATCTTACTTCTTTTAACTCAGGTTTTGAACCCTGGTAATTGTAACCAGCTGGTAAGGTCTCCTGGGGTTCCTGCCTCTGTAAATTTTACTTCCATTTAGCACCTGGACACATTCTCCACCTTGTCTGCTCTCTGAAGAGCAGAGATTTGAAGGGGGTAGGACAGAGAATAACTACAGTCTCTTGAACTGTAATTTTCCATGATCAAAATTAAGAGTAAAGCAATTGTATTGTGTGATCTGTATAGAGTGTCAGACACAGGCAGGAACAAAATTTTCTTGCTTTCTGAAATGACCAGGTTGGCAGGTTAAGTTTCTCTGAGTCTTGCCCTAAACAAACAATTGGATTCTGCTGCTGCTAGATGAACAGCTTGTCTCTTTTATTGTGTGTTCTCTGGTGGGATTTCCTCTGGTGAAACTGGTTTCCACCCATGGCACTTCTGAAAACAGATAATTTGCTTTAATTTACACATTTCTGCTTCTGTTTCTGCGTCTTTTGCATAGCTGAAAACCACTCTAGGGCACAGCAGTACTGTCAGCATCATATTGACTATACAGAAACAGTTGTATGCCTATCTGTACGTTACACCTCTTGTGCTTTTTTCAGATCTAACTACAAGGTTCAACCACATTTTTCCCCATGAATAAACAAATGGCAGAAAGTAGGAGCCAAAGAGCTGTGAATTTTACTTTTAAAAGTATTTCCCAAGTTGATTTAAAGCATGTGCAATCATATATCCATCAAGTAACTGGCTAGTATGGAAGCACAATTTCAGAGGCTTGTTGCCTAAAAAAAATCACTGAATTCAGAATCTGTGAACTTAGAATATGATGCTTCAGATACATTTCAATGTGTACATTAGTTATAGCTAAAAAATGTAAAATATTAATACTATCTAATTTATTTTGTCCATATGGTAAAACTTTAATATTAAACACTTGTCTTTTCCTGCTGTGATAACTGGCTGTGATGTCATAAGCATGAATTATGAGCTGGTCATGCCAGGGAATTTAGACCAGGAATGTAAATTACCTGAAGAAAATTTTCTCATATTTGTCTTTTTTATTCCCCAGTAGAATATGCCCCATGATCTCTGGCAGGTCAGATAGGAGTGGGAAGCACAACCATTCTGGTGAAATCTGCTGTGGACCTGTGGACTGGCCTCTACATAGCAGAAAAGACCAAAAACCAGAGCCTGCCTGTGGATGTAGAAAGCTGCCTGTGCCTAAAACAGGAGCGCAGCCTGGAAAGCCAGGGATACTCAGGCAGGGTCTTGCCTTCCACTTCACTCCAAGGTTCCTGAGCACAGGAGCAAACCAAAATGGGCAGTTTTGCCAGTGGGAGGAGAGGCGTTTCCAGACTCACAGCAGGTTTCATATGGGAGAAACTTTGTCCAGTGCAGCAGATCTCACCAAGCAGCTCAGGATTGCTCACGGAGTAGTCACTGTTAGTGGCACAAGAGGGCTGTGGGCTTGTTTCCAAAGGGGTTTGGTGGCAGTACTGAAAAGGTAGCACCTGCTCAGGTGTAACTCACCTGGATACCATTCTGGAAGAGCCCACTCCGGAGGGTATGTATGATTCAGGTGATGCACCAGGAAGATCACCTAGGCATAGATGTAGTGAAATCTGAGCCATCAGAAGACAATTTGCTGAATAAAACCCTCTGAGGTGAGCACTCACTCAACACAGAACAGTATATTTCATTGTTCTAGTCTAGTCTAGAGGGTAATTACATTTTGTAAGGCTGACGTATCAAGAATCACACTAGAGGTCCAATAACAAACAGTGTTTATAGCTGTCAAGTATGTGGACTGAAAACACTTGACTGCCATCTCCAGCTCTACCAAGCCACCCGGGCTCTCCAGTCAAATCATTATGGACAAGGAGTGCAGTGATCACAAGCACTTGGCAGATTCCTGTTGGAGAGGGGCATTTTTCCCTTTTTCAAGCTGATTAGCCTTAGACTTACAGCTTGGGTATGGACCTGAGGAACTCAGGTTAACAATACCTGTCTCATCCACGACAGAGGCGAGCTCTGTTGAACATCCTTTCAGAAAAATAATATTTTGAAACCATATGAATGTCTGCACAGAGCAAAAGGAAAGGGTGCAAACATTGTAAAAGGAGTTTATAACTCCTGTGCTTTTGCTTTTTAAAAGGCTGTGCTTGGATTTTGCAGTATTTGCCCTGCTCTTATAATGCAGGGAAAATAACTCTAATGTAGGAAGAATGCAGCACTCCAGTGCCCTTTCCTCAACATACACATACACACATATATATGTATAAAATAAATGAAACCTTACTTCTTATTAAGGGAAAAGATGTTCTTGGCAACTTACATTGGGAGATTATTGGGGGAAAATAGCTCCCTTTAAGAAAAGTAAGTAAAGTAGGTACGGGCAGTGACTTTAAATTGGACATTAAACTAATCCAGGGCTATACTTTAATAAAGGCTAGTGCTGGGAATTCTTATGGATTTTCTAGCTCATTGCTGGGATGACAGAGAAATACAATAAATGTTCTATTACTTACACAAGCTGCTGGTTTTCAGAAAATTAGTCACCAGTGACCTTTTACCCTTTGTCTTGCTCTCTTTCTCAGTAAAAGTACCTGATCAGAATCAAATGCAGCCGTGCTGTGTGATGGCATCCCTGCAGGCTGCACAGGGCATCACTGTGAGTATGACTCTTAACATAGCGTAAGATCAGCTTATTTTTCTCACTGTGTAACTGCAATATTGGGGGGACGGCAGGGGAGAGGGAAGGGACAGAGGAAGAAAATAATCTTTTCATCATCAGTTGTTCTCTTTCTCTACTTTTAAAGAGTAGAAGAAAAGGAGGCACAATTCTATGTTTCTTAGTAACAAATGAAGCCCAAACCATGAAACATAACCAATCAAACTGCTCAGAACTAAAATTTGAGAACTGCGATATGACTTGGTGATACCCCCAACCTCACAAATCATAAACATTTGTGTTTGCTTGGTATTTTTTTATTTTCCGTGAGTATCAAAACATGATGGTTATATTCTCTACAAAGAGGCACAGACTTTTGCAGAGGGGGAGGGGACTATATTACTTGGTGTATACTAGCCCTTTGGTAGAATTATATTGATTAGTTTTCCAGTTAGCAGTGAGACCTCCTTCTGACCCTATTTTCAGGGTCAGTAGATCATAATGCAGAAGCACTAAGAGACTGGCATCCCTCCCCACATTGCTTTTTGAAGAGTGTGCGGACAACAAAATCATCATTTTATAGATATAAAAAAATATATATAATGTGTGTGTTTATATATATATATAAAATCTCTACATGTACAAAAAGAGTGAGGTTGAACTCTGCTCTGCAAATGCAGGTATAAGTTATATATGATTCATAATGACATTCTTGTGTGAAAAGGAAATACATCCAGCCTCTACTGTACAATTTTAAAAGTGATTTTTGTCTTAAGCTGTTGGTTTTTTTGAAATAGAAGAGGAATACCTCATGACTGAGCACAGTAAGGACCGATGTGAAAGAGGAATACACGTCTGTATTTGAAATGAAACTATTGTTCTGGGATCTTTAGTCTGAGAGCTCTCAGACGTGAACTCACAAGACAAAGAGCTACGGCCCTGTTACAGGCACTCTGAGGATGTCCCATGAGCAATCTGTTGACTTCCATCTTGTATTGTATGTCAACCATACATACCTCTAATTAAACAAGAAATCATTTGTCAAAACTTGCTGCACTTTTCATATCCAAAATTTTCCATGGCAGGTGTATAACAGACAAAGAACAAGGACAACATGAAATACCTAAAGAATGCTTTTAGTTGCTATTTTTAATTGCTATTTGAAGCGTACGTTTGAAATCCTTGGTCCTGTAAAAGGATAAGGACTGGAGTCAAGGACTCAAATATCCTCACCCTAACACCAGGACCTTACAGAATGCTTTTGAACTCCGGTGCTCCCTGAGCGCTCTGTAACTGTAGGAGACCATGCTACTGCCCCGGTAAGAGCCAGTCTGCTCTTATCATATTAAGAAAAAGAAGCTTGACTTCTAACAGCTGCTGCCTCTGGTTTTCTCTATTTCTTTAACTGAACTACAGACGGCAAGGAGCTAATTAATATATTCCACGTTAACCATGAAATCACCATCTGGAGAAATAAAGGACTGGAAATAACTCTGGGGGAAAAGAGAGGTAAGGTGTTAGAGGCCTGAGTCCTTGTGCAGCAGGGAGTACCTCTGCCCCTCAGAGACATCATGTGGACAACACTTTGCCTGCAGCTCTGTTGCTGAAATTTCCTTAGGGTTATCCATGTTCTGTTCCCAGAGTATCTGATGAAATCAACTTCCCAACTATTGTCCCTTGCCTTTCCCCCAGGTCAACAGGTCTTGCAGAGAACATGCCAACATAGTAGCATGTCTACTGCTTCATATCGGCCTGGTTTTTGCAAGTCTGGGAATAGTATGTAGAAAACAATTAGTGAATAGATGCTGTTCCTACATGGACTTTTTAGTTATGTTCAGATTTTAGTGTGGTCCAGCAGAAATGACAAAAATAGTATCCCCATCTTACAGTAGCACAGTATGTACCCTCTCTTTACTTCCTTATCTTTACTTCCTTATCTTTTATTTTGACAGACCTAAGGTCTGATTCTCCTGTGTGATATGGAGCTCTCAGATATTAAATTGAAACACAATGCCTTATTTATTTCTCATAGCAATATGTCACAGGGTTTCAGCATCCTGGTTTATGAACATAAGACGTTCATAAATCCACCCTTAAGTGACAAAGATTATCTTCCCCAGTTGTTTCCCTGCTGAAACAAAGGCAATTTCTTCTTCTTACTAGTATCTTAATACACCTGGTTTCTTCTGGAAGATTTTCTAGGATTCCTAAAATTTCCTAGTAATGGCTAAACAATTGCCATTGTGGCCTCCTTGCACCTGCATGCCAATCAGATCAAATAACTTGCAGGGAAGGTCAGATTCCTAAAAGAAGTGAGCTGACTCCAAAGGACTTGGGTGCTGGAGTGAGCAGCTGGTCCTTCTCCAAATATTCTGGAGCACAGGTATCACCGAGCAGGCTGTCATTACATCCAGCACGTGCCACGTCAGTGTTGAAAACAGGCAAACAGCTGCTCGGTGGATAAGAGTGACCATGCACAAAACTCTGCTTCAGTTCTTCACCAGCTGGTGTTGGAGAGACCCTTCCATTCCATGATGGTCGAGAGCTCATGCTGTGTCACAGGATGCATTCATACAGCTGTGGCTGCATGTAAAAATGGGGTGATTTTCTGATGTGTTCCTCTGCTGCATTTTTCTCTGCAAGGATCATGCAAATACACCATTTTAGTACTTAAAGGGCTCTTATGAAATAGAGGGACAAAGACTTTTTACAATGGAAGATAGTGATAGGACAAGGGGGATGAATTTAAACCGAAAAAATAAGAGATTTAGATTAGATGTTAGGAAGAAATTCTGCCCAGAGTAGTGAGACACTGGAACAGGTTGCTCAGAGAAGCTTCCCATCCCTGGAAGTGTTCAAGGCCAAGCTGGATGGGGCTTTGAACAATTTGGCCTGTTATTAGGTATCCCTGCCTATGGCAGAGGAGTTGGAACAAGCTGATCTTTAATGTCCCTTCCAACCCACGCCATTCTATGGTTCTATGAAATGTGGATGAAATTGTTGGTGAACTTACCCTTTTTTCTCCATGTCTGTTTTAGCAATAAGAAATTATTCTGAGCCTGTCCTTGGCATATTGGCTGAATTAGTTCACAATATTTTCATTTAGCATCTCACTCTCTGAGCGTTTTTCTTTCTTTCTTTTCTTGTCATGGGCTTGTGAACCATTCAACTAACTGGTCATTCAATTGCTATGGAGAAGTGACCTCTCTGGAGAAAGGTGAGTGGCCCTGACACTTTGTGTCCCAGAACTGTGCTGGCTGAGCTATCCCCACAGCTGGCACAGATGGGTAGATGCTTTTGCATCAGAGCAAATCAGAAATTCATGTGAAACTCACCTAATAAAAAAGACAAGTGAGCCCATCAGATTAATAGGCCACTAAATAAGTAAAGCCAGTGGTATTTCTTACCCTTTTCCAGGCAAATTTTCTCACTTCATTTTATTGTCCTTTTGCTACAAGCCTTCCTGGAGCTTTGGTTAATTTTTCTAATAATTTATCTTAAAACTTAACATTGTTGCATTTTTCCAGTTTCAGCAAATCTATTCTTAATTAAGGGCCATATATATGTCAGTAAAGCTGTAAAGAAGGAATGGTTTTAAGAGTGAATTATTAAAAGGGCAAAATATTATGTTTTCCTTTAAGGGAAAATGCTTTTTTTTTTTCCTTTTGTTACTGATCACCCTGAAAAAAATGACCGAGAGGGTACTATCCAATCCCCCCTTCTTCCTTTGCCATACCTCTTTTCCCCACTTCCACAGGGCAGTAAATTTGATAAACTGAGATAAGACTAGGAAGAATGTGCCCATAAGTAACAGGGGTTGGGTGTAGGCAATTTAAAGTGGCCACTCTAGCACTACTTTTAAACAGCACATCACCTATATAATGCACTATCCCTCATCATCTCTTACCTAGACAACTGCACATCAGGACCCTGACCTCATCTTGTCATGTGTGTAAAACAAACTTTTAGCCTCAATTACATATTCATCCTAGTATCTCTGCTGTTCACAGAGGATAATCCAGAGCAGAAGTCTAATACAGGATGTTTCAGTTGTCTGTTTGGAGGGGTCCTTCCTACTCCAGCATTTGTCCCAAAGACCCATGGTGTCTGGGCAAAAGTCGACCTTTTTGATGAATCTTCATTCTGTGGACATTTAGTCTGAAGAGTAGTCTTAATTTGTATTATTTACCTTACAGCATTTTATTGCTTTAATTAAATTATTGGAATTTATTTACTGCTACCTGAAAGGATGAGTATAGTTGCTCCTGTGTGAGGACAAGCTTCTTATCATAAATTCCCAGTAACAACAACTCTCTTCGTCTTTCTCTCTTCTCTAACTCTGTAGGTAGTAGAGTGGCAGTTACGGTTATTTAGGACCTAAGCTTGAAAATACTTAATCATGTGGATATCCATTGCTCCCACAGTCTACCTATTTCATTGATTGTGCTAGTTTGTTTTTTGTAGGATCAAGTGAGCAATTACAAAACAAGTAAAAACCACAGAAAAATGACAAGAGTCGATTTAGAGTACAGAGAAGCGCTTACATCCCATGCCTCGTGGCACTTGCCCCAAGTAAGAGATACTCAATCATAATCATTAAAAAGGGCTATTCCTCCTGCAGCCTGAAATGGGTCCTTTTTACTTCAGAAGCATTTCCTGCCATGTCTCACACTGACCTGTTTGCTCACCATTTTGCTGGCAAGTATGGTGGGGATGGATCCTGCCGGCAGTCACGCAGGTGGGGACTGCACAACCACCTGGGAGATTTGTTAAATTAGTTGGGCTTACCAAGCATGTGGTTGGGCTCCTACTGCTTAACTCCTCCTAGTGACTGCTTTTTAACTTTTTATTTGGGAGTCATGCCCTCTAGCCCAGGCATTTGTGTGCTCCTCCGTATCAGCAAGGTGTTTTTCTGTTTTGTTTCTGCTTGACCCCTTTATAGAGGGTGGAAAGCCCGGACACCTCTGTAGGATAGAGCCAGCAGCAGCTGCAGTGGGGGGAGCCAACGTTCTGCCAAACCTCATCCAAGCCTGAGGCAGAGGAAGGGCTTTCCCCCCATCAGAGCTGAGGGAGAGAGAGTACAGGGCACCCCACACCACCCCCAACCCCTGCCAGCACTACCCTTGTGCAGGTGGGGAAGGCAGGGACCTCTCCTGGGCATTCAGACAGCTGCAGGCAGGGATGCAATGGCTCCAGCCCGTTTCACAGGAAGAAGGGGCCTGGCTGGTGGCCCAGCTTGCAGGGCTGCCAGCTCAATGTCCAGCTTTGTGCAAGATGAATTAAACAAGGTAGCACATCGGTGTGTAAACCAAGCAGAATTAGGAATGGGACCCAGCCAGAAAAGTATGGTTTTGAACCTAAATCACAAACCAAACTTTCCCAAAGGGAATGTTTAGATTCAGGGCCATCTCTTAAAATAAATAATGAATAAATAAGGTCCTGTATAGATTTCTAACTATGTCACTTTATTAACAGTATAGATTTTTCAAACACTGAGGGGCTGTAAGAATTGCATATACATTTCATTAGTAGGGAATTTATGACTACAAGATTGCACTTAAGGTTTGCACTGATGCTTTACGCACCCTTTTGACCCAGTCCCTTTACTATATTCTGCCCAGTATTATTTTTCATAAGTCAGGAAACGTTTTCCATATGTTTTGTAGCATTATCCAAAGGGAGTTTGCAGCTGTACTGTTCCTACTTTATCATGTTTGTACTGACTGAAGTGCAGACCCCTCCTAGTGACAGTACCCATCTGAAAGATCATAACAACGCATTTTTGGCACATTATTGTTCTACTTTTGTGTCAAGCCTCCCCCACAGAACAAAATTGTTTCACAGTTTTTATTAAAATTTACTATAAATGAACAGCTGAAAAAATAAACAGTAAAGTCTGTGTGTATCTTATTTACTGTCATCACAAAAAGAATATCTCTGCTGGAACATTATAACATAACCTAACAGCCAAAACTAACTTACAGAAATAAGCAGAGACATTAGAAAGGTTGAAGGTCAGGAGAGTTCATTATTTTCAGTAAGCTTAAAAGGCAACAAAGGGGCTGGGGGAGAAGAGAAAAAAAAGGGCAGGAGGAAAGTTATGAAGGTACATGGGAGCAGCAGAGCTGCAGGAGGGGAAAACTCAACCAGGAACCTATGTGGCACAAGGCAAAAAAAAGGATGAATGTACCAATATTTTAGCTGTCACGTCTTTCTACAACAAAGAAAAGTCTCTATGTTTAGCTTCCCTTTGGAAAAATAAATACATTGACCTGAAAAGCCCATCTGTGAGTTATTTGAACCAATTGTAGGACTCCACTGCTGGTTTGCAATATCTGAGCTCTGATCTCACTGGGGTGTGAGTTTGCTCCTGCAGGATGACTTTCAGAAACTTTGTTTGGACTTAAAATGTAGTTATTCGGGGAAAATTTTTTCTCATGTGCCATGGTCCAAGTAAAGATGTGTAAGAAGCTGCACCTTAGCTGATGGCTTCTGTGCCTCCCTATGCTCATGCATGCTTTCACCAGATCCGAATTTGATCTCCTCGATATGCTTCAGTGGAAAGAGGTTTCTAATCGTAACTGGAAGCAGACATATCCAAAGAATCAGTTTTAGTAAATCCCACTGAACTCTATCATGGCAGAGAGACAGTATAAATGCTCCCCATGAGTTCACTAATGAAATGCCTGGCAAAGCCAAAAAGGGCAAAGAAAAAAATAGAAATCACAGCTGCAATATCAGCTTGAATAATAGAGCTAGGAACCAGAGAGTAATAAAGGATGAGCAAGAGGTCAGAAATAACACAATATGAAGGCAAAAGGAAGGAGAAGAATGCTTTCCAAAAAGTGAGGCAAAGAAGAGAAAAAAGTGCTCTGGGTCACATGAAATGCTCACATAAAATGATTTAAAAGAGGAAAACTAAAAAGTACTGTGAAGGCAAAAGTTAATTAATTTATTTCATGGACTGTAGTATTTACCACTTCACAGCTTCGTGCTGGGATTATTCCCAGTAGAATCAGTACTAGGGGCCAGATCCTCAATGCCAAGTCCCTAACATGAGCCTGAAGAGAGACCTAACTTCTTTGTGATACCAAGTACTATTTTGAAGGATCCACTATCTCTTTTCTCTCTCTCTCTCTCTTTTTTTTTTTTTTTTTTACCTTCTTCTCCTTAGGAATTTTGGTGCACAACTTCTGGTTTAACTGAGCCTTAACCTCTCTGCTGAGAAATGATTGATAAAGTTAATTTTAGGGGTTTTTTATTCATCACTGAATGTGCAGGCAAAGGAGCAAGCTCCCACTCCCATTCCCACTCCCAGGTTGATGAGAATGGGAAGTACCCAAAAGAGGGCCCTTGGAAGTACAAATGGTGTCTTTCGGGGGATATCTAGAGTTATCTAGATCTTAGTCCTTCCTGTCACTTGTCCTTCTAAGCATTAAATCAGGCATCAGTTGCTCAGGTTTAGTATTTGCATAGATTTGTAGTATATTCCTGTAAAGGTATGTTCCAGACAAAGTAAAATGAAAGCTTTTATTTGTAGCTACAGTGGTAATTATTTACTCTAAGTAAGAATAGGATCAAATTTCTTCTTCAAAAATAAAAACAGTATTTCTGGTAAAGGGAATAACATTGTTAAAAAAAAAAAAGTTAGCTACTGGATTGTATTTAATTTTATATGATGAGCTCATCAATTCTTCACATTTAATCTACAACTATAGTTCAGTTCTTGGTGTTTAGAAGGAAAAAAGCACCAAACTTAATGTTTTAAAATGTTAATGTAATTTTGCAATTAGAAATTATAAGGAAATTATTACTGAAGCTTTTTTAATGGGACTACACCAATGATGGCCATTACAGAGAAGAATGAAAGAAAGCACTTTTAAAGGTAGAAACCTTCCAGGCTTGAGGCTTAAAATTAAAAGAAATACAAAATATTTAAAAATATGAATGTTGAAATATATCTAGTCTTTCTAATATTATGTGAATGTGATTGCTATTCAAACACACTTTTTTGACTTAATGAAAATTACAGACTTTAACCCAAATTTAAAATTCAACCACAGATAGCTGCAGCATAATCAGAATACTCAGGCACATCTCGGCTGGAAAATCCTCCACATGTCACAGTTCTTGAATCAAAATATTCCAAGTGCAGCCAGGGTGCAGCCTAAACACGGACGTGCACTTACATACAAGCACATGCCATGGCCATGGCCAGGGAGGACAGTGGTGGTGCCCACCCTGTCCTGCTTCACGTGCAGCCCCTCAGTGGGGTCTGCTGCTCTTTGCAGCTCGTGGGCCCTCAAAATGTTGTTGGGCACCTTCTGCTGACACGTTGGTTTGCATTTCCCCGTTTAAGCACAAGTGTTTTCACAGTTTCTCTTTTGACAGGGTTGGCTGTACAGCCCTGCTGGCAGGCTGCCTGTTACCTGCCCGTACCTCTGTGCAAATTAAAAACCAGCCATGACATATTGGCTGATGATATTATCTCCTTAGCCTTGGGGAAACCGCCAGAGAAGGAAAATGGCTTAAACCAGAAATGTCTTATTGAGATAGCTATTTTTGGAAACAGTGGGGCAGGAGGGCTCCTGGTGTAGGTAAATGCCATATCATCCCAACACAGAGATGAAGAAAAGAACTGTGAAATCATTGTTTCAGGTAACAGTAGCTGACAGGAGTTTCACAGTGTATTACCCATCCTTTTCTACAGGAAATGTAATATTCTTTTTCCCCTTGTTGCCCATGTATTTTCCTTTAACCCTAGACAGGTAAAAACATACATTTAGGGAATTA
Source organism: Machaerirhynchus nigripectus (assembly GCA_013397975.1). Classification (NCBI taxonomy): domain Eukaryota; kingdom Metazoa; phylum Chordata; class Aves; order Passeriformes; family Dicruridae; genus Machaerirhynchus; species Machaerirhynchus nigripectus. Next base: position 631,386 of record VZRQ01003935.1, on the reverse strand, counting down.
TTTTGAGGAAGGCAATATTTGCCCTTTAGGTATTTTTGTGTAGTTTTTGTTATTTAATTGGTGCAAATTGCAATGTCTTTGCACTGGATATCTAAGGTAAATGTTTGATACATAGATGATAAAGTGTATGAAGCTTTTTTTTTTTTCTCATCTATCATGCTTTGTAGCTGAACATTTGTGATTTTTCGTTTCTCTTTTCCCAGGTGGTTTTTTTTTTTTTTGTAATAGTGAGAACTGATCTGGAAAAGCTTGGTTTTTTTTTTATGTGACATAACTGCAAAAGTCCTAGGTGCAAAGCCAAGCTACCACACGTGCTGGTGTCTGTTCTGCCTTACATTACTGTAGTTATCCTCTGCTTTCCTCTCTCAGCATAAATGTTTGCACATAAAAAATGTTAACATACCTATAAAATACTGATACATTGTATGCAATTTTAAATGCTATCAAATTTGAAATCTCAATAAAGTGCTTTAAAATCAAATCATCATGCCTTTCAGGAAGCTTTGCCAAACCCGGTGCTGGTATTTTTTCTTCCTCCTAATAATAACCACACGGCTTTCAGTGGTCCTCCCTGCCTCCCAGGAGTGCTGGCTGCTCGGCACAGCAGGCGTGGTCCCACCGTGACCATGCTATAGGAATTGTGATAACCTGGAAGTTATCAGAGAGCTGATTTGCCAGAATAGGTCCTTACAGGCCCCTATCTGTTTTTAAAGAGCAAAGTAGACAGCCCCTAAAAAAATATTATCGTCAGAAATCTTGTTGGCTATTAAGCGTGCCATGGAAATGCAATAAAAATGGAAAGGCAACACTGCCCAGAAAATCTTGAGCCAAAAACGGAAGGGAAAAAATAGTTTACTTAGTGGTTATGAGTCAATGCATGGTGTATGAATAAAAATGTAAGAGACCTTTATTAGATAAGAGAAATCTGACATGGTTTTCAGGCTTAGACTCTAAATAATAATCTGAAAGCAAATAGAATTTCTGATCCAAGAAAAGTATTTTTCATTGCTTTGAGGCGAATAATTCTAAAATTAAGGACTGAAAACCTATCCTGTTCTTAGATAAATAATTATCTGATCCATGCCAATTATCAAAAAACTATTTGGATATTTTATTGTGTTTGCATGACTATGAGAGCTATGAATGCTGTGAAAACTAATTTTTTTTTTCACTTGATGCAGACTGGTTTTAACAGGTATTAAAGAGCAGTTTCTGTTTGGTATAAAGATATTTAAAAGTAATCAGAACAATAAGGAAAGGTGTAATCAAGGCAATATACCTATAACTGAGTCACATCTGAAAACTTCAGACAGTAGCTTAAAATCTTACCTGAAAGTCCCAGGTTGCATGTCCTATATGTTTATGAAACCAAGTAGAGAAGACATTTTTTTTTGTTTCCTTCATAATTTCATGTATTTATTTTAAGAAGGGGAAAAGCTGGAATACCATAGACCTCATGGCCTCATTACACAGCCTGGAGGTCCATGACTCAGGGCCAGGGCCAGCCTAAAAATGATTATTTGATAGATGAGAACCAGACTGAAGAAAAGATACCATTTACATATGTAAGAGAATTGATCAACCTCTGATGCTCTCTGTCAGCTAATGGTGTGTCTCTGCCAGTGAAGAGTAAAGCCAGCACGAGAAGAGAAGGAGAAGAGGATGATGATAGCTGGACAGCAGAACATCTTTACTTTTTCACTAAATGTGGAACCAACCATGGGATCATCAGAATCAGTTTTTTTGGGGTCCTGGTTTAACCATACCTTGAAAACACCTTCCTTCTTCATCTGAAACACATACAGTGTAATTTATTAAGGTTTTAGAAACTTCTTCTTGCCTACTGACAAAACAAAACAAAAAAAAAATGGAACTGTATCTTTCTCAAGTGTTGTTTTCCCCTTTCAGTTATAAGACAGAACGCAGGGAGGATCAGGACAGTAATAATTATTCCTAGTGAAAAAAACCTCAGGATTCAATGTTACCATTTTATCTTAGGTTTTCTTTCACAGGCAGAGGGGATGTCTGCTCTACTCTGAAAAGGCTCCCTGCCATGATCCTGACGATGTTGTGAACATAGCACCATATCTGAAACCAAGCGATGTGCAAAGACACAGACTCCATTGCATCAACTAATTCCTGAGTCTTCATAGAGCTCAAGACTGTCTGCTTAGGTAAGTTCAGTAGCTGACACTGATAAAATGGAAAGTGATCTTTAGCTCTTGATACTGTTTAAAGGAATCTGCCTTGCTGTTTACTGGGTTTGTAAAATGGAGTACATGCACGTGCTTTTGGCTTCACGAAAGAGGACATGTGGTCTTATAAAAAATAATGCTGCTGGAGAGAACAGAAAATCCCTTATTTACTTTTTATCGCTGGAGGATGACTTGGGGAACTTAGGAGGTTTATGTCCTCAGGTCAGGTTTCATGTACATGGAGCTGTACAGCTTGCAGAAACGTTCTGCTCAGCCAACAGATGAATTATTCCCACTGTAAGGTGGAATAAGCCACCAATAACCCACTACTGCCTTTGTTTTGGCTTTGCTTTCTCAATCACTAGGCAGGGAAATGAAAGACAAATGGCCTCCATTGGCTTGTGTTGGCTGAAAGAAGGCTGGGAGTAATAGTTGGGAATAGGCAGGTCTGGAAAGGAAAATTTTAGGTTCTTTAGACTACAGTTCCTATCTCTCAGCACTGAGTAGACAGTCAATAATTGTTCTGTCCCCAACTTTAATGATTGGAAACTATAGGATAAATCTGGATATATTCTTGTTTGTACCAGTAAGGCAGTAGAAGGTTATCAGTATACACACTGAGACAAGTTCAGTGGAGAGAGCATAAACTGTGACTTTTAAAGGTGCATGTATGTCTTCTAAGACCATTGGAAAATGCCAATATTTCACTGAAACTCTTCAAAGAATTTTCACAGGCAGCCTAAGATCATGGATGAAGCTAGGAATTAATTTACAGCATAAGTCTAAATTGATAAATATTTTGTAAAAAATACAGCATAAATTGATAAAGCAGGAGAGGAACATTCTTTCATTTTTTGCCACAGATGCAAATATACCTGTGCATAATGTGTTGGATCTGCACATAGAATAATTTTCTGTATCATTGTTGGGACAGATCTTGCTCCATAAGAGTTAAAGGAACAGTTTTCTATTTTTATAATGAAAGGATAAGCATGTTTAGAAGTGTACTTCCACATCATGCAAAGAAAAGAAAACATTCCACAAAATGGACTGTAGCTCAGAGAATTTCCCCTGGTTAATCCAATTCCTGCAAAAGAGATGATTATTTGCTATCCACCTATATTAGGAGCTACAGTCATTCAGAAGGATGAAATAGTTACCACACAATGTTGTAGATTAAGATGGTTTTACTGGGTATTACACATTATAAAATAGCTGGGCCTTTTATCAAGCTGGTGATCTTTTAAGGATGTAAAACCTTCTATCAAAACTGTTAAAGAAAAATACACAATAAAACCATTGGGACTATCTTCTGAGTACTTAACATGAATAACTAGACTTACAAATTGTTTATGGCTACAATAAACAATATTATATATATCAACATATCATATTCAATATCTGAACCTCTGGTGAAAGGACTGACTGCACTAATTGATTTTGCGGGGTTTTTTTTGCCACTGAGTGATCTTTATTTGTAATTGATGGTGCAATCCTTTGGCAGTTCTTCTGCAACTGGCACTTACTACTGTGTGTCTTTTATTACTCAAAGCTTTAAAAATGTGCTTTATTACAGGGAATTTTTATTTTTAACTACTGTTACAGGTTTTTTTTCAACTAAACGATAGTGCTATAGAAACCTTGGATACCAAGCAAAAAGGCAAAAGGGAAATCCACAGCAGCAAGCCCTTCAACAGTTCTCTGGAAAAAAAATGTTCTTCATTTGCACATCGCAGTCTGTACATCCCTGGGGTTTCTTCAAGTGTGTATGTTAAGAAATATACCCATACAGAAAAAATACATCAAGGCATTGCTAACAAGTTACAGGATAACACATTGGCTTAATCCCATACTGTTTATACAATAACTATATTGGGAGGTACCTTTGCCTAAAAAATATTAAATTAGGCCCATGATTTGACCCAAATCCACTGACATAATTACTAGGTTATAACGCTGAATATCTGTGCTAATCTGGTAACCTCACATAAGCTGCTCCTGCTACTGTGTCAGGGATTTTTTAGCATGAGAAAAACTACAGCAGTCTTAATTTCTAACCTTAGATATGTAATTTTTATCAGAGATCTATAAAACAAGTTTTTTTCTTAACTAAATATAGGAAGCTTGTCCTGTTCCTATTTCTTGCATTTCTCCTATCCTCTCCATTCAGCAGGTACAGCCAGCAAAACTTAAAGGCTTATAAAATAAATAGCAATAAGAATTTGGCAGCCCACAAAAGCAATGAAATTAATTAAAACCTAAAGCTGTGGACAGACAGCTTGGCTTGTATTGTGTTACTTTGCTTAGTCAAAACAGATTCCTAATGCAAAAATCAGAAGTTACAGAAGATCAGGAAATAGCATGAGCAGTTTTCCTATGTTTTGCAAGAGACTTTTCTACTTAGACATATTTGAAATGGCTTAATGACTTCAGAGCAAGAAGGGGGCTGTTGCCAAGGACTTCTGGTAGACTGGGTACAATTTCATCTGATCAATTTTCAGGACAATAATATATTACTGTGTACTTCTGTAAATTTATTTTCCATAAATCACTACTACAACAACAGGACTGGCTTTGTTGGCAAAGGGATGTTGCAATCCACCAAAATAGTACGAGAGCAGCAACAACAATAGAAAGAAAGAGCTGAAAATAAACCCTGGGCAGCCTGAGAGACCCATGCTGGTGTTTGCCTGCCAGGTCAGAGGCTGCGCCCAGGCTCCAGTTTGTACCTCACACTTTGGGAGCTTGTCCTAAGCCAGTCTGAGCTTCCTCCAGCAATCATAGCTTGAGCTGGGGTTTCATAAGACAGGATTTGGGAACAAACCATGCAGGTTCATCATTTGTCAGTTATGCTTAAAACACAATGAGTCACTCCTCAAGTCACTCAAGTCACTCCCCAGTGGTGCCCGTGCTACTGCCTTCTTCCCATGGCCCACACAGGGAAGGACGTTTCTTCTGTTTTCTGCTGATACCACCTGACCCCTGTCACTGACAGACAGAAAAATGCTGTAGTCATTTCTGTGGTGCTCCCAGAGAGATCCAGAGGAAAATGCAGGCAAGGTTCCCAGCGGTCATGTCAAAGGAATACTATTTCCACTCCTCAGCAGAGAATGGGAGCCTTTATTTAAACAGCTAAAGGGTTCAAAATAATGTTGGGAATCCAGGAGGAAAGCCAAGATGAGTATTACAACAAAATACAGCTTTTTCCCTTCTGCCAAAGTCCTGTAGTCAAAAACCCGGTCCCAAATGTACTTTTGAGGGGATTCAATGCAAAAATACAGGTGACAGGCTGAGCAACTCTAAGTAAAAGGCGTGTCCAGCCCAGACACTATCTATCAGTAGCAGTATGACGACTGACAGATGGGGGGAAGCCCATCCAAAGGAGTGAGCACAACTGGCTGCAGTGCCTGCCAGCATACAGATGCTCTTGTTGGGAAATAGCTTTCAAAAGTTTGGCATCTCTGCTCTGGGGCAATTCACAGAGCAATGAGCCGAACAGGTGTCTCACATCACTTCTTATCACAGATTTTTAATTGAAGTTTAATTGTTTTATTGTGTTGTGGTTTTGTTATTGGTCATATCTGGCTGTATCCCTCATATTACTGAAACACTCAGGACAATTACAGACACAGTCAGATTTTCAGAAGTACAGAACAATTCCTCCTATCATATGACATTTTTTTCTGTGGATTTTCAAAACATCTCATCATGGTAGGTGTGAGATTTTTTGAAATCTATGTGTCCTCCTCAGGTACTCAAATAAGACCTGAAAATCTGAACTCAGCTATGATTATTGTGGCATCCTAAAAATTCTCACTGTACTCTGCGGCAGCCTTGCAACCCCGTTTGAACACATCTACTTTCCCTCCCAGTTCTTTATCAGTCTCAATAATGTGAAAACTAACAATATTTTATTTTCATATCAGCTAAAAATATGTCTCTGGGGAGGGTAAAACACCCATTGAAAGTTGCAATGGATATGTAGTATCTTGGTCTGGCTTCTGATATTACTCTGGACTTGAGTTTCCTAACTCCCTAGTGCAATAATAATACAACTTGATTAGCCTAGCAGCTGCATTTAGAAGGCTGATGTCAAGAAATAATCTATCCTGGTCTTCCAGATACCTAATATGAACTTTTGGAAAGCTGCTTGGGTTGTCCATCACAAATGCACATAGAGAAGGTGCCAAAAAGCTCCATTGTAGATATACTTGACATGTACTTTGTGCTTCCTTGGAGATACAGGGTTGGAAAAATAAGCTCTTTTTGGATAATTCATAGAGAATCATTTTAGAATTTTATAACATCATAGTGTAGCTTTTCTTTTTTGCCCTTCATCCCTTTTTCTTATTTTTCTTCCCCTCCTTCTCCCCTCTCTTTCTCTCTTCCTCTCGGTTACATCTGCATGAATAAAAAAATCTGGCATAACAAGTAACCTCGATAACAAAGATTATTGTTTCTGCAATACACTACAAGGTCCTAACCCTGCAGTCCCTGTGAAAACACAACTAAAACTGAAGAGGTAAAGGAAAGGCTGAGCACTGCATCTGTATTAACGTGTCTTAACCTTTGGCGGAAGGTCTACCCCTGCTTGGGTGTATTAATAAACATAGACTCTGCTTGATTAATAAGAAGTCGGGATCCTCCATATGTAATACATGGAAAAGTAATATATTTTTTGTATATATATACACATGTATATGTGTAACTATATATAGATGAGTGCATGGGCTACCCAACTGTTTGTTTTGCAAATGAGTACTAAAACTTCAAACAGCAGCTTGGCGTGATTTTAGACAGCAAGATGCATTAAGACAAGCATGATGCATTAAGTGTTTAAGTGTATTAAATGCCTTTTTTCCTGTTTACATAATGATATGCTGTGTTTATCTTAGACGCGCCATAAAATATTAGTTAGCAGTCATAAATAGAGTCCTGATAAAACGATACTACTTTCCAGAACTGCTAATCTGTGTTAATGCCACTTCGGTACGGGTCCTGTAACAGCTGTTAGAATTTTGTCCCCTGTAGGTCAGAGAGAGAAGATGGGCAAATCCTTAATAAAATGTTGTTAGAAGCTACAGGTGGGAAATAAAGAAGCTCTTGTGACCTGTAATCTTATTCCCTCATAAAGTCATGGAGTGCACAGCAGCTTCTGTGGCTGAAATTAGACAACACGCTAGCGGCTTTTCAATCTCAACTTTTGCAGTTCAGTTATATCATTTTCAGTGAAGAACAAATGAAGGATACAGCAAGCACTGCCCCTGACCTTCCTTGCTGTTTTTAATAAGCACATTCAACAGCATGAGCTTCTCTGTCTTAAATGAATTACTATATATCCATTCATTGGAAAGAAAATACAGTACTGTTTATCTTCTGTATGCATTGTACTGTCAGATTTTAATTAACACTCAGCTTCAGGTAAAGAAAATATGCTAATTTTAATAGTCTTATAATTGCTGTGGGGCAGATTCCACCATCCAAATGCAGAAGGGTACTCAGTCTTGCACAGAGCCTCCCCAGCTTCAGCTGAGCTAATCAGAGAGGAAGGGGCTACTGCCATGCCATTTTCCAAGACTGCAGGAAAGAAAAAATAAAAGGGTACAAGAAGTAGAAGTCAGGAATGAAGCAGTGAACGGGTAATTTATTACCAGCACCAGATTATGTTATGGAACAAGCACAGTTTTATGTTCTAGATACTTTACAATCAGCCTTCTATATGGATTTAATTTTTCTCTTTTGATGATGGGCATATTCCACGTGTTTTTATAAAAACAATATATACTCTTTGGATATTATGACTCCTGCAGGCCTCACCTTTGCATCCTTTCAGTCTTTCCTTTTGATATCTCCGTTGCCTTGTCAGACTACAATACTGTGGACTATGAAAATTAATATTTTTTCCATTGTATTTATTAAATAATTTTTTAAAAACCCAACAGTTCAGGTTAATATACAGGGTAATACACAGCTCTCTAGATTTCTATAATAAGTCTTATTCATTCAGCTGACAGAGAATTATCTCCTAATTTAAACATTTAAGCTACCTGAATGAAATAGAGCCACGGATAGAGTGAGATTTCTTTTTACACTGTTTTTATCAAAAGTATAAAACGACTTGTTTCAAAATATTCAGTTAATATACCACAATGCAATCAAATATTTGCAGCTTTAAAGTCACAATAATCTGTTTGACCATAACTATGTACAATCACTTATTAGTAAAATGGTGAAGGATTGTTGAAATATGATACAATGATAACTAATTGGCTCCTGATACAATGAGTTGTCATTTCTGAAAATTTAATGTCATCAAAGCTCTTTTTCCAATAGCACAAGGAGCACTATTGCTAATAGACTTCAGAGCTTGAAATAAATAAATCTTTGGAATCCTGTTGCATCTCTTGGGGTGTGACATTTGACAGTCTTTTATAGCGCAGAACGAAACAAGTTTGTGAGCTGGAATTCAATTGTGGTGTATTGATTCCTTGCATCAGTCATTATTCCCTGCTGATTGACAGCTGAAAATTGGTTACGTTAAGTATTTCATATGTTATATTGGCTGACATTTGCTTGCCTGCTCCTGTGTCAATATTGTTGTAAAGATCTCCAGCTCTATGAGATAGCAATATACACTGACTGTGGCTTTTGTGTGATGTTCCAGTGTTTTTCCTGACATAATTTAAGACATATTAAAAACCAGCAGCATCTTCCCTCTTGAGAAGCTTAATGCCAATATTATTGTCTTCCAAGGGAAGATCATGTATGCTCATAATCGGGTGCTAATTTTCACCCATAGGCTCATGTTTAGGCATTAGGCACTATAACTGTAAAATTGAGCCTGCTTGATTGATTCATGTCAAGCCTCATCTCGGCTCCTGCAGTGGAAGTCATCCAGCTGACCCTTTTTACACTAAAAGAAGAGATTTGTGTTCCTTTCTTTCACCTGGAACCATCAAATTGACTGAATAATCTGTAATACATTAGTGCTGACATTTGTTAGGCAAGAATTAAACAAGACACAGTAATCATTCCCCTGAATAAAAATTGTGTTTGATTTCCAGCAGAGTTCTATTAAAAGGACAGCACAGCCCATCTCCTCCAAAGTGGGAAATGTTGAATATTTTCTATGTTAATGAATCGAATTAACACTTTAATGACAGATGGATGATCCCTAGCCGCTCCTGACAAAAGCTGCTGAGGACTTTTGGAGGGGGGATGTGGTTCCTGTGCCTGCCATGAGGACTACAATGAGCTCTGAAGAAATCCTTCATGCTGCAGGTTTAAGGGTGATCCTAGTAGGGTTTGACCACTTACCTAAAAAGACAAAAAAAGGGAAAATGGTAGTTCTCCTACCTAGAGCTGGATAGCCCCAGGAAAACCAGTTCCTAAAGGCAGAATTCCCTATTTACAGTCAACCTCAATAAATACGATGCTGTAAAAGGATGGAGTCGGTGGTGTTGGTTTCCATCTCCTCCTGACAATACGGTGTAAAGGGTGGAATAATTCCACGTGAAATCAGAAATTTCACCTGAATACACCTACAGTGTATTCTGTTGTATTCTACATTGTATTCAGACCAGAGTCTGACCTGGTCTCTTTGAGGTCCCAGCATTACTTCTGCATTTGGCAATGTAAAACTGCATTGCTGAAGGGATGCCCACAGCTTGTCTGGCTGTGCTGTACTCTCCAGTCAGGGCCAGGCTGCAGTGGTGTTATGGTTTTAACCTGAAGGTAACATATGAAATGTATCATCTGAAGAAGCACCGTTGGCTCTGTAGATGACCTGACCAGTCTGCACCTCAGAGGTGCATTTAGAAACACTTTTATTTTCGTGTCTTGGTGCTGAGGCTAGATTTTTTCCAGCTGGGTTCTTGGCTGCAAGCTGAAAGTGAAGATGGGTTTCAGAGGGAGCATGCTCTGGAAATGGGCTTTTTCCCTTGATTAGCCTGTATGTGAGAGTATGGGAGCATCACCACTGTGCTGACATGACTCCGGGCTGACCACATCAAAAAAGGCAGCACTGGCTTGGCACAAAGGTGTATTATAAAGTAGGAAAAAAGAACTCTGACCAAAAAAAAGATCTGGAGTAGTTTTTTCCTGCAGTAAGTAAAGGGAAATTTTTCCAGCCAGTCAGGATTCTTCCAACTGCTACTTCATCACCATTGTGTTTTCTCTTTGCTTAGTGCTGAGTAGCACTAGCTAACCCAAAACAGCAAACACTGACAGGGATTTCAGTTCATTAAGAGCATAAGGCTTACCTGAAGCTTCACCTGAAGCCTTTTAAGGAGCAAGCAAAGAAGGACTGGTTTATGCAATCAGTCTTCCTAGTCACAGCTGCTGCCTGTTGCATTAGGGCAGCTGCCCTGTCGGGGAAGGATAGGGGGTGGATGGCTCTTTTAAGTGATTTCTGCTGCCTCAGGGTGGCTGGTGATGTTGTTTCTGTGGAGAACACTCCTGTGGGGGAATTTAAAACCTGAAGGTGCTTATAAAGAATCCCCTATGAAGGGGGATGCAGTGTAAAAAGGAATTAACTGAATTCTGCATGGATGTGCCAAGTCTTGGATGGTGTGAGGTCTGTGGGAAAGTGCCTGACACAGCCAGGAAGGCTGCAGCTGCTGGTGAGTGGCTTTGGAGTCTTGCTGCTAGAGGATAGGGGAGGCTGTGGTGAGAGATGTATCCTGGTGTCCTTGTACTTGCTCTGGGTTCTCCCTTTGGAGACAGGGTGGTTTCTGGCCCAGCCACAGTGTTTCTCCTTGGCTAGCAGTGCTTCCCTGTAGCCTGCCCCAAACAGTGCCTCTGCTGTGGGGTGGGTTTCTTCTGGCAAAGTGCTTGAACCTAGGTCTTATTCTGGCTCTGCCCCATGAGAGCTGTGGAATTGGTGTCACATCTTCCTGCTGTCATAGGCACGCTCTGTAACTCTGTTTCGAGCCCTTCATGGTCTGTATTAGTCCCTGTTGAATGTCAGCCTGGTGCTTGCAGTGCAGGAGAATGATTTTTGAGGCTTCTTGTTAAATATTAGAAAACCTTGGAGGCATGCAGTACAACCAAGTGTTATCTAAAAAATATCCAGCTTTTCGATGTAGCCATTAATTTCTGAGCATGTGGCTTGTTTGGGTCTATCTGGGGTACAAAAGTATCTGTTGAAATGATTCCCAAAACATAAAATTTGGAGCATTGCTTGCTCTCAGACTTGTAATTTCCTCATTTAATTTTCAATTATGGAACAAACAAGTGCACTCTTATTCCTTGTGCCATACAACTATTAAATGGTTTTAATATTTCATAGCCCCAAACTGCTCATGTTAATCTGTGAATTTATTGTTATAAATAACTAATAGGTGTATAATGAATCATAGCAATGATTTATGGAAGATTCATAGAAGGGGAAAAAAGTGTGTTGAAAAATATTTTACAAGGGATAACACTGCAGCATTAGCTCATTCATCCACGGCAAACAAACATTGCTTGTGCTCTATATGCCACTCCTCCTGGTTTTGCAGCACATTCAGAACAGCATCTCAAGGTTTTCTCTGGGGACTGTACCTTTTAAAAGCTTGGAAACAAGTTTGCCGGATTCATGTCAGCTGATGCATGACACTGGGGTGTTTTGAATGTGCATGTTGAACATGGGTATTTGCAGCTTCTTGAGAGGTCAATTAGAAAAGGATACAGAGGGGAAGGGAAAGCCTGCAAAAAGGAGTGTGACAAATCAACAGTTAAATATCTTCCCTGGATCCAAACTCCAGGTCTTCTGCTGGTGTCCCCACATTATTGAGTGACCCTTGTCTGTGTTTGCATCTGATAAAGGAGAGGGAGTTAAAAGGCATTGAAAGTAGTGGAAATTCTTGTCATGAAACAATTTGATGGTTAAGTAGAAGAAATGGAAAGATAAAATAGCTACAGGAATGTGAAGAATTCTGTACTTTATATTAAAAAAAAATCTATAAAGTTAAAGGACAATATTTTGGTTTCAGCTAGGATGAAAAAAAATTCACCCCCTAAGGAACCAAAAATTTGATGGCCTAATTAAAAGTTCCATATGATCCTAAGAGTAGAAGTAGTCTGTTCTTTCTTTTGAAATATCCTGGACTAATCTCCACCAAAAAGTAGATTCTACCAGCGTAGAGAGACCATATAATTACAGCTGAGCTATAGGGGAAATAATTGTTGCCAGGCATTGCAAGCCTGCTGGCAAACCCAGCTACAGCAAAACTGCCAGACCACCTTCAAATCAGGTGTGCAGCAAGAATTGTAGGGCTGTGTGCAGAGCAGACTCCACACAACCCTAGGCCTCTGGAAAGAAATCCAAAAGAAAGGAAGAAAGGAAATGGCCTCAGGCTGTACCAGGGAAGGTTCAGGTTGGATATTAAGGAGAAGTTTCACGGAAAGGTTGATTAGATATTGGAATGGGCTGCTCAGGAATGTGGTGAGATCACCTTCTCCAAGGTGTTTAAGGAAAGACTGGACATGGCATTCAGTGCCATGGTCTGGTTGGCAAGGTGGTGTTCAGTCATAAGTTAGAATTGAGCTCAGAGGTGTTTTCCAACCTAATTGACTCCACAAATCTGTGGTGTTACAAACAGGGTGAAGACAATGCCAGTTGCTCAGACAATTCCTTTACAGGCATGTCGATGCTGGGTGTAGAAGCAATATGTAGCTAAGGAAAGCTTTTAAAGGTTTTTATAGAGTAATTGTGCCCAACGAATTCAAAGCCATTCAAAGCCAGCAGAATGTTAGAAATAGTGATGTAAGGTCTAAAATAAAAAGTGTTGGCACAGAAATTAAAAACTCGGGTTTTACAGCAATGAGAATATTCTTCTGGAATGGGACCTACCCTTGGGTGGAGTAAAGGAAATTCTAATATTATTGACTAAAAAAGAACTGAAAAAAGTGTATGGGCAGGCTTGAGTGCTGAAATTTTGAGAAGTACCAAGTGGATAATGGAAAGTGGTACTTGGGTATACAAAAGGATTCCTGCTAAACAGAACCTTCCTCACAGGTGATCAACCAAAGTGTTTAACAATATCTAATAGATGTGTTTTCTCTGTGATTTCAAAATGACTGCCTTAAGTTTTATTAAGATATCTGACTGGTCATGGATTACCTGAGTTTTGCAAATAGGTAAAAGAAATTGTTTTCGTGTTAAACAGTTTATCTTGCGGAGTAAATAAAACATTGACTGATCCAGAATGGCTTGGGCTTTGGTTTTAGCTTGAATGGCTAAAATTCTGTCTTGGTGTTTTGTTCAATGATAGCAAAATAGGAATTTCTAAGGTGTTAAATATCAAAAGAATAAATGTTTGTTACAGTAGTAGGGTAAATTCTGGATAATGTTTGTGGATGCAGCTAAACTGCATAAAAGAATTGGTCCTTGCAGTGGAGAAACATGGAAAACAGAGTGTTGTGTGATGTGTAAGTGATGGTGAATTTTCTGGGGAACCAGAGGTGTGTAAGGATCCTGACATGAGGCAAACTAAAAATTTCTATCGGTTCCATGAAAAAGATGCTTCTTGCGAAGAAGGAGGATGCTGTCATGTACTGCAGTCCTGTACTGTAACTTCTTTCAAAGCCAGGAGAAAGTAAACTGACCCTCCTCAAATATTTTCCAAGGATGTCGCTGTCCTTATGGCATGGCTTTGGGAGAGCTGAACCTCAAAACACAGCACCAGAAGAGGATGAGGATATTTACAACAGGGTAGTAATGCTGCTTCAGATGTAAGGGGTTTACCATCCTAATCTTGCTTCTAGTCTGGCTGCTAGGGAAACTATATCACAATCGGGAAAACCCTAGCTTCTTCATGAAGGAGTTCACAGCCTGTACCTTGGAATGTGCTCAGGCTAAAGTCACTGGACTGATCCCTGAAATCCAGGGCAAACCATCAAGGAAAGTTGGGAATTAACTTGGGAGGGGGAAAGAAAAAAAGATTAAAACCAGTAAGCATTATAAACAGCCTTGTTCATTTTGATCCCATTTTTAATATATGATGACATACAGTTGCTTTCTTGATACAATACAACAATGGTTTTTAAAAAGTAAGAAAAATCCTGTATTCTGGTAATGCCTGTGGGTTGCCTGTCACGTAACCAGCACTGTGCATGTTGGCCTTGAAAAGCTTGCAGTGCCTCCTAGGTTTCTTGTGACAAATGGGAGTTGATACAAGAACAAGACAAATAGTGCAGAAAAATAGCAAGTGATGAACTCACCTCAGTAACATTTTCTGTAAGCATTTATGTGTGTGTTTGTGTTTGCAAGAAAGTCTGTGTGGAGTGGCATGTCCCTGGATGTATGCAAGGGTTCATGCCATGAACCTTTGCAAGACAATCTTGAGTTCCCTACTCCTGTTTATAAAAGGTTCAGTCAATCGATCAGGGAACAAAAGCAATAGTGTGTGTCTTAGGTGAAGAGTTAGCTGCCAAACAGCACACAGCAAACAGGGCAGCAGGTCTGCCTCACAAGGCAGTGTCAGTCTTTGGTTACATTGGGTTGGATTATCAGGGCATGGACTTGGGCAACGCAGAAGAACAGATCAGAGGGTTGGGCAAGTGAAAGATTTCTGTTGGAGTTGGGTTAGTATTGTTCAAGTATAGAAAACTCCAGGTTAATTGCTTCTGAGTTTTTGGGTTTCTTTCTTCTGCTCAAGGGTAAGATTGAATTTTTTTTAATTTAAATTTTTTTTTTCAAAAGGTCTACTTTTCACACTCTCATAAAATTATGCCCTCTGATATAACACTGAGCTGACTTTGAGATTAATCCTGAGCCATGTAATCATCTAAGGCAGGCACTTTGGAGACTGCTCACTTTCTTGATCCATCTGAAACCAATGACAGGGCTTTCATACTTTTAATTGTCTCACAATGAGTGGGATCCAAAGTAGTGCCCCATCATGTCGCTTGGGGGAGGAAAAGAAGAGAGCAGGAGGGCAGGAGGTTAAGTCCTACAAATGTTTCTGCTGATCTAGTAGAGCTAGCTCTGCGTTTGGCACAGAAATGTACTTGATCCCCTGTGAGAGCAGCCAGTACAGTCCACTGCAATGACTTTATTGCCAGTGTTAAAACCAGTTCTTTAAAGAAGTAATACTTGGAACAGGGGTTGGTTAGACAGTCTACAGGCCTGACTTGAGTAATGGGCTCTGCTTGAGGATCAAGAATATGGGAGTTAAACAGGTAGTTATAGGTCACAGTTAGTATTGTGAAACTTCAGTTCTTTCATGGAATTAGCCCCAACCATGCAAAACTTGATATTCCAAACATTATGAACGTCAAATTAATTTACATTTGTACTTTCTTTTGGAAAAGTAAATACTGACTAGTGCAATATTTCAGTGGGGATAGATGCAGTTATTGTTGGCTAATAGGTCTATAATGAAACTATAAACCTAGTCCAGTAGATCAGTCAGACAGAGGAGGATGCTGATAGCTGCACGTCCCACATCTCACTGGGCATCCTCATAGACAGGTAGCCATTATGGCCCTGTTTATGCTCCTGAAATCTCAGAGTGTTCACACATAAAACCCCTGTATGCCACAAAGCTGGCTCCTCAGAGACCCATCTTAGAGCTGATGGAAAGGTCAGCTCTGGGTGCCTGTTTCATAGTACTCACCAAGCAACATAGTTGCCCAGTAAGGCTGCTGGCACAATTTTGATTAGATTAAAGCTCAAGGACTGCCATGGAACAAAGTCAGCTCTGTAACTGCATTTGCACACATACCATTGCCTCACTGTATTCCCTCCACCAGCTGCAGCTCAGGATGTGCCAGATACTTTTAGTGCAGAAGCCGGAGTAAGGGCAGAAGCTTGATGTTTGGGAGAGGCTGCAGTGCGAGGGTACAGGCAGGATATGGGGAAACTGGTGGCGGTGGGAGGCAGCATGATAGACTTCACTGTGCTCTTGCCCCCGAAGGCCATAGGGTGGGGATGCTTTTACAAGCATCCTTACCAGTAGCAATGAGCATTCTGGCATGCTAAATACCTGGGATTTTTGTTCCCCTTTGCTATCCTGAAAGATGTTTGCTTGATGCATGTATTTACAGTGGATGTAATATCCTAGAGAAATCTCAGTGTGCTGTAGGAAGAGTAAATGTTTAAATAAAATTCTATGAGCAATATGTGAGATATACTTAATCTAATACAAGTTTGTTAGTGGTGTGGGTTTAGTGGCATCATAATTACTTATTAACAATAAAACTGGATTCTGATACTCATTTTCTCAAAAACATATTACAGGCTGTTAGTAACTTCGCTCACAGTAGCCTTTGGAGATTGCAGTGTGACATCACTTTTCTCCATGTTTTTGTCAAACAAGACAGAATCCCTCCACCCTCAGTTAAGTAGCAAAATGATTTATTGTCACAGGTTACAAGTAGTGCTTGTGCTAGAACTTTATCTTGTCGTTGGCCTGAAAACCCATCCCAATTAATGCCCATTTGCACTTGCCATGAAGCTGCTGAGGGTGACAGGCCTCAACTTCTGTAGCTGCCATCTGATAGCCAGTGCCCGTGGCTAAAAATTTAACAGGTCATTTAATGCTAGTCAACAAAAGACCCATGAAGCCTCATTTCACACCAATTACTACTTAGCATATGTACACAAATTGATTTAAAATATTCTCAGGGACTCCTCTATGCTATAATCTGGCCACACGTGTCCCTGGAGGCTGGTCTGCGAGCATCCCTCCCTACCACGTCCTGTCCATTGCAGAAACAGTGCCGCTGCTTGCCGCTTTGCTCTGCCATCAGACCAGGTCTGCCTCTGCACTACTTAAACTCCCTGTTTCCAAAAGAGCACTGTGGTTTTCTGGCTGGAAAACCTTGGGTTTGCAACGCAGGTTCCTGGCCAAACTCCAGCTGGGTGGCATGCCTGGGGGCTGCTCTGTTCCTCCTGTTGCCATTCTCACCCTTTCAAAAGATATGGACCCCTCCCTCTTTATTGTTCTGCTTATTTTGGACACCGATGCTTTGTTAGATTTCACAACACTTCTTGCCACAATCCTGAATGAACTGTTACAGTAGTTTATTGAGCATCTCAGGTGTTTTCTTTGCAGTAGGAGAATAGGCATTTATTATTTGTTGCTAGTGATTTGCTTAAATGTTAAGTGCCATCTTGAGGCTTTAAACTTCTGTCTAAACTATTCTTTCATTCTCTAGTTTGTACAGATAATCTGTAGATAGAGAGGTTTTTTAAAAGCAAATTTTCTTTATTGGTAAAAACAAACAAAAAATCCTGACGAAGAACCCCTGCTCAAGATAAAACAACATCATGAAATCATGTGCTTTCGGACCAGTAGCATAACTTTTTAAAAGATCTCTGGAAAATCAGGACAACTGCAGGGTGCAAATAATGCTTTGTTTTTACACAGGGAGAATCTGTGCTTTTTTTCTTGGGTCCTTTTTTCCATTTCTAAATTGCCATGAGAGTAAAGTTGCCTGCAGCAACTGGTGGGCTAAGTATTCCCCATCCATCTCCTGAGTGTCACCTGCTAAGGTGAGGAGCCTGAAAAAGCCTGGACACATTATGTATGGGTGGCCTTTTGTTTATGACAGACAAAGGCAAAATCCTCAGGATTACTGGAAGATATCATATAACACACAAGATGGAGTTACTATTATTCTTTTCTAAGGCATATAGTGTTTCCCTTGGGCAGAGAAAAGAAAGTGCAGCCAATCCTGGAAGGGTAGCTCCTATTAAGGATTTATGCAAGCCTGAATTATTTTGCTTTAAACTTTTTTCTCTTTTTAATAAGCAGGATGCTTTCTTTAGGCACAGCATACTGAAGGAGATGGTATCACTGGTAATCCTTGGTTTAGGCACAGAGCTCCTAAATGGTTTGAATTAGGTAGATGATGAGACTTTGATTTGTTTTTTTTTCCTTCCCCTTTCTTTTTTTGTTTCTGCATTTAAGGTTTCACTGCAAAATTTCCCACTGAAGTAGCAATTTGTTGGGGTTTTGCCCCCTGCCTCGAAGTCTTTTTTTTAGGTGTATTCATTCAGTGAAACAGCTTTGAAGCTATTGAACTGTGTAAATGTTATATTAACATTTTCATTTGCAATTATAGACATTTACTTGCTCTTGTTGAAACAGCCCTTTCAAGGGAAAGGGAAGGGAAGAAAGCAGGAAGTGAAAGTACATAAAGAAATGGAAAAGGAACCATGCGCTTGATTTAATTTTGAAAATAAATCATTTCAACTTTTAATTTACACTGCCCTAAGCTAGTAGTTCAGGATAGACAAACAAAGACTACTGAAAGAAATAATTTATTTTTTCCCTTTGTTATATTAGGTCACTTAATTTTCACCTGTTTGATTTGCATATCGAGATTTGTCCAGTAAGTCCTGCTTTTTGAATTTTAGCAACACAGAGGAAAGCTCTGGGTGGCTTGTGTTCATCAGCCTGCAATTCACAAATTACAAAATGGCAAGCAATTGCCCAAAATCAAGATGACAAATAATGTGAATTAGCTATTAGTCCAGAGGGTTTCGAGCTCCTGTGGCTTGATTAAATTAAGTCTAGTGTGCTTAACTCAAAGTGGCAACTGATCCTTCAGAAAAAAGCCCTACATAATCTAATACAAATTATGATCTTTTTATGGGTTATTTAAAACATTCAATACACTTAATGGAATAATTTTTTTTGTGGCATTCTACTGGGTCATGTCATAATCTCTAGGTAATGTAGTAATTTCTATGGAGAATTCCACAGAACTCTAATCTCTCCTCATTTATTCTCACACTTTATTCCATGTTTTTCGTAACAGTGATATTTGTCCTCTAAATACACTTTTCCACGTGACAATTGTGTCTGTAGCAGGATTTCTGACGGAAAGTGCAGCTAATGTTTCAGCGTTGTTTGTGTGATGTGGCTCCTTCTCTCTTCTATCGGTGGTTATTATTTCAACAGATTATTTTTTTTTCTGCTGCCAAGCCAATGCCAGGAGCATATTTGTGTTGTTACTGTTGCTCAGCAACTGTGATCTCTTCACTAGGTCTGACAGTTGCTTTCTCTCCAGGAGAGCAGAGATGCAAGAAGGACAGATGCATTGATCCTCAACGCATTATCAGATCTTGTCACACGCTCGCTTTGAAGAGCTGATAGCATCTAATAATCTTACTCAAGGCTCATTTTACACATCATTGGGCTTTTACAGTTAAACTTAGAAAAATGTATTGTCTTGCTCTGTCAAGGCAGGGAGGTCAATAATTAGGCCACTTTTCATAAAAAAACAATAAACTATATCCTTTTAAAGAAGCTTGGTCCATATGGAGTGGTATTTTATCCCATTTAGAAGCTGCAGATACATTAATTTTTCTATCAGTCCTTACCAGTGATCTTCACCTTGATTTAATAGACCTTTGTGTGGTGGAGCTTCTCTTTAATAGCATAAGGATGGTATCAATAAGAAAATGAGTCATACTGTTGTATTTTAATCCAGGATAACCAGGAACAGTAATGGCATTATCCTCATAGGAATCTCTTACAGGTGAAAAGACGCTCTTTAAACTGTAGCAGGGCTGCCCAAAAGAGAAAAATAATCTTAATTAGGTAAAATTAAAATACTCTCCTGCAGTCTAGTAGGTCAAGATTAAAAAACAAATGACTGAATATTGCTGGTAATAAATTACTTCAAACCCAATGACACAGGACCTGCAGAACAGTCTAACCCTGGTGAATAACTGAGGAGTAAAAAAAGCGTTTAAGATTGTGAGGGCCATAACGAAAGGTGATTAAAGCCAAGCTGATGACCTGTCAGCACGTAGGACTTGCACTGGAGGCACTTTGTGATGCTCTGACCATGAAGCCTTGTGTCTTTGGGAAACACAAGGGTACACATCAAAGTGCCAGAAAAAGATATTTTGGATCAAATCTGTAAAATGGGTGCTACAAATTGACATGACCAGATAGAGCTTACCCTGAGTTTAAAGGGACTCTACACAAACTTTTTGAGCTGTGAACAGTGGCTTCAGGCTGGCCTTGCAAGCAGGGGCAGGAAGGTGGTGAGCACAGCCTGACCCTTTTGGGAGGGGTTCAGGCACTACCCACAGGGTAGCAGGTGTTTAAGTATGACTGGCTGTAAAATACCTGGTATAGTTACAATAAGGAAACTTATGATCAGCTTGAATGTGATATGTTAGTAGTCAGCAGTGCTCCTTCAGAGGAGGAAGACAATGAACTACAACTCCCATAGAATTCTTTGGAAACTGCTGGCAGTGGTGGCTGCTACAGGCTGGCAAGTGTATCTCCCGGTGATCCAGGCTGGAGATGGTCCTTGCAAGTCTCCAGCCCCAACATTTGAGTTCCTTTTCATGGAAGTCAAATACAAACGCCAGCCTTGCCAAGGCAGGGGGGCAGACTCAGTGGTCACCTGCCTTCAGGCCTGGGTTGGGACAAGTTTACAGGTCTTAAGTCATGTAAGCACTGTTCTAATTACTGAAGAGTGGGAGAGGGCCTTCTCATCCAGTCGCTGGAAGGGGAGGAAATCAAAACACAAAGAAACCCCAAAAAGCACTGAAGGAAATTAAGTTGTCATGGGACTGAGACAAAAATACTTTCATGAGGTGGGAAAGAAAGCAAATGAAGAATGAGACTAAAAGATGAGAGGGACAGGACAATTGCTGAAGAGGCTTAGCTGATTTTAATTTTTCAATTTAGAAGATACAAATTGGGAAGGCTGTTCAATGCCTGGATGTGTTCCTGGCTGTCTTAATTTACTTTATGTTTTTAGTTAGACATTATGAAATTTTGCAAAAAGTCTGCTGCTCTCTTTGTGATGTGTTGGCCAATTATTGCACATAGATAAAAAGCAAACACATTTGATAGTCAAACATGGAACAGTGTGCGTAAAGTGGAACCTGGTTTTTAAAGCAGGTTTGCAAATTATCAATGCTATTTCATGGACCTCTGTCAATCTGACACCACAGACATCAAGAGAGAAGATCTTTTCAAATGAGGCTCCTGAACTAGTGTACAGCATAGCTGGAGAAGCAGCAGCAGTTTTTTTTAGTCTCTTGGTACGTGTGTACACCCACAGGACCCAAAAATGCTCTATAATGCTACAAAAATATTTTTCTACTATTAATAAAAGCTGCATATGTGTTACAATAATTATAGCAGGTGTTACTGGTTTTTCCTCAATACACAAATTAATACCTTTCATTTAAAAAGTAAAAGTTCTCTGCAGATTTTTCTGAAGAATCAGGGGTGATGATCTTGTGTTCATTAAAGGAACTTGAATATGCTGAGTGTATTTCTTATTAGTTACATAATTAAAAGCCAAGCTCACTAGTGTGTAGTCCAAATGCTGGTTACCTGCCAAAAACATTGATCTGGAACTCCAGGGAGAGGTTTTCCCTATAACTATTTCTATTTGTATCTTCATCACTCCAAAGATGCTATGTTACTTACACAGGTATCTTTCCAAAGCCAAACCCAGAACTCAAGTGTCTAGAATCAGCTGCTAGCTGGAGAATGGATAGAGTTTTGTTGTTTTCTTCAATGCAATATCTGTCTAAATATTGTATTAACATTTAATTATGGGAAGATACGGAGCTACTTGGGTAGCAAAGCCCTTCTGTTTGAAGCACAGTTCTCAAGTATGTCTAAAATCTCATGTTATGCTTTTTGGAGGTTTTTTTAATTCCTATTGCCTTTAACGACACTGTGGCCCATGCAACATGGCTAATATTTGTTGGCATCTAGTTAATTCTTTACACCCTGGGGATGTTCTAAACTGTTGCTGAAGTCAGAGGAGAGAACTTAAAACATTCAGGGCCCTTTGTTTTTTCAGCAACTCAATCGACAAACTATTTCACTTTTCTCCTTCATGTCATTTCCCTGTGATGAGACAGGAGCAGTCCCACACCACCAGGTAATGGGGAGGTCACTTGTTCATGTGTAGTACTTAAAAACAAATCTAAAGCAACATATGCTGGTCTCAGTTTTCATCTATGAAACAAAACCGTGAGGCCATCTGGGCTTCATTTGCTGTTTTGGGGGTTTCATTAGAGTTCATTGGTAGCAGGATAAAGCAGCCCCTTCCTCCATTAGTATAAAGAAAGGATGGGCTGTCAGCTGGAAGGATAGCATGGATTGGTAAAATAAAGTGGACTCCATCCATGGGTAGTCTTGCTTAATCTTTTTCTAAGTGTTACTACGGCAAGGGGGGAGGATTGGAAGGAAAACAGTGGGACAGGTTTAGAGACACTTGCAGGGATGACCCTCATTGGAAGTTCATGGAAGCAAAATGGAATAAATACGAATTTCCCTGCCTGGCAAAGCAAGGTGGCTCCCAGTGCTCACCAACGGTGAGAAGCTGGATGGAAATGAACTTTAAAGGGAGTTTGTGCAAAAGACCTTAAGAACCAATTCACAGTGATTGAAAGTGTGCTTTCCTCAGTGCTCATCTGGGCCGGTGTGGTAAATATTTCCAATTGGTGTGGAAGGTAATAGATGAGGAAACATCCCTTAGGTGTTGCACAAAATATATATAGCACTACTCACTGAGTCTGTGCTTAAAACTCTTGAGTTCCCAGAGTTCAGATGACAGCCCTGAAAAGAAATAACAGTTAACAGGACGTGCCAGCTTTTTGCTGCCTTTCTGAATTTTATCTTTAGCCCTTACTGCTCAGCCAGTTTCAGATCTGTTGGGTCACTTTAACTTGTGCAGAGGCTTGCACTGGCCCAGATCTGTTCTTTACCATTGGATTAGTACAGCTGAAAGGGCACCAGTGGCCTCTTCTCCTCTGTTGTGCATGTATCATACCAATTTTTTTTCAACAAACTGGCCCCTAGTATGTTCCTACTGTATCAGGTGGCTGCTGCCTTGCAGATTTTACAAAGGGGAGAACACTTTTATGTTAACGTTATTGTGGAAACTGTTAGATAAGAGTACTTGCTTTGACGTCAAGGGCAGAACTGCTCAGTTCCTCCCTCACATTGCTTTGTAAGGGCTTCACACGTGGCCAAAAGCCTTCATATTGAAGAGAAACAAATCTTTGAATATGCACAGTTATTTTAATATCAGTGACGTTCCTTATGAAACACTGAAAGCTATCTGGGTTCCTCTTCAGGGAATAAAGCATAATGTGTGATTATTGTCAGTATTCTGTTTCTTTATTGGTTATAAATGGCTCAAGTCTCCTCCATCAGTATAAAAATATTTAGGAAATGTTACAACCAACAAAAAACAAGGGAACACTAGAATGCTGGCTTGTGTAAAATATAACTTTTTTGTGGAGACATCTGCAAGGCTATGGCTGGAATCCCTGCTGTCTGCCTTGTTCCACACAAGGAATATTTTGTTTATTACAGTTTAAGCAATGATGAAGTAGTCCATGATTGAGCTCTGGTGTTTGTTTATCTGTGTTATAATTTGAGGCATGATGTCATTAGGCTTAAAGGCTATGCTTAATCTGTGTTTATTCTTCTTATGACTTGATGTATACTCAATACCTCAGTGCATTATTAGCTGATCTTAATGGACCTTTTTATTACTGCTTGAGCTTTTTCATGTTTCAGGTAACTTGCCTGTGTTTCATGCAGGGCTCCTACTGTACCACAGAAACTGCTTTTAATTCACTGAAAGTATTTATGGAAAACCTCACACAGTGTTCTATAAAACAGATATCTAAATTTTATCATAGAAAGTCTAATTGGAGATAAACCTGTGAAAATCCCGTGGTGCTGGGATTTTGGTTTTGGTTTAGTTTGTTGGGGGGTTTTTAAAGTTGAGAGTATCTGACAAAAATGGGTGAAAAGATACCTTAAAAAATTGTGGCGCATTGCAGTAGGGTCCTCAAAGCATTCAAACCAGATCTCTATGCTCAGAAACTTCCACGTAAAAGCAGATTTTTTTATTTTAATAAAATGTGAAGAGGGAAACACAGAAAAACCACTGTGTAAGAGATGTCCTTTTTTTAAATCCTTCTATCTATCCCTAATGCCTAATAGGGAAAGGCACTGGACTACTGCAGCAGCTGTGCTCTTCCACATCCCTGTGAAGAGGACAATTTTTGTGAAAAGCATCTATAACTATGTATATACCTTCCCTGTATCCATTTCTATCTCTAGCTGTATTTCCTAAACACCTTGCAAATCATGTAGAGGGTGATTCTATATGGAGGTTTTTTTTGATTCATAATTACATGTTTCCCTATTTCAATGTAATTATCAATGATCTTTGTAATTTTCTTCCCCATCTTCTGACTCACAGACTGTAATAATATTTTTGTACACTAATTCCTTTCAAGGAAACAAAATATTTTGACAGCTGAGCCAGCCTGTTTGTTATGTGTAATAGACAAAAAGTTTCCCCAACTGTTTAAATCTCACACACAATATTTTGGATGAGAGATGGAGAGTAAAACTACTGAAAATTAGGCTTTCATGGCTTGCAGTAAAATTAGAAATGAACAGCAAAGTTTTTTTCACCAACCAGTGTGAGTCACATCTCCTGGACCAAAACCCACAGGAGCCAAGATACCATTTCCTTCCTTCCCACTCCTGTGCCTCCCTATATACCTAATTTCTTTGAAAGCTGTGAAACCCTAGAGAAGGTTAGATATACCCTCAGAGCAGCAAGGCTTTGTGCTTATAGGACAAAATTTTGTTATAGTGTTGGGCTCTGATAATTCGTTCAGTTAAAGTCCTTTTTTTCTTGTAATACAGGGGACAATATTGACAGAAATTCAAATTAGTTAAAATCTGAAAAAAAAAAGTGAAAAATAAATGTTGTTAATAATCCTAAAAAAAAAAAAAAAAAAAGGGAAGCTGATCAGTAACCTTAAATGAGCCAAATAATGGCATACTGAGATTTATCAGATACTCGTTTTCTTGGTATGGTTATGTGAATCCCACAGAGCTGTCTCTTTATTTACGAGCAGGGTGCCAAAGCTGTGCTGAGATAAAACAGGCTCCTGTTATAAAGGAACCATAAAGTAATGGGTGGTTTAGTCTGTTACAGTCCTTTCCTTNTTTTTTTTTTTTTTTTAAGACATATACGAGTGCAACACAAATTGTCAAGTAAAAAATCTTGACACAGCAAACCACAAGATTGGCTGGTTCCTTGTTGGGTCCCTAAAACTTTGGGATTGCGTTAGTTAGCTGCAGATAATCATCAACATACAGATGTCTTAGATATCCATGGAAGTGATGAAGGCACAAAATTCTTGTGTGAGCAAATGCATATTGACCACCAACAGCTACATGCATCTACATTTACAATGTGAATGAATTCTTGCGAATTTTATTGTTATAAATGTTAGTGCTAGCTAACTAGGTTTTTATCAGATGTGTATAATAAGAGCGAGTTATTCATAAACAGAGTATTTTTCCCAATCTTTGTGTGGTCTTTTTAAGGTTGGTTTTGGTCCTTTGAAGCAGTCACTGTTTTTTCTTGCACACAATTATATAATAAAAAATTAACTTCTGTTTACAAAAAGTCAGCTATTTACTCATCCAACTTTAACACTTTCAACAGTTTGTCTGAGGTCATTGGTTGTGCCATGGTTCCCTCTTTAGTGACAAACACACGAGGAGATCAGAAAATAATGAATTCACTGAAATGAATCCATGCTTAATTTATGTTCATTATGGTATTTGCACATCTGTCCAAAAATATTGGTCTCATAGCATCATTTTAATGCAAAATTCCTGCCCATGTAAATATCCATGTCTAACCTAGGTGATTGTTGCATGGCTTTGGAAAGAAGAGATTTGGAAATATTACCAGGAATTACAGTAAGGGAGGAATGGCATGCACAGAAAATGTTGTTTATCTGCCACCTCACTTAGCTGAGATCTCATTTGTGTATTTCTGTGATTCTAGCCTCAGAAAACCCCACCCATTCCTGCACTGAATTTCCAAGAGAAAAAACCTCATTATCTGACTTTTTGTGCACCCCTCAGTCCAATTTCAAAGGGCCTCCTCAGCCTTCTCAGAAGGTCAGAGTGTGTAGTCCAGAAAAGGTGGTCTTGGTTATGTTTGATGCAAAGTATGGATGCTTTATACACCTGTGACTAAGAAGTTTCTCCCTGAATTTAACCTCTGTACATGGTAATTTTACCAGTACCTTACTTCATTTTGAAAGCTACATGGGACTGCCTGACTTTACTGGCAGATGAGTGAGGCATTGGTGGTGCTGAGACTACTGCTGGGGTTTGGAGGCAACAACGGGCTGTGTGGTAGGCACTTAGTGCCACTGCTGAGTTATCACCAGCCTGGAGCATGGAGAGGGGGAAGGAACCTGCTGGAAAAATTACAGTTGAACATAAGTAGGTGTCAGGAGGTTTTGTTTGGGCATAGAGCAAAGCCATTGATTATGAAGAGATTTGCTGTTCAAGGCTCTTTATTTACAGTATAACTGAAGTCAACTATTGCAGTCCTAAAGCAAGGACTGTGATTTTTTGAGGGTTTTTTTAGAGTCTTCCATGGAGTCTCAAGCATAAACTTTGAAATGACATTGGATAAGAAAGGCAATATCCTTTCCTTCCCACATATTTGTTGTGTTACATCCTGCTCTCTATTGCACATGGAAGAAATCTGGAGTTAGCTCTGGGATGTTCAAAGCACTGATCCCCCATATACACCAGTGTAACCAACAGCAGAAATGGGGCTAGGCAACTTATTAAACTCTTCAGATGTTGAGACTGTCCTACCCTCTGCCTTTTTTCAAAGTTACCTTATTATTGTCTAGTTTCAGCAGAGCCTCACATGTCATTTTATGTGCAATCTTTACTCATTTTTTTTCTCCTAAAGTCTATTTTCCTTCTGTAGAGTGTACAAGTAGATTTTGCAACACCAAACACAAGAAAAATGCTCCAGGTTCTTCAGACTGATGCTAGGGAGGAAGATAATGTTACTCTGCAAACATGGCATTTGTCCTTTTGATGCTGCTAAAATATGTAAATTCAAACCATGAATTCTTTCAGTTTGCACTCCTTGCTTTTTGAGGAGGAGGGCTAATAAGGGGGGAAGATACATGTGGATTAAACAGTCAGGTAAAGGGGCTGTTCTAAAATAGTGTCACTGGAAGGTAATGTACCAGTGAATTGAAAGCTGTGAGGAGTAACAGGCCTCACAGCTGTTTACATCATCTAACCTCACTAGGGAAGCCAGATCATGACAAAAAGCTCAAAAATGCATTGCAAAAGAAACAAACAAACCAAAAACCAGCTAAATTAAATCATGCATGTGTATTCAGGGGTCTTTCAGTCATCAAATAAGGTGCTAATCTTGAAATTTGCATTTGTATCAGTTTGGGACATTTTTGTAAGTCCATGCATGATTTTAAAGAATGTCAATAGTATCAGTATAATTTCTTGATTAGGTCAACTGCCATGAGAGCCTATTTTTCCTTTTTATTTTTAATGCACAAAATATTCACAGTTAAATGGTTTTGGTAGAGAGAAGAGGTCTGTACCTCATCTCACTGACATGCCAGAATTGACTAGCATGGAAAGATGTCTGTAAAACACACAGCAGCTTCTGCAGATGGATAGTTTTGCACACAAAAGAATTCTACCAGGCATAGCTGCTCCTGCCTTAAATACTTCCAGTATTTCTCTACCACAGCACTAGCAATTGATGGTTTACCAGTAGGGCTTTTATGCCTAGGCTCTCAAATAAAGTGCCTGAGTTTATTTTTTGCTGAGGATTTTGCTATTATTTCATGTGTTTATTGCCTAAACCCTTGGATGGAAAACATTTTTAACATTCATTCATGTACAAATTCATATTACGTAATCAATCAAACAGACAAGAACAGAAAGTAAGAACACTGTAGTGAGACAATTCCTTCCTGCTGATATTAGTATTTGAAATACTTTTATTAAAATACACTACCCTGAGATTAACTGAGCAGTTAATTACCAGGTAACTGCTAATTTTATGTTGTTCCAGTTTAAAATCAGCAGTGATTGCTGAGCCAAATGCGATAGACTTGGGCCTTAGCAGCAAATAAAAGTTTCTGATATGAAGTCAGGTGTGTGTGTAAGTGCTCTTCCCACAACAACAGAGTTGTAGTTATGTTTCTGACCACTTACCTGCAGCTTTTTGCAAATGATGGCCGTGCATTATGTGATGGCAGCACTAAGTGTTAACTGTGTCTAAAGCTTCTTATTTAGGTGGCATCTCTGATTTGTTACACTGTAGAAAAAAATCTGAATCTGTACTGAGGGGGAGGAATGGGTTGTCAATTTTGAGGAAAACAGCTCTCAAAAGTGGCATGATTTTTCCAAACAGGCAGTTTGTTCCCTTGGTAAAGAATGAGTGTGATTTTTTTTACTTTCTAAAAGACTATGTCAGGACTTAGAAGGAAATACTGCCAAAGAAGCTCCAAAGATGTAAGAAGCTGGACTTGGAAAGAAGAAAGGACAATTAATTGTTCTCCTTTGGAAAAGACTGAATGAGGAAAAAAAAGGCAAGAAGTGCGAGCTTAATAGATAAGAAAGTGTGGTATAGCCTGTAGAAAAAAAAAACCTGAGTGACCATTTGAATTTGCCTTTACTTCCTTAATCTTTCTCCTTAAATAGTAGCTTTTTTCTCTAATCTGTACCTTTATGCAGTATTAGTCTTCTTTGTTAACTGGTTTCAGTGTGGGGGGAAAAAACCCCTCTTTTTATCTTTTCAAGAGTTTACTTAGGTCAGCTCACTGGTGACAATTAGTTTTTTAGACACTCTTAACCT
This sequence comes from Machaerirhynchus nigripectus, assembly GCA_013397975.1. Taxonomy (NCBI): domain Eukaryota; kingdom Metazoa; phylum Chordata; class Aves; order Passeriformes; family Dicruridae; genus Machaerirhynchus; species Machaerirhynchus nigripectus. Next base: position 602,512 of record VZRQ01003935.1, on the reverse strand, counting down.
CAGCCTGATGCAAGTGGAGAATTTAATGTATTTTAAAAAGTCATTTGTCACTGTAAGGTGACTTTGACAGGTACAGCAGAGTTACTGGCAAATCCCTGGGATCTACTGGTCAACAGCAAAATACCAGTTGCTTTCAGGGTGCCAGGAGTGCAAGTCACAGGCTGACTGTTGGCTAGGGAAATCTGAAGTAACCTTTCAACTCTAGGAGTTTCCTTGCAGGAGAGAGAATTCAAAGGCATTTTTGAGTAACAGTTTGGGATGTCTTGCACTGCTGCCACCTTTATGGTCCATAAATGAAGACTTCATGCTGTTGATCTGTTTTCTCTCAAAATAAGTCAGCTTTCTTCTCCCCACTGAGCACACAGCAAAGCAGAGGACAAATTGTACTGTTGGTGGAAATGGCAATACTTAGTCATTCTGCATTCACTGTAGTTTTTGATGACAGTCCACAAAAAATGAAGAACTAGGTCAGCAGGAACGATGAAAGCTGTCTGCTGTGGTGAGCTGCTAATCGTCCTCATGGCAATCATCTTATTGATGCTAGAGACAGTTTAAACACCGTCTATTCAAAGCTGAAGCAGAGCTAATTAACCATCCACTCTCCTGTGGTTATGCACGGCCAGTAGATTCCTGCATAACTTGCAACTTCAAAAGAGGAAACAGGTCGTTTTCACCTGTGACTTAAGGAAGCAAAAATGGTTTAAGTAAAAAGAAACCCAAAAAAATATACCCTTATTTCCAAAATAACCCCTATAATAGCTGCTGAGAGGAGTCCTGCTATTCTAGGGAACACCAGAATCTGTTCCAGTACATATTAGGGTATCATCATGTGCTAAAATATATGCTTTCACTTTGATAATTAAAAATTAAAAGCTCTTTACTTACACAAGCATGAATACTGTTCCCTCCCAAGGTTTGAGAATTACGTAGTCCTGTTCAATCAATTATCTATCAACATTTTTAGATCACAAGTAGTCATACATACTAGAGTTGCAATGTGCTGCTTCAGACTTGACTAATGAATGAAATATTAAGCACACCTAGTGATTTCTATTTCAACTTCATCTCTGTAAACTGGTATTGAGTTTCTGGCAATTTACGTTTTTTAAAAGAGCTAATTTTAATAATAGATTAAGAATTCCAACTGATTTGTCAAGAGAGGACTTGTTTCCCAAAACAAGTAAATAAGACCTGTTTGTAAAACACTGGGAGAGGGGGAAGAAAGTGTTTAATTTTTTTTTAAAAATCAGATATAGAAAAGGGATAGAACTGTTTAGTGGACAGTGATAGCAAGTCAAGAAGCAATTGGGCAACACTGAAAAGGAAAACAGAGAAAGATTTGCTGGTAAGCTCCAGCCGCTTAATTCTGGTAATGCAGTCTGGCCATAAACTCAGTTTTAACACTCCAAGTAAGTCAGGCTTGCGGCTGCTTTACATCATCTGAGCGCTGCAAAGAGTTGCAACAAGGGAGTTGCAACATAGCCATGAGTTGAGGTTCTTAGTTGGTTATTCAGATAATGTTCTTTCCACACAATGAAAGGGCAGTCTTAATACAAATATGCAAATGACAGCTTGAGGAATGAGCACAGTTGTCTCACCTTTTCATAAACCATGCATGTTTCTGCTTGCATTAAAGAGCGGAGCGCGAACGCTCTTGGGCATTGCTCTTTTACTGGGATTTTTTCCTCTGCCTGTCCTTCCAGGGAAGCTTGTTCTGTCTCAGTCTCACTCTCCTTTATAAAGACTGGCATGTAAACACATGCCAGACTGTATGGGGTAGTTATGTTATAGGCAAGTATCCAAAAACTATCACAACAAGACCATCACACTGCTGTGGTTGTGAAGCGTTTTGTTCTTGTTTGGTTTGGTTGTTTTGTTTTGGGGTTGGTTTTTGTTTTTGTTGTTTTGGTTTTGTTTTTGGTTTTTTTAAGACTTATTTTAGCAGAGTGACATTTGCCTGTCCTTGCCAGTTCCCTTCATTTCCAACCCACATACCATTCTGCACCCTCCAGCCCATTTCATTCAAGCTGACAAAAGCTGAAGATCCGAGAGATGATGCTAGCAGAAGCTTTATCAGACATGAAATGCAAAAAAGCACTGTACTTCCACACCTGTCCAAGCCACAACATGCATGTTACTCACCCACTTGACAGCTGCAGCTTTGGAAAGGGAAGAGGCATTAAGGGACAAAACTAAGTGGGAATCACTAAAGATGTAGAGCACAAATTTGAGGGAAACCAGACTATGCCAGTACTGCGTGTTATGTAACAGTTTGATTTACCTAATATTTCAGTCTATGTTTTTCTGTAGTATTTTAATCTAAATTGACTTACTCAGCTGACAAGATGAACTGCAATGACTCCAGATATGTAGATATCATTCTTCCTACCTCTTGATTATTTCTGTGATTGCAAGTTTTATGTTGTGTTGCTCATTGCCAAGCACAGAGATGCAGGCTCAGCTCTTCCATGAGAAATGCCTACACCAGTGTTTCCCAAAAGTATTGGTGAGAAAGTGGCACCTTGTTCTTGAAGAGGGCAAGACTGTGTTGACCTTATTTCAGTTTATGAGCACAGGTCATAGTTAGAGCAGTATAGCTGTAAGCAATCTTCAGATTCACTGCTGCTTGTGTGACAACACTGTGGAGACTGGCACTGCCACATCCGACTTGTCCAAAGCAACAGATGGCTGGTGTTTTGGTGTTGCTGCATACAACATGCTGACCTGCTTGTGTGACATCTAGGAGAGGAAAAAGTACTCCTGCTATGGTCTGTTAGTAAAACCTCTATTACGATATTTTAAATCAAATTAAAGATTGTACTTAAGCATCCTCATTACGTATTTATCTTGAAATGCACTTTCATCCATTTAAAAACTTAGTCTTTCTGAACTCTTAACTGTCCTTATCTGTAGCATCTAATGTGTTAGCTTTAAATGATGTAGTGTTTTCCCTTTAGCTTGTGTTTTAATTGGGAGCACAGAGCAGATCGTCTCCTGAGTGGTACAAGCTGAACAGAGACTACAAAGGTGTCTGCTGTGGACACTTTTGAAATGGGAGAATTTTTTCTTTTCAGCACAGACATACCTGTGCAGAGGTTGCTGGCAGAGCAAGCCCCATGCTCTCCTGTAAGCACCCGGGGCAGTGGAACATATGCTAGGGCAAAAGGGCGGGAGTGATTAAGACAATATGTGATTTGACTGTCCTCACCTGGTAATCAGTCTCTAGAGAAGGATACACAGTTTGCCTTACCCTGAAGTGGTGCTGAGCCTGTGCCAGGAGTGGGCACATGTTACTGGCATGGTGACAAACCCCCGCACCTCCTACAAACATGTGAAACCTGGATGCGCTCTGTGCTCCACCTCTGCAACACTGATGCACTGCTGCACTTGGGTTATGTCATGTGAGCTTTTAAAACTGCCGGTAAATAAAACTGCAACAATGGTGTACGAACTCCAGTGGGCTGGGACTGTGAAGGAAAAGCTGCAGAAGCATGAAGAATCATTAATTTTTCCCATGGTGTTTGACTCGGCATGTGATCTTTTGGCCAGGAAAATACTTGAGGCAGTGCAGTTAGTAACACTTCTCCCAGAGGCTGTCATAACCATGCTTTAGACACTGAGTCACAGATGTTTACTCAATCATCATCGCACACCCTGGTTTCTAAGAATTACACAGAGATGGGTTCAGCAAGACTCATTTCGTGAATGGCCCCTTCTGATAGCAGGCACCCTGTGTGTAAATTCTCCCCATACATTTTCCTGCAGTTCAAATTACAGTGCTTGATTAATTGATTTCACTGAAGAGAATGCACCAAGAAAAGTTCAAATGGAAAGAGTAAGCAGCTGGACACATGTTCGCTTTCTTTCACAGTCTTGTTAGTTAATTTTGGCTGATGATTTCATGCAAACTGTGGTACTGAAGAGTATTCACAGTGCTGTCTCACCGAATATAGATAAAGTTCCCGAGCTGTCGAAAGTGTGAAATACATTTCTTAGAGGGCCAGATTCTAGTCCTGTTGATATCTGTGGGAGAATTGCTGTGCTTTCAGGGGATCGGTATTTGGCCCTTGATGTCCTCTTTGAAAGCTGTTGACTTGAGGTTGTCATTTTTTTAATTATTATTTTTTACTAGAAATGGGTATTTGGAAGATATCTAGTACATTAGAAACATTTTGTTGTTGCACATATGAAATTCCTGTCTACAGGCTGATTTTAGAAAGCTTGTTGAATGAGTTTTCTAAGTCATTCAGACAGAACACTCACTTTAAAAGTGTGGCTTATGCTCTTTAAAGGAAGTTGATATCATCAAATTTCAAAGGAGTAGGAGATTTGCTGCCTTTTTGTACTATAAGCAAGCTTCCTTCTAGAAGTCCCAAACCTAAAGCTGGCAAAGCCCGTGATATATCCTCAATAGCTCTTTGGTTTGAGCTTTTATTGTGTGCCATCAATAGGCAGAAGCATGACTTACTGATTCAGAATACTGACTAGTCCTGAAATCCTATAGAGGTATTTTATATCCTTCCCCCCAGCAAAATTTTGCATTCGCTGCAATTCACTAGTAAATGAAAATAATCTTCTGTATCAGGAAAGATTTAGATGTTGTATAATTATTATTATTTCCGTACATGTGAGAACGACACCTGTGTAGCACCGGCCCACAGCCCTGTGTCCTGGGCTAAGCTGACCACTGCCCAAGGAGAACAGTAGCGTTAGGAAGTGTCCCTGTGAGGGCACACAGTGGCTGCCAGGGACACCCAGTCTGTCACACTGCTGCTGCTCTGCCCAGAGGTGAGACAGACACGTGGGGGAAACCTCTGGTCTCTTCTTCATGTGGATTTCACAAAACCTGTGTGAAACAGGATCAGTATTAATTACTAACCTCAAGCAAAGTTACACGGTCTGAGTAAAGAGTTTTAAAGAGCAACGAAAAAAGCAGCAGAGTGTGAAAAAGCAGCTATGGGTCCTCTAATCATGCTCTGAAACTACCAATCTACCTCTCAGATGCATGAAATGCTTTTTCCCTCCAGTCTCAACAAGTTTTCCTTCACTGTCAGAGACTGTATCCCTTCCTAGGCACTTTTTGGGGAAGGCAGGACAGTTTTGCCCTGAAAGCCGAACACAGAATTTAATGTTCATCTTTAGAAATGAGATGTGGTGAAAGGTATTTAGTAGACCACACCTGCTCTAAACTAATGGCTAAGAGTTTACCTTGGCAAAATTTTAGCAAGTGTCACATTTCCTCAGGACTCTCTCTCACTCTCTCTCCCTCTCTCCCCCCAGCCTGGTCTTCAATGATAACAGAAATGTAACTTGGCTTTGTAGATCAGCAAATCAGTTTAATGAAAATGGTTTTGTCTTTCTAATCCAGTGAGAGATACCCTGTAACACTGTTAGGGAATTGCAGCTCAGCTGAGTGATAGCTGCTTGGAAGGGATCTTCTGGAAGCTGTATCTCCCTCTTCACCACATTTTCATGTTTTGTGAGCAAAGTGGTCAATAGTGATGGGAAGGTTTAGATTTCATTTTCACATACTAACTTTGGTTTATAAAGAATGAAAAGCTCCAGCTTCTGAAAGGGTAAAAATTTCATAAATACTTCTCAATGTGAATTTTGGAGGCATAAAAATAGGTGATGAACCAATGTTTTAAAAGCCCACCTTCTGTACTGTTACCACTGCAGCTACACCTGAACTGGACTGTGGACTTCACCCAGCCCTTCCCTGGGTAACAGGGAATCTTACAATTGGTACAGGGATGTCACCTTTAGGGCACTGCTGCTCCTTTCCTATAGGGTGATCGTGTCTCCAGAAGGTAGTTCATTGCACTTAGTTAGGACACATACTTTGATTAAGTAAGTTTTCCTCTCTTCTCCATAAATTAAAGAGGCATGAAAAGTTAGATAAGAGAGTCCAATCCCATAGGATTTATGCCGATATGGTCTCATATGCTCATGACTGGGCTGATGCACCTGGAGATGTGGCTGCTGTGAAGCTACAGGATTTACAGCAGCCCAAGGCTGAACCTGGTCTAGTCTGCAATCGGAAGGTGTAATACTTTAAGATAAATTAAGATAAAGCAATCAGGAGTTTGTATCCAATGTAACATGTGACATCAGGTTTCACTCCTAAGCTGGGTTTCAAAAATCACTGAGCACTTTCAGTGGGGCTGGAGAAGTGTGTGTGGGGTGCAGGCAGTGGGTCATCTGTTCCTCCCCCAGACTGCAACGCCACAGGAGGACTGGCAGCAACAAAAAAGGTGGTGTCAACCTGGACAGATTGATACAAGGGATTTGACCTCTTTAAGTGCTAGAAAAGGGAAACCAAAACTCAAACATAGCATGCTTGTTAGTCTTTGTGTCAGATCAAATAATATGTTCCTCTGTAGACTGAAGTATATTAATGGAATTGTGTGGTTAAGAAGAAAAAAAAAAAGAAGGATGACTAAAATATGTATATGTAGCTTGACAGTATATTTTCTTTTAGGAAAATCTGGAATAAAAGCAACATTTATGCACACTAAGCAGATGTTTATGATTAGTTCTTATTTAACATCACCCAGCTGGCCATGGATGGCTTTATGGTGGGGAAAACATTTGAGAATGTCACATGTTTATATTAATCGAGAACATGGCAGTCATGATACTGGGGCAAAAGTGCTACGTTTCCCATTTTAGGTAACTCTTTCAAATCACATCATGGGACAGTCAAGCAGACTGTTGTCACCAAATGTGTGTTTTAAATTTTCTGCAATGACATGTTGTATCTCCACGCATTAAAGCTCATTCTGAGGATTAGACAGAGATGTGTATCTCACATTATATCTGTAAACATCTTTTGTCGACTTGGAGGAAATAAGTAGATTAAAAATTTGAGGTGTTCTTCTAATTAGTTTAGAAAATACATAATTGCAAATACTGTCTTGAATATAAACTACTATTAATCATGCAAATTTTTTTTTTTTGTATTTTCTGTATGGGTTGGGAGATGGACTATGATATTTTAGGAATGTGAAATGTTCATCAGAACCTTTAAACTATTTTTCTGTTCATGGAAAATATGCCTTTACAGGAGGATTAACTACTGATTGCATGGGCACCCTCCTCATATGGGAATATAAATAATAGTTTTGTGCATGATATATTTGCCATATCCCTAGTCATAAAATTGTTATGAATTATGACATATCTGCAGAAATGTATGGAAAGCATTTAGCTCCTAGTTAATAAAAAACATTAAGCCAAAAGCTATCCTACTGGCAGAGAAGGATGAAAGGATAAATAAACCTGTGCCTTGTTTCTTGATGAAATTTTATTCTTTGTTCAAAAGAAGTTTGTAAATTTTTACTCTACCCTAAGTACATAAATGTTGGCAACGCCCATTCCAGCTCAGAAAAAGAGCACCCCTTGTTTATTGGTCTCTCTAGAGAAAATTTAGAGGAAAGCACTCATCCACAAACCAGAACCAAGGCTATTTAACTTCTTCCATGACCAACCTTGGCTGTAGTGTATTTGAAATTTTTTCCATTCTGAGGTGTCTTTCTAAATGCTAGTATGAAACATGTTTCAAAAATACTCAAAGAGGTTATGTGGTTCTAATTTAAATAAAGCACTTTGAAAATTTTCTTTGTAGAATTGAACCTTAAAAAAAATCAAAGAAAAAAGGGAGGAGTCAACATTTTCCTTTATTAAGTCACTTGCTTCAATTTTTGGTATCTGCTTTCTATTCCTTGAACTTCATGGACACTCAGTGACTTCCCCGTGCCTTGTTTTACAGACTTGGATGCAGAACTGAAGCAGAGGGGTTTTGGAAGAGACCGTTCTGCCAAAACAAACCCAGTGGGCAGCCACAGTGTTTCCCAGAGCTCTTGCTTGGCATTGCTGCCCTGATCACAGGAGTGTGTGGGAGCAGGGCTGCTGGGAGCTGCTCAGCAGACCCTACAGGTGGGCAAAGAAGTCGCCTGGCAGGCACCTGGTGTTCAGACCCAACTGCACTGTGACCAGTGCTGCTAAATCTGATACAGCTCCTGCTGCCCAATTGTTCTGTGGCGTGATGCCTGATTTCCTTTGCCCTTGCATTTACTGGGAAGGTGATTCCAGTTCAAAGGCGTTTCACAGCAACCCTCTTAGCAAGGAGCGACATGAGTGTGGCATGAGGACAGGTTTCCTGTCCTCATACATGAAAAAGTTGTGTCACCTTCAGCCTTCTGAAGGCATGGTGTGTCTAGGCCCACAAACAGGACGCTTGTGAGTGGTTGGACAGGCAGCTACCACAGCAAACAACAGCTCCACACCTGCACGTTGTGCCAACAATCAGGAAAAGTTTAAGTATTCCTTGGGTTTTTATCATTCCTCTATGTGCTTGAGGTGGTTTGAGTACGCTGTAATCCAGTAACATCCTCAAGTAAAATCTTCAATATAAGTGTTCCTGTCTTTAAGGTGCTATGCTAGAATGATGTGCTCACCTGACATTACCCAGGACGCCCTGCCCAGTGTGTGAGTGCCAGAGCTCTTCTGTACAGACGCTGTTGGGACTCTGGAAGCAGTTCTGCTGGGTGAAACCAGCAAAGCACTTGTTTTGCTTTTAGCTATTTTACTATTGTTCAGTGTGAATCACGAGCTGCCTGTAAACATTAACCTCTTTTCCAAGGAGTAAAATTAACACACAAAGGTTCAGATAAAGTGCCATAACTCAGTTCTCCAGCTGAAGTAAAGTTAGACACCAATACTGCTGTTGAAAAATAATAGACCCTTTTGTCTGGCTTCATAACAACAATACACCTAAGTTTAATTTTTTTTTTCATATTTCATAGATAATATAGCTGTATATCTAGTAAGTTTCAGGAAACAGGTTTTAACGTTTATGTGGTTCTAAAGGCATGGAAGTGATGCAAACAAAACCTCAGAATTTGAGCTATCAACTTTTTTGTAATGTTTTGTGAGTTTCAATTAAACCATAGCATGTGCATGCATTTTGTGCTACCTGGAAAGGCAGTTCTAAATTGTGTTATTGCTATTTAGTGTAGCAAAAGTTAACTTGTTTTTCTGGACAGCTTATTTTGTGGTCTTTAGAGAGTATTAATTTCCAGAATGATGGCATGTCTTTTTCTGGTCTCGTTCTCCTAGCACGTCTTACGTAGAAGAGTATCGATCATGCCACCTCCATGTGCAGACATGAGTGCAGCTTTGAAGGATGAGGATGATGATGTTTCCTGAGCAATTGCTACAATTAAATAGGAGAATAAATGAATGATTCCAGAAAGGAGTCAGTGCTTCTTTCTATAGTACAAGCAGTGTATCTCAAAACTGGTTATGGAAGAATGAAGTTCACTGTCTGGTCTGCAAAAATGTATAATAGACATGCTTTTATATCTGAACTTGGCAAAAGCTGTTAGGTTACTATGCTTGACAAATTGTTTAGCTTCATGTACTTAGAAACACAGTAAATTAAAGCAGGTGTCTCAAAACCTGTAAACTTTGGTAAGCATAGAATTGAAGGAATGAATGAAGTACAGTCATCTGAATGGAAAAATAAAGGAACCTACACTGGCTTCTGTTGACTTTCAAAAACTTCCAAAGAAAGGTGACATGCATAAACCGACCACTAGCATTGATTCTTAGAGCAGGTAATCTATAAACCCATGCAAGTGCAAAATTGCCAAGAACTACCAGCAAGACCCCCTTACATATTGAACCCTTCCTTTCAGCTGTGGAAGTATGGCACAGGAATCCAAAACTGATGCCTGTGTTGAAGTCATCTTCGCCCCCGACTTTAGTGTGATAGTTACCAATAGGATAGGGCAAAATTTTGTGAAGCTATTTCCATTCATGGTATGGATCTGTAGAATAGCAGAGATTCGAGATGTCTCAGTTCTTGTCAGGAATTTTGGGGCTCATAATCTTCCAGTTTGCTTTGCTAATAGTGTGCTATGTAATTTCTTTCCATATTTTTAGGGTCTCTTCCCATCGATGTTCAGATTTACATAGGCCCTTCTGTCAAAAAAAAGAATTACTACGATGTTTTCTGAGTCTTACCCACCTTTATGTAGCCAAATCTAATCAACAGACTGAGCAACAAATCACTTTCAAATTTTTAGCCCCTTATGTTCAGCCAGACAGGTACCATCCAGCACACAGAAAACAGGGTATGGGTCATGAAAAACACATAAGAGGTAGCTTAACTGAGAAATGCCAATGATTCTTGTTCAGTGCACCAATATATTTTCCTATTGTACAGACGTACTTGCTTTGACACCACCAAGCTGGGTTGATAGTAGGACACTGAAATGAATATCCACCTAGGAAAATGTTTTAAATCTATCTTTTACAAACCATATCACTGAAAACGGCAACTTATTGCTTCAAAGTTCAGAAGTTCATACATTTTAAATTTAGTTGGCTGATTTTGTATATAAAATTTAAAAAAAATACAGGGTGACCTTTTGACTCTCAGGTATAAAGATTGTTATGTTCAGCTGATTTTTGCCAGGTGTTATTTGTTCAGTTTGGGGTTTTTTTTCTGTTTAGTCAAAGAACATCATGTTCTCCCTTCTGCTGAAATGCTGGAGAGTTTTGGCTATTGATTTTGGTGGTGGCAGGACCAGACCTCTCATTACTGATGCTTTTTTCAGGCATTCAGAAAGAAAAATGTTTTAAATGCTCAGATTCTGTTGGAGATATGACCTTTGGAAAAGTTAGTCTCTATCATAAATATTAATCACAGTGCAGTGGTTAGTCTATAATGTTCAACAGATGGAATTTAATGGATGGAAGGAGGCTGCTGTTATCAGTTATGAACAACTGATTGCTGTCCACATTAGAACATTTACTTTGGTTTATGGTAATTAGGCTTTAACACTCTGGCATCAGAGGTCCTGTGGTGTGTTTATGCTCAGTAGAACTCTGCCATTGCCATGTGGGAGCCCAGCCTGGCTGCTGCCAGCACATCAGTGCCTGTGTGTTGGGTGTCCCTGCAGTGGGGACCTGCTTTCTTCCTCTGCCTATGCAGGCCACCTTCCTGGAAGGCCACCAACCTGGAAGCATTGTCAGCAGCTTGCTGAAGGTCCTCATAACAGTTCCTGGGCCATGTGGTCTTGGAAACCCCTCATGCTCTGCTCAGTGAAGAGCATACACCCAGGAAGCTTGATTCTCCGTTTGGACAGAAACCTGTTCCCCCTGCTGCACCACAGCCAGGAACTGGGACAACTTCCCTCAAGGGCACTTGCCTCTACCAGCAGTCCTTGACAGACTGGGTTACATTTAATTCAGCAGTGCTAAAAGCAGCATGTCCTGATGCAGTAGAAGATATGATGTAGAAAGAAACTTAATTTATTCCAAGGTTTACATGCCGCTTTTCTGCCTTTTTTTTAATCTCTACATGATGTATTAAGATAGCAGTGAATAATTTAGCTTGAAGCCCAGACTTTACCTCCTATGTCAGCAGATATGGAAATTGCATCCACTCCAATGCTGTATGAAACTCCTGAATGTATGAATGTGTTTGACTGTAAAAATCATTTCATATGAGGTCAGGAAACCCCAGGTGTAAGTTCAGTGTCCCAGTCTGCTTTAATTGCTAGTCCAGTATGTTCAGCAATGTCTCTGTTTCTATCTTGGGCCAGCAATTCACATCTGAGTCCGGATGAGTCAAAGCTATCAGAAAAAAAAACCTGGCAAATTCAGGAGTTTGCTTCAAAATATGCACTCTGGCAATCAGTCTACAAAGGATTATTCTTGACATAAGATGTTAAAATATTATTTCACATTGCCTTTGCTAAATAGTTAATTCCTTTTGTTTCCTTTGTGGGTGTGTATGTATATATATACACACGTGTGTCTGTGGTGCATATCAGCAGACGGCTCTAGCTAAAGTGGTAACAGCCCTCTGTGCCAACAGTTTTAAGCAATTCATCAGCTCAACAGGGAGATTTTCAAACCACAGAATGCTTTCAAAATCATCTCTCAAGATCCAAGAAACTATAGTTCCTCCTACTGGCTCCTGTGTTTGTAGGGGGAATGAACCATTACCTAGAACAAACCAGCCTAAGTATAAAGTACATAGGAGTAAAAATACTGTGCTACATTTGTCTTAGGCAAGCTATAAGAATAAAATTGGTTTAGATACCCAAAATTAAGTTATGCAAACCTAACGCTTTGGGTTTGGGAACCATTTAACAGATACATTTTTTATGTCTTTAAGCGAGTTTTTTCCTAACATACTAGCTGCAGCGTCACAGACATGGCAATAGAGAGGCAGGCTGCAATGAAAAATCAGAATTTTTAAATGCATGCCCTTGTTATTTAAATTATGTTAAAAAAGAGGAGAATTCAGTTTAATAACATGCTAGATGTGTTTTTTTACATGAGCCAGGTTATACCTCTGGGACTTGCATTCTTCGAAAAAGTAGCTGCACAGATGGTTTGCAGACTTCAAGTACTTGGCTACAACAAAAATCTCTGTGGTTTTTGTGGTTCTGTTTCTTCCCCAAATATTCTAACATCCTATGACGTATTTAGATAATTGATGTTGCTTCCATCAGGGTGCAATACGCTTTCACAAAAAAAGTGGTGAAAGCTTCAGATTTTGAATCTTTTAAATCAAGGTAGGTGGAGTTCAGTCAAAAAACCCTCAAAGACTTACATGGTTATGTTGATGTTCAGTTGATGTTCGTCCCGAGCATCCTCCTCCTGCTGCTAGATTCTGTGATTCTGCCACAATGAATTGCGCTGCCCTCAAAATGAATATAAGAAATTGTATGACCATGAAATAGACCCTGTCTCTTTGGCTGGAGAAGTAATAAGAGGTTCAAATTTTTAGTATTCCTCTCAAAAACACATTCCTTAGGATTAAGCTCCACTGAGTGCTTGGGAATGCCACTTTTTAAAAAGAAGGAGTAGTAACAACCTCGTTAATTTTAAAGTGAGAAATGGGTCTATGCAGCTTCAGAAAGTGTATCTGGGGACAATGATTATTGATCAGTTTCCTTTGGGTATTACAGCTGCTGTACCTGACTGGAGATGCCATCACTGCCCTTGTGTGGCTGGTGCCAGCCGTTCTGTACCTGGTTTGCATTTCATTGCTACCTGTCACTTGTGTTCCTCTCTTTCACCCCTGAAGGCTAAGTGCTGAATACAGCTCTAGATGGGGTTTTAAGTCACATTCCTCGTTCATGTGAAAGTAAGGAGCTGATAATATACTGGGTGCTCCTTACATTCAGTGACACCAGGCAGAAGGGCTGCAGGGAGGAGGATTCTTGTCTAGCACACATCAAAGAGCCTTTGTCAAAGCCTTTGTCATGTTGCAGGGTACAGCACACGCACTAACAGAGTTCTTTGTTAGGAACATCCCAGTGATATGTCAGTTTGCTACCAGATTAATATGATAGAAATTTAATATTAAATTGAGTGTGGGAGAGAAAGTGATTTTCACTAAGTTATTGTTCAAATAACTAAAAAAATGATGGTTGAAAACAGTATTCTGCAAAACACTTTACCAAACAGCTTTATATTTCTGCTTAAATATTAATAAACATACTACATTTTTAACCTTATATTTGCAATAATTCATTTGAACCTTATGATTTCCAGAGAAATATCTTAAATCTAGATAAGTTTTCTTCCTAAATTTTATAAAGAGGAGAGGGATCTTTTCACAACATGCTGGACTTAACCTTAACCAGGTACAAGGATGAAATATGTTGTCTGGGTCAATGAATATCTGCAGTGTCAGGAAGTTATTGGAGAGATTACTTTCTTCTGGAAATGACGTCCTGAGTTTTATGTTTCTTAGGGTATATTTTCTTAAAATAGGTCTCACTCAAAATTGGTATGGAAATCATAGTGAGTGATCACAGAGGGAAAGTGCATTATTGATGGAGATTCTCAATCTTGGACAGAATGGTGTAATGACTTACTTTTAAATACAAAAAAAATCTTGAGTATTTCTTCTACTGTTCCCTAGAGGTTACTTCAAGCTTTAGAGTTAGACATGTGATGCAGTTTTCTAAGCTAAATGTATGGCAGTTTTAAATTCTTCAGTTTATGTTAAATTTGTTTTTAAATTCTTGATCAAATAACTCAAAGGAAATCACAGTAAGGAATTCGTTTCCTGCTCTCTAGAGAAAATTCTTTTCTAATTCAGACACACATCATATTTAGATTTGGGTGTGCTGGAAAGGATATGACATATACATGTATGGGTTGTCTGGGCAAAAGCAGAAGCATAAAGCCTGGAAGTATTGGTAAGAGACATGTAAAAGGCTTCTCAAAGAACTTCTGCAGCATCTCATGTCACAATGGCAAATCCTCTCTGCTATTCCAGCTCTTGGGAAGGTGTTGCCTTGTCAAATCACTGTGATGTGTCAGGCCCTTTGGTAGCTCAGTGGATGGATGTGGATGGGTGGGTGCTCACTGGACACTTGGCTGCTGCTAAAGAATTATTTTATTCATGGCTGGAGCAGTGCTTGAACCTCTACAGTCAGTTTCTGGCTCTGCTGACATCAGTGAGACTTTGCTGTGGACTTCAACAGAACCAGGGTTTCACCCCAGATCTCCAGATGTGAAAGGTTAATGCATTAACCCACTGCAGCATTTAGCTCCCTGGGCTTGATACTTATTTCGATATACTTTAGTGCAAGTCTGTAAATATGACATTCAGAGGTAACTCCCAAGAGAACTGGGTACATCAGAAATGGTGCTAGTGTGAATAATGTATATCACAAGGATTTGTGAGACTGTCAAAGGGTGACTTACAAAGGTATGACTTACCCAGAGCTTGTGTGTGAGGCAGTACTCTAGGAATTGTAAGTTGACAGAGCCTTTAAGAATTTCCATATGCATAAACACAGATTATCCAGACCCCATGGTGCCAGGCACTATACAAATACAGTCCTTCTCCACAGAACTTGCAATGTGGGCACATAAGATGTGTAAAATATTGGATAATGAAGTCTTGTTATTCTTATTTTACAAACTTGGAACCAGAGCCTAGAAAGGTTTAATGTTTTGCCCAGGAGCTCAAAGGATTTCTATGATAGAGCTATGGTTTGAATCCAGATTAGCAACTTCCTTGACCAATTCCTTAGTGAAATAACTGCTTAATAAAACATAATCAAAATTATCCTTCCTTAAAAACCTATGCTGACAGCAGAAGGAAATGAACCTGAGAGTTCTTCCAATAGCATCATGATTATCTCTTGAAAGTATTATTTTATCTGCAACTTGAAGTGATTCACTCGCTCTTCTGCCTGCTTTTATAACTTCAGTTTTTGTCAGAAAAAAGCGATGTTTTTCCCTTTAAGCTGAACAGAAGTTATAATACTCTCTATTTCATTGATTGGTTATCCCACAAATGCTAAAGTTCTCTAGCACACACAGTACTACGCTAATGCAGCAGGAATGTGTAAAATCTTGTGTGCATTCAAGTGATGCACATCTAAGCCAGAAAAGATGAGGCTTCAGCTTGGACTCACCTGTTCAGTGAACTATTTTCACTAGAGTGTGTGTGTATTTCATACGGTAAATTGCACCTTCTTTGCACATCATAGGTAGCTCTTTTTCAGAGCTTGGGAAGCTGCAATGCTTTGGGGATGGAACTTTTCTTTTTAAGATTGTTAAATCCTGGGATCTAGTTCCTAATCTCTCCAGTGTCCTGTTGTTTCCTTATTTTCCAAGGTGAAGAAAAAAGAAGACATTATTAACTCTTCCACTGCCATCTGTCAGTGTAAATCACGGAAACAGGTCCAGACATACTTAACTTGAATAGCTACTGTCAAGATGTTCCAGTGAATTTTTTTATCCATTAGTGTTTCAATAACACTAGGTTTCAGAGGTTTCAGAGGTTTTTAAAGACGCTTTGGCAGCCAAGAGAATGTGGATCTATTTTTTAGATCATTGACTTTGCTTATTTAAACCTTTTTCTTTCCCCAAATAATTTCAGTTCCAAGTTTCCTTCTCTCTTTTTTTTTTCTGTGAAAAAGACCATGCAAAGGAAATTCTGAATGACTTTTTTAAATAGGAAAAAGTTGACTATAAAATCATGAAAAGCACCTGGGCATTTTAAAAGCCTGAAACTACTTTTTTCTATGTTCCATTAAACTCTCTAGATCTCAGGTTAACAAGTTTATGCAACAGAAGTCATTAACAATTGCTTGGCTTTGTAGATAGAAAAATAACTAACCAATGAGAGCTGAGAGGCTGAACATTGTCTTAGCTCTAACATCAGAAAATTTAAAACAGCTGGCAAAAACAAGTTTACAAGAGGATTCCGTTTTGCAAACTTTAGTATTTACCTTTAAAATCACTCCAGCAAAACTAATGACTTACAAGCAGGGAAAGCTACAGACTAATGGAAATTCTCAAGAAAACTATTTGCATTTCCTCAATAGTAGAACACCACCAGAAAAGGTCTTTAGAGACAGTTGAAATACAGAACAGAAATTTTGAAGTGTTCTAAGAAGTTCAAACTTTACTAATAAAATGAACTGCACCTTTGCAAAACTACGGAGAGATGTAAAAAGCTGTATTTAGGACATCTTCAATGCAGCTGTTTTTGTGATGTTAATATTTAAGGAAGAAATTTGGCTATCAAGTTTATACAGTTTTATAAATTGTAGTAATCCAGAATTTACATTCACATTGTCAGAATTTTAGGATTACAAGTGCAAACACACACACATATGGAAATTATTCGTGTAAAATTCAATTCAAATAAAAAAGATCAATTGTTGTCTGTGAAAGTGTCTCATACGCCAAGCTTCCAACTTTCAGCTGCCACCTTTTTTGTTCACTAGACAATGACAAAAAAGGCACAGACATATATCAGGTGCAGTCCTGGCCTGAAAAATCAAGTCATTCTACAAATTATGTTCTCTTGCTCCAGAAACCTGATTGCTCTGAAGATAGCTATACCTGACTCCTGTGAGAAAATCAATTCTTACTACCCTTTAATCCTGCTCACTCTGCAAAGCCACGGCAGCGATTTGAAAGGGAGTTCAGACTTTCTGTATCATCCATGCAGTTTTCTTATTTCTATCTGTCCATACCAGCCATGGGTGGCAATAACATTATAAAGAGGTTAACTGTGGTCTTGCTCAGCCTTTGAAATACTGACTAGTAGCAGTAATAAAAGGAACGACAAACATTCAGGGAAATTTGCAGAGCTGAGAGGGGAAAGGATGTTTTCTACTGAGTAGGCAATGCCTTAAACCTGGAAATAAACAAAGACAGTGCACTTGGATCCTGTAACCCCATTTTTACAGAGCTCTGTTTTGCAAGTTGCTTAAGGTGAGAGAGGAAATATCTGGGACCCCAATACCCAGGCATCCATTGAGGTAACTTTCTGGTTATCTTCCCTGAATTGTACTTCTCTGCAGGAAAGGGGAACTCGATCTTTAAAGGGTGTCTTAACTTGGTTCTCTTGGTAAGGGCTGTGCAAATTCCTAGGTGTCTTACCAAATACTTTCAGCTGCAGCTTCCTTCCAAATCCAGGAAAGAAGTTGTAGTTGGTTGTTTCTCTTGCTGTAATCCCAAGATATGAATTATGTTTAAAGGAGATCCTCAGGAGTGTTTAAGTGAAAATGTCCGTAAGTGAATTTGGATAGGAATTTGAACTGTTTTGAGAAACCTGGTGCTTTGTGAAATCCAGGTACAATTCAGACTGAAACCTCTATCTCAGAATCAGTGAATCACACCTCTGAAAACCTGACACTAGGCCAAAGTAGATGGAAGCATTTTTAGGAAGGTTATAGTTGCATAATGCGTGATAGTAGTTTGACTTACTTTCTTGGAACTTGTAACCATGTGTCTTGTTTAAGTGCAGAGTTGATATTTGATGATTAGTAAATCCAGGAGACATCAACGCAGTTTGAAAATGAAGTTCACACTGCATTTTCTGCTCGACTGCCAAAAAAAAATTCAAGTGCGTGGTTCTATTCTCTCAGATGAAAAGAAAATGGCTAGGGTTACTGGCTGGCTCTGTGCAGCATGTGGAGTACTGTAGTTTTACTGTGTGATAATCATTGCTTCAGAACCTGTTTTCAATTACCAGCAAGTCCCAAGTGCTGCTGACTCTGTCCCAGACACAGTGTTTAGCATGATTTGGAGCGTTGCATAACACAGAATAGAAGGTAAACCAAGCTCTCTGAAAAGACAATTTCCCAAGCACTATTAGTCTTCTAATCTGTGAGAAAGTTCTCTTATTCTGAGAACTTAAGTGTTGAGATTGTGTCCAACTTGAAGTCATTAGCCTCTATTTTATTAATTCGGCCTCTGTGATGCTGATCTCTACCATTTGTTTTTCTTAATTTATGTGCATTAAAGCATTGCCCAGAGGCTTGAGACATGTAGAGAGTGCTTTCAGAAGGACAGAACATCAATGCCTATCAGTGAATGAAATACTTAATAGGAGCAAGAGTTCATTCCTTGCCTTAAATGGGCAACTGAAGTCTTCAAAGGATATGTCTATGGAAGCCAGTCTCCAAACAGCTTAAATGAAAGGGAGCTGGCTAAGGAGAAAGGAAGGTAATAATGACTGTGAGAAGTAAGAATGAGAGAAGTAGCTGAGAAAGAAATGTAAAAACGTGGGGAGACATTACTTAGTGGTTATCAGAAGATACATTTTTTTTTCTCCTAAATGACTGATGTGCAGATTGAGGGTCTGAGGCACAATTCAGTTATAAAGATGTCACTGCTCTACTGTGAGCAACTCTCCACGCTGTTGCTCTAACCCTGCTGTGACATCAAGATCATATGAATTGCTAATAAGCTAAGCCATGTTATCTTGCAGTCCTAGAATCGTAGAATGGTGTGGGTTGGAAGGAACCTTGAAGACCGTCCAGTTCCAACCCTGCTGCCATGGACAGGGACATCCTCCGTTAGACCAGGCCGTTCAAATCTGCATCCAACCTGGCTTTGAACGCTTCCACGGATGGGCAGTATTGATGTGGACAAAGAGTTT
This sequence comes from Machaerirhynchus nigripectus, assembly GCA_013397975.1. Taxonomy (NCBI): domain Eukaryota; kingdom Metazoa; phylum Chordata; class Aves; order Passeriformes; family Dicruridae; genus Machaerirhynchus; species Machaerirhynchus nigripectus. The sequence goes on along the minus strand of VZRQ01003935.1, from coordinate 583,563 downwards.
ACAAGTGACTTGTTATTACAGGTCAGCTGCTGTTACCAGTTTCATCACTGTAACCCAGACAAGCCAAGCCCTAAGGGGGCAAATAGAGACAGAACTCATTGGTATGGATGAGAGCTTTCAGGGAAGATATACTAGGTTTGCATGTTCTCATCTTCCTATATGTCTAATACTGCTGTTGGTTCTGATATTACAAATCTGAACCCTTCCTAGGCAAACCGTTCTTATTCTGTGTTGTACTACAAGGGCTTTTTTGTTTGTGCAGGCAGGTTCCTACTTTTAATTAGTTCTTCCTCTGTGAGAACTGTGTGGGACTAGGTTGGAGGGGGAATTATGGCTGGGACCATCTCACTGATCATGCCAGCATGTATGCTGGCAATGATGAAACAGTATATCTAACAATGATATGGCTGGTATTGCTAGTATAAATATTTCTACCTTTTCTTCTGGATAACTTTGTATTTTAGGAGTTCTCAAGCTTTGACAAATTCTGGCAACAGCTATAAATCAACTTCATTTAATACCCAGTATTTCCCTAAGGCATTTTCTTTCAAAGGCTCTTAGTCTCCTTTCTGTACTTTTGGTAAATTTCCAGCTTTTATGTCCTTGCAATAAAATGGAAATAACACAGTAGGGTCTATATAAATGGCCATATAATACTAATATATCAACGGAAACTTTGCTAGGAGAGGACCCTGTAAAATGTAGTTGTAACAGAGCTCACAGGCAAAATGTACCAGACAGAACAAACAAGTAGAATGAGACCAAGAATATTCTTCATTTCAGATGTGAGTGTTGGCAACTGGACCCAGTCTAGGTCTACACGAACCAACTGAAGCAGCTGAAAAATTATATACACGCAGCCCTCATACTAAGCTAAAATCAGACGTTTAGTGTACTGCACAGCATCCCAGAGCAGGTTAGAGAGAATGTAGGGTGATTTAAATGGCAAGAGGGGACAGGGGGATGCAACCACACTAAATATTTAATGTTTCCTGGACGAATCAGAGGCTGGCTGTGGCAGGCAGTGAGTTGATTACCAGGCATCCCAGTACTGGCACATGGCAACACATATCTCTGAGCCAGTAGGCTTGCCTTTGTAATTGTAAGGAGAGTTCAAGTAAAACAAAGAAAATTCAGCACTCTCCCTTTTTTGGGGATTAGAGCTAGTTATTTCTGAACTAATAGCATATCAGACAAGTATGAACACACTATAATTGATTCAGTTATTCCAATTGACTCTTTGTCAGGAACTTCTAAAAGAAAAGTACAGCCATAAAATTAACTTCAGGAAACACTGGTATTGTTTAACCACAAAAAAAAATTCATCGGCTTTTTTTTAACTCAAGTGTAAGGAAAAGCAGCCACTAAAATACTTTTTTCTAGCATCTGAAAAAGAATAATATGACAGATGGTTTCCATTTGCAAAAGAAAAGTAATGACCAAAAATGTGCTTGCTTAAAACAGAAATTAATATACCCTATTTAATCTATATCTATATATAGTAATTCTTCAGCCTTGGAACAAGAAAATGTTTTTTATAATAGTGGAATAAATTACTTGATTAAATAGATTTTTCTTTCCTAGTCTAAACTGGAATTCATAATCTCTGTAAGACTTGCACACTGAATAAGATGACTGTTTCTATGCAGCAGATTATATTTACCTTGTTTAAGATGAATCATGGCCACTGATGTTTAGGGCAAAAAGTTTAGGAGTGGCTAGGGAGCTGGGCTTGTACACCCTGCAGAAAAGGAGGCTCAGAGGAGGCCTTATCTTTGAGGTCTCTTCCAACATAAATGATTCCATGATTTCTTATATCAAATAATGGTCTTAATCTCTGACTTCTCCTATACTTTTTTTGGGGGGGAGGCAACTGGCTCAGTGTTTTTGATCCTTCTCTGAAGTACAGCATAACTAGGATCCTACAGGAGTCTGTCTGAATCATGACTTCTGCCTAAGTATTCAAGTTAAAAGAGGTTTGACCAAGATTTGCCTTCTTATCCAATCTGAAAAAAAAATCCCTGTTTCTGGAAGTTCATGTTTCAAGCTACTTGCAGACAAAATTAAGCATAGTTTATCCTGCTCCCTCCCTTGGAAACTGTTGTTGTAGTTCATCTTGTGCATCTTGGCTAGGCCAAATATGCAGTATTATCAGTTATTCCTTCTGTGGAGTGGAACACTGTGGAAGCGCAAAACACAAATTAATTTTGTGTATATTCATACAAATACATAATGATCATTTGCTATCAAGGTTAAAAGCCAACTGATTTCATCATTTCCAGATGCAGTGCATCAAGGACTCTTACATCAATATTTATGTAAGCAGAGCCTACAGACTTTGATTGTCAGTTACTTTTTAAAAGCAGATTCTGAGATATCACATTTACAAGGGAAATCTGAAAAAAAGAAACATTCAGTTGGTATATGCATTCTTTTGGTCCTGTACATGGCAAGCCAAGAAATTTGAATAAAGCAGGTGTCCTTCTAACTCACCAGTCCATTAGTACTCATATTTTCATCCCATTTCTCTTGGAATTTGAGGTCAGGGATGTTTCTGTGGTTGCATTTTTAGATTTTCTCTTTTTTTGTGTTACATTCAATCTTCACATGACTGGGCCCCTGAGTTTTTGCTTGCTTGGTTTCAGTTTAGTTTTTGTAGGTTTCAGTTTAGTTTTTGTAGGTTTCAGTAAAACTGCAAGGGTCTTGTTCATTAAAAATTACGTATTATTCTAGCTACATCTAACAATTGCTGTTACCTTCAAAAGTGTGGAATATGTTTGGATATGTCCAGATATGGTTTTCAGTTCATTTAACCACGCTTCCATTATGTAAAAGTGAGAACCTCTTCATCATTCAGAAAATGTATCATTCTAGTAAGAACTGGATACAAAGAAGCACTGAAGTGCAAGACAGGCATATTTGATAAACTGTAAAGAGATACAACCCCCTTTTTTTTTTCTGCACAAACAGAAGAGCACAGACTGAAAACCTAGACTGGGAATAAACTGCACTTAAGCAAATAGCAAGAGTCATGAATTAATTTGCTTAGCAACTGAAATAAGATCTGCTAAATATGTCTTACTTTCATGTTAGCCTATACTAGATGCTCTGGAAGAAAGTTCAAACAATGCATCTCTAATTCTGTAAATGTGTTATATACTGAGGAGGAGCTCCACTCTTACAAGCAATCCCCACAAGCATGTCATGTAAAACTGGGGTAGGTAAACTAATTCATTCCTGTGAACATTTATATTCTTTCACATAACGTGAGTCAGGGATAATTGTACTGAAATAATCTTGTGCTGGTACAATTTCAATCAAGGTGGCATTGAGAATAATTAATTCCAGGATGACAAAGATGTGAAAACCGTTGGAACATTTAATAGCGAACGTGACTGATCCTGCTCCCACCCAGTCAGTGCTTGGGAATAAGGCCTTATCGTAGTCCTTGTAAGGGCTTAAGGTTTTCTTCAGACTTGTATACAGGGTACCCAAAACTTTTGTAGTTGCTTCAGACCGACCTCTGATTTAAGCACACGAGAGAATGCTGCCCAAACCAATGAGATGCACAGAATCCAAAAGGTCAGGGAGAACTCTTCACTCCTGTGGATGTCAGGGAGCACATTATCATAGAATGGCCGGGGTTGGAAAGGAAGTTAAAGATCTAGCTCAAACCACCCTGACATGGACAGGGATGCTAGACCAGGTTGATTAGGATCCATCCAAACTGGCCTTAAACACTTGCAGAGCATGAGGCATCCACAATGTCTCTGAGCAACCTGTTCAGTGCCTCATTACCTGGACAGTCGAGAAATTTTTCCCAATATCTAATCTAAACCTCCTCTCTTTCATGTTCTGCACAGAGATAGGAATCTCAATTGTGTGCAGTATTTTGCAATAGTAGGTTGGCAATAATAAATGGGCTCCTTTAAATCCTTAAAAATGTTTGACTTATGAGATACATCTTGAGTAAATTTTCTTGTTTCTTAAACCCCATGTTTTTCATACTGAACATGACTAGTACCAAAATTAGCTCAGTTCACAGACAAAGACTTACTGGCACCATATGCTCTCTTCATTGTAATTTCTAGTGCAAAATCTTCATATCTCTAGATCATACTCTTAGAATATTTAAATTTTGTGTGAAAAATTCTGAGGCAAGGCTAGATCATCACTATTTGTGGTTAAGAATTTAGCAGTCTCTAAACACTAAGTGACACTGATGCAGTTTAGTCTGTTTTGATGTCAGCACATTTAAAACAGAGTTGAAAACCTGGAGAGGACAAAAAGGACAAAAATTGATTAGGGACAAAGGAAGAGATTGTGCTGTGGTGGTGGAATTAAGGAACTCTAATTTATAGAAAGAAACACACATATCATTTAATTACAATGTTAAATGTCTTTGTGTGGAGAAGAGGGCTGGAAAGTAAAAGGGTTTTTCAATCTAGTAGAGAAGCATGACATGATGTCCTAGTTAAAAATGAACTAAAAAGGTTTGAGAGAGAATGACCAAGTAGGAGGGGAAACCTTGGCAGCAGCAAAGGAGTCAATTCTCCATCTCTGACCTTATATTTAACAAGAAATACATTTCCAGAACACATCCTTCACTCAAAAAGTAACTTCTGGATTGAATGTAGGCACACCTCAGTTGATTTTATTGCTTCTCCAGGAAAGTGTAAAAGACTGATATTTTCTAGATCATTAAAATTTTGTGGGTTTTGTGGCAGTTTTTGTTGTTTGGGGGTTTTGTTGTTTTCATTTTGCTTTGGTTTTGTTTTTATTCATAAAATCTAAAACCATGGGATGCCTTATATGCATACTGGGTTTTTAGATACCTTTAGTAGACTTTATTTATATCTTGGACCACTTAGCAATAATATTACATAATCTTAGAGGTCCTCCAAACTGCCTAAATAATGTTTTGTCTCTCTATGTTGGTTACAGGTCCTATTTTTTATAGTAGGCATTACCTTTTTCTGTCCCATATTTCTTGCAGAAAGAGATGTTTAGGTGAAAAACAACTTCAGCCTGTTGTTCATCTTTCACCCCAAACCTTAACAGATTTTTTTTTTTGTCCTGAAAAGATTGCCCAGTCTCTAACACTGTTCTTCCAGTCTGCCTAAAAGGCAAATGTAGATCAGGAGCACAGCTGGCCTGAACTGGTGCTCAAATTGAGCTTTTTGGCTGCTTCCTGGAAAACTCCATTCCTCCCTGGCGCTGCTTTTTCTTACCCTTCACTCATTCAGCATGGTCTATGAACAGAGAAATCTGAGTGTATCTGTGTTCTTTGCAGAGCCGTTTCTAGCCAGAGTGCCCAAAGCAGCACGGTGGCTCCTAACAATAGTTGTGATAAGCCCTATCCTCGTGCACAAGGACACAAGCCAGCACACTGGTACCAGAATTACATTATGACCCTGATGCTGCTGAACTGTTTGCATAACAGGAGGGTTGGCCTTGACTGTATCATGCAGAGGAGAGTGGTGGTAGGCTTGTGTGTGTGTTTCTCCATAATCAGTTCTCGCCTTTTGATGGGAAGAATTTCTCTGGCAGGCTCGTTTTGTAACCGAAGCTTCAGCGCAATGTGATGTTGCGAGAATGAACCTGGCTTATTTTATTCAGAAAATAAGATATAGCACAATTTTCTGGTCTTGAGGGGTTTGTAGGTCATTCAATAGGACTAACACAACAAAACAGGAACTGCAGCATGGGCTTTGGGGTCTAACGGAGTTCTCCATCTTTTCTTTTTTTTTTTTCCTCCTGGCATTTTGAGATCTACTACCACAATTCAGTCCACACTCTGAACAAAATGACCAGTGTGAGCATGACCCTTTCTTTTATCTTTTTTGGCATTTTGCTGGGATATAAGACAGGAAAGTTATAGCATGTCCTGACTCTAACTTTCTTGCATGTCTTGCTAGAGCAAATGGCCAAGCAGAGCTTGGTAGCAGGCTAGAGTCTGGGAAGGATTTAAACAGGAAAATGGGAGGTTAATGACTCAGAAAGAGGCAGAGCAGGGAGACTAGGCTGCATCAGGCTATGCATTTAGTGCAGAACTGGTAATAGTATTTATGTCATTAATAATGGTGTCCTTTTAGCTCAATAAAAATTATATCAGGATCAGACACAAAAAACCCCCAAAACAGACAGCAAAGTAAGACTCAGCAGAGATGCTCTGCTAAATAAGGATTTGCTTCCAGCTATTCATTCCTGCTAAAACTGGCTACACAATTCCTGTAAAGGATCTATGGGTGCAGTGTGAAGCATATGTGAAAATAGGACTAGGCTGAGAAACATGTCATTATGGCCTGACAAAACACAGGTGTACCAAATGCTGGCTGGCTTTTAGGTGTTTTGATGGGTTGTGTCACACCAGAAGCCCAGATTTTCTTCTACTTTTGGCCAAGTCACTCTTCCTTTGAAGTAGAAGGGGTATTGACGTGGCTGTGTTTCAGTAAATAGTCTATACATCTGTACTTAGATTTTGGGGAAGTCTAGAGATCTGAAATTAATTCTTTTGCACATTCACTTTCTTAACCCTAAAGAGCCAATAGATAAAACCATTTTATAGCATGTCTTTTACTACTACTACCACTTGTTTTATAGCATATACTGTGAGAAGCAATACCTTTTTAGATGTAAAATTTGTAAAATGTGTAGTTATTGTGGCAATTTTTTTATATAAATGCTAAAATACCTGTTTCTTCAATTCGTTTTTCTCATATTTTTTTTAATCAGAAACTTTTCAGATCAAAATTTACATAGAATTAGTTAGCTGCAAAAAATGACACATACCTTGTAATTGATATTTTATGAGAATACTACATACTTAACAAGGATCTTAAGGATTAAAATTATTTGTTCCCACACAGAAGTTTTATGAGGCAAAAGGACTTCTGATCGGTGGAAAGAGCACTACCAACAAGGATATAGAAAAGCATGCACGTTTTTCAATTCTGTTTAAATCCTTAGATATTCCTTACCTCTCCAAAATGCCTTAAAAATGCTCTGGGTATTGCAATAACCATAGACTGCTGAACAACATTACTGATTAGTTTTAAGAAATCGCTGTATAGCATAATATCAGTTGACAGTTACTTTAAAAAAACAAAATAAAGCATAGAAATATATCCAGCCACACCAGAGTGCAAGGTTTAATTCCATTAGCCACAACTGAGAGCGTATTGTGACAGAGTCTGTATCGCCACGTAGCTACAGGACTCGTTTTCATCGGCACTGGGGACTGGAGGCAGAAGCGGGAGAGAGAGAGAGAGAGAAGAGGGTGTGGGAATTTTAATGCCTCATCTGCTCAGGTCATTCAGTGCCTTGCGAGTTTAATCAGGCTTTCTTCATCCTCCATTACACTCATTAGGTCCTGTTAGGTTAGCGCTCAATGTTGATCTGTATCTTGGTCAAGACAATTGTTGCTGATTAACTGTAATTACCAGTAATGGTCCCAACCTGCTTTCAAGCAGACTGTTGCTGTCATCTTGTCCAGGCCCCTGCTCTGTGATGAGCAGTCCAAATCTGCTGTTTGCTCGCTTGCTGTTTGAACCAACAAGTTGCTTCTTGTGTGGGCTCATCCCCCCCCACCCCTGTACCTGCCATCTGTAAACATCCCAACTCCACTTGAGCTATGCAAAAATGTATAGGTAAGGAAAACAGGAATGACTGGTATGGGAAGGGCGAAACAGCAGAAGCAAAGAATTAAAAATGAAGTACAAAATAGGACAACTGAGGACTTAAAAGGCTATAAACCTCAATAATAATGAAGAAATCAAGTATTTTGTGCTTTGCAATCCAAAATAATAAATTACAAACTAGGGTCCAACCTCAAAATGTGTCCTTGTGTGAATAATCTTAATTTGAGTCTTCTCTCCTATCTATTTTCATCAGATTATATTGGGAATAGCTGTCATTAGGATCAGAGGATCAGATCTTCTATATTGCAAATATTGCTCAAGGCAATTCTAAGTTGTGGATGGTTTTCTGGTTAGCCTTGTGAAAGCCTCTATGTGCTTACACTTCAGAAAGATGATAAATAATCATGAGTTGAGTCAGAATTTATAGATAATTATGGTGTGAATGCCAAGGTCATGTAAATGTTTATGTTCCCAATTCATAGTTACAAATAATGCCTGCTGAATTTCCAACAGACTGTAAGTGCAAATAATTTAGGGAATGAAAGTGAAGCCTAGTTATTTATGCCTCTTTTCTGCAGGCATCAAAAGAATTATTACCTTAAAAAGGACAACAAAAAGCATTACCACGGTTTGGGCATAAGGACAGTGTGTGATGCTACTCTGGGCAGTCAGCATACTGAGCACACTTCCAAAATTCTGAGCGTGTATCCACGATCGTAACACCCAGATTTCAAGTGCGCACCTAATAGTGTGTTTGGGAGGCAAATTCAGTAATTGTACCTAGAGGGCAGAGTCCCACAGAAACTCCCTGGGGCTAAAACTCTCTTGTGTGTCTGTAGACAAGCTGTAATTGCACCTTCTGGTAGCAGATCTCAGGATGAGATGAGCGGTGTGGATGGTGTAAGTGTGAGCTAGCCCAGCCCAGGCTGTAACAAGCTGCTGTGGTCACATAACTCCCAGGCAGAATCTGGCTCCGGCCTGGCCAGCCTGCAGTGGGCAGGCACAGCACTGCATACCTGGCAGATCTGACACAGCCAAGAACCAGGGAATCTGACAGAGACTGTAGTAACTCCATTTGTGTGTACTTTCAAATTGTGCTCCAGACTGTGGACGTGGTGTGATATTCAAAAGAATAAGGCAAGAAATTTATGAGGAGGGAGGACACAGTGAAGAATCCCAATATTTATGTATTTACACAATGTGTATCTCAAAAATTCCCCTTGACTGTAAAAGAAAGCCAGAAAGGTTGCAAACTTAAAGTCTTAAATGTTGCATCTGTTTGTCCAGCATTAATTGTATTGGGAGTGGATCTCACTCAAAGCACTGAATAAAGCAAGGAAAATCAATATTCTCAAGTAATGAAAGACTATACATATATATAGGGTTTTTTATAGATATGTATTTATATATATATTTATATATATATAGATATGTATTTATACATATATATATATGTATTTTCTACCATATTCAGCATTTACCATGCTACATTTAAAGAAAAGAAAAATAAGTTCTTTCTGCTGCTTTAGCGGGAAGTTTTAGCACATCTTACTATGGGTACAGTTTTATTGAACTTTCTAAGCCACCCAATGTTATTGATACCAGAATGCATTCAGAATAATTACCGTTTTTAAAGACGACTGTGTGCCTACCATGGCATTTTTCTTCTTTATGTGGTAAGATGTTATGGCAATCAGTGCTGCTTTACAGTGGCTTCATGTCTCTGCAAGAGATTGGTGTCTTTCAATGCAGCAAAATACAAAACCAAGTTTGTTTTTAAATAAACATCTGCAAAAAAATATTTTTCTCCAGTACATACAGTGGCTGTAAAAGGGATTTGACAAATTGGAATAGCACCCAGTATCTGCTCAGTCCTGAGATGAGCTGGACAGCTATTTTCCACGTAGTTTTCCTTGAAACATGTGCATCTCAAATTGCATCATAAAAGAATCTTTTATACAACAGTAAAGCACCTTCAGTGTATAATACACACAAGGCTTATCTACATTTATGTACTCTAGTCATACTTGTATAAACAAATACACACTGCATAAATGTGTGTGTTCCACTTCTGGGAGTATTTATGGTCCTAATGCATATGTACTTTCAGAATCTGCACATTTATATCCCTAAATATTTGTGCATGACATGTATGTGTTTTACAGATGCAGACATAAAACACACTACACGTTCTGTGTAGTTTGATTTTTCTGTGAGAGGGTTTGATTCCTCATTGAAGTGAGTATTTGGACTGTAAAATTAAGTCAATTTCTAGGCAAGAAATAATAAAATTTTAGCACAAAGAAATTTATTGGAAACAATATGTAGTAAATATAATCACATTGTGACTGCGAAATTGCATTTCACCGAGACTGGCCAATTATTTTTTAAACACCCTCAATAGCTTTAAAGAGGATTCTTTTATATACATTATCTATATGTATATTGGTGTGTGTGTATATATATATAAAGGTATGCATATATACAGAGAGAGATATATTAGAGAGATTTTTTTTTTTTTTTAAAATCCCAAGATCACTAACTCTTTTTGCAGTTTTTGGAAGGAAATGGAGACTGCTGGCCAGGAAATCACATCCCAGAAAAATCACGTTCTTGAGACAATTTATCATGGAAAAAGCCATGTCTTTCAATTGAGATGTAAAGCTATGGTCTTGCAGTTTGTGGTCAGTGAAGATGCTTGGGGATTTTTTTGCTATCTCTTGCAAGAAAAGCATTATTAGCCCCTGAAGTCTTGGTTGCATTCCAATTTTAATAACTATATTTTGCCTACATAATTCCCACTGTAGCTTCAGGTGGATTGTGGAATTTTCTTCACTTCCTGTCATAAACTATTCTGTGGTGTTGCTGTGTGCTGTGTAACAGCTGCTGTGCTCCTTTGCTACTGTTCAGTGCTTCTCCCCAAACTTCTGACCCTCTTTATTTAATCTTACATCATATTTTGCTGAGTTTATACCAGTATTTCAAACAGCACATATTGCAAACCATTACCAAATGGGGGTCGATACAAAAGCTTAATGTACTATTTTCCAGTTGCATCTTTTAGATCTGCTTAACACTCTCTGCATGGTCTGTTAAGGACAAAAAAGAAAACAATAGAAGCAAATACAGATTTTGGGGGCCTCCACCTGCTCAGGGAGTCTCATCCATTAGTGATAAATGGGGATTAAACAGCAGTTAAATGCACTGCAGACAGGCTGAACCCATGTAGAGTCATTAGGACTCATCTTGAAATGGAGCACGTAACTCTCTTGCAAAAGAAGCTGAGGGAGCAGGGCAAAAAGAGGGTTAGTTGACTTTAATTTTTTCTCTCGCTCCCCCATCCCCACCCACCCAACAAAATAATATTTTTACTGGAATTTTCATCAAAAGATATTTAGGATTTTTGCTCTTTTCTGTTCTAGTTTTAGGGATTGTGTTGGGAAAAAAGATGTTTATTGTTTACAGTTTTTCTCCAATAGTTTATTTCTTTATTAACTTGAGGGTTTTGTACATTTTTGCTGTTTATTTCATCTGAACTTCTTAATTATAAATGTTCTTGTTTGTATTTAATATCCAGAGCAATGTCTTTTTCTGTTTAGGACTGATTGACAGTGGAATATTCTGGCTAAGAGCAAGAGTCAAACCACAGACCGAGACACTGTACAGACTGTACATCCTCGGAGTCTGCCAGCAGACCGTTCCTTGCGAAATATTACCAAGTCTAACTATGAATTCTGGAATAACACTTTCTTGGCTGTTTTTAAAGACAATGTGGAGTACAGTTAGTAAGTTTACATTTCTTGCCAGGAAAGCATAATCCAATGCTTGTGTTGAAACATGCAAAACCTTTGCTATGATTATTTGTTGTCAGTTGTTGTGCATGTAAGAACTGTGTGCTTTCATTCATCAGCATACTCTGTGCTTCTACATCCTCTGGGCCTCGTTGTTCCCAGTTTGATGAAGCATGGAAATCGCAGCACCGTCCAGCAGTGCATTCCTCACTGTGGCAGTGAGTGGGTGTGCTTTCTAGGTGGATTCCTCCTTGCTTGTGCTTCCTTCTAAGAGCACCTGTGAGAGTTGTACCTGCACAAGATAGGATTCCAGTGATTGTCCCCTGGACGGGAAATACTTTGAGGCAAAGGCATAAAAATTAGTGGGTTCTGCCTGCAGCTGTTTTTGCAGGGGGTGGTGTGTTGGGAGAGCTGCAGTAGGGAAATGGGCTTGATTAGTGCTCAGGCCAGGCCCCTGCCGTGCCTCTGGAAGGGCAGGGTGGCAGCAGCTGAGAGCCCCTTGCTTGCATAGTAGCTCACAAATTGTAGGGCTTGCCTGTTTGTTTGCAAGACAGTTTTATATAAAGGTTATTTCACATGAATTATCTTCCTGCCTTTTTAAAGCAGACAGAGAAAGCAGAGGTGGAAAACTGTGGACTGGTAATTATTTGTGCTAGTCGTGTTGCTTTACGTCATAAAAAATCTACAAAATTAACTAGATCAAACTATACACAAACTGTGAACAAACTTGAATTACTTGGTAAGAACTCTCTTTATTATTATCATCACAATCATCCCTAGATAAATACTGTTGAGACTGGCTGTTAGCCATCGTTTTGAAGGACTTCATTGCTGCTGTTTGATACTGTAAATAAGTTGCAAGAAAATAATTTGTCATGTAAAGAAAAAAAATTGTTTTGTAGAAAACAAGGTATCTGTGAAAAACATATTGCCCCACTCCTTTGCACTCAACCCTACAGCTCCTGAGGTCGGTGGAGAAAATCCCATCCTCTTCCCTAGCAGTAGGTGATACTTAAATATTTATCTCCGTCTGAAATGGTAGACTTCACGTTATTTCTGTCAGTTTTGCTGTGGTGATTTTGTCTCCAGTCTGCGTCTCACTCTGGGGGGGGAGGTGTAATTTTTTATATTAATCCTGTTACTACCCTGCGTACCCCGGTGCAGCGGAGCTGCGGGAGGTGTGGCAGCCGCGCAGGCCGGCGCTGCTGTCTCCAGCCGGGCGCCGAGCCCAGGGCTGTGCCCGCTCCCGGTGCCCGCTGCCCGGCATTCCGCAAGCGGGTGCTGCCATCTCGTGCCCGGCCGGGGGATGGGCCGGGAGTGCGCCGGGCCGGCGGCCG
>VZRQ01003935.1:485768-565379 GCA_013397975.1 Machaerirhynchus nigripectus | reverse complement strand
TTTTTTTTTTTTTTTTTTAAAGATGTGGTTTAAGGAGTTTTTTCTTCCCCTTTAGTCTGCCTTAGTAATTAAATACTTGAGGCCATTGTCTTCTTTCTTGAAATGAATAAATAAAAGCCTTGTTAAGTGAATAATTGTACTAAACCAGATATTGGCAAACATAAAGCAAGTTGAGGGTTGAATTTTCTTCTGTGCCAAAACTATGCTCTGATCTTTATTGTCATATGTGTCACTGTAAATAGCTTTCTTATATTTTGCCACAGTGAGCTCTGGCATTCAATTTCAGATGCAAAGTTTCCAGATGCTGTGCTGGCCAGTATATACCTTGGTGGATCATTCCTTTAAGATGATGCAAGCAAAATGAGCCTCCTTGGCAGACCTCAGTCCTCTGGCAATTGTAGGAAATAGCCCATTCCTTTTTCATCAGAGAGAAAAACTTCCTCAGTGTTGAGAAGTCTCGTTATTTTTAAAGGTGAAGCAAAAAATTACACTGTTTCATTCTTTATACCATTCATACCAGGGATTCTGGTATAAAATACATGTTTATGAATATTATGTAAAATGACAGAATGTGTGTGTATCGCAATTCTTTGCCACTATTATTGGCTGTTTTGCTAAGGAGTACTTTAATCTTAAACCTCCAAGAGACATACAGAGCAATATGTGGTGACGCAATGTGTAGTGAACTTCTACCCCTCTGAAGACAACGTAAGGGGCAGTAGGGTTGTTACCTTCCTTTATAATAGCAAATCTATATTCCTATATAATAAGATATATAATAAGTCTTTCCTGGGTTCAAGTTTTTGCAAAAAAACCATGTGGGAGACAGAGGGGAGGATTAAATTTATCAACAGAACAATAAACCACTGTGAAGGAAAGAAATGTCTAGTTATATTTCATACCATGGGAGGGAGATGGTTTGGAGGGCACAGGTAGTGACAGAGTGGGAACTGACCGGGTTACTCTACCTCTTTCAGTGAAGGTTAAATAGTCTGGTTAAGCACTCTTCTAATCCTGCTTCAGTGCCCATGATGAAAAGTGGTATGGACAATAGGTGTTTCCTGTGTTGTAAGGAAGGAATACAGATACGATTTTATCATATTCACCAGCCTGTTTTTTTCTGCTGCCTTCCTGCATTACCTGCAGTGCTATTGCTTGTTCTTTGTTACTAAGAACATGTAATCAAAATAGAAGCCTATCTATAAACACTTCCGTAAGCTTAAAAAACTTCAGAACATGGCAAGAATAATTGTTTTTCCTTCCTATCATGAAAAACAAAAAAGGTCAGGAAAATGTGCATCTGCTTTTTTCCCAAAGAATAATGAAGGAAGATCTATGCTGCTGTGGGAGCTAAATAGAATGTTCTGCCCCGCTTAGCAGAAGTGTGTCTTGGCACTATTAAACACAAACCAGAACAAATGCAAACACAACCAAATGAAAAAATACCCAAAACAAACAAAAAACCCCATCATCAACAACAACAAAACCCCCAAACAAACAAAAACCCAAAACTCCTTTATTGTTGACACACCATATATTGATATAAAGGGAGCAGGTACAACTTATTGCGTGTGGAAATGTAAGGTCTGGTCAATTCCCTAGTATTGTGTTCTCTTTTAATAGTGGGAGAAGGGAGCAGGCTAATAATAGGGGTTCTGTTGGAAAAGCTAACACTGACATCCCATGGACATTAGGGACTTTATTGCTTTTACTGGGGGTGGGAAGTTACCCAAGGCTGGCCTGAGCAGTGTGCATGGGTAGATCATAAATTCAGAGGGGGAGAGAGAGAGAACTTCCAGACTCTCCAACAGAAGAGGATGCTTCATAGGGGTGCTCACAAGCTGACAGTCATGTGATCACTTCTATGTAAGGCCTACTAGCTAAACACAGCATGTGACCTATGGAGGTCTGTTGAATGCTTCGAAGACTTTGCATTTGTCATTTATATTTGCATATAGCTGTCTGAATTCAGATTAGGGGACAAAATAGAGGTATAGGTTCATGCTTCCTTCCTTACTCTGCTGCCCACATGTACAGATGATCTCCGTCACTTGAAATTTGCAAACATGAAGGTCTCCACTGTGTATAAGAGGTGGTCAGTCTGGACCTAGATTTTGATCTGTTATTAATTATGTTCTTAATAAATGTGGTTCTCATGTCTGTTAGCCACTACTACTGTGTTTAAATATTGAGAACAATCATATTTTTTAAATAACTTACTCATAATTTTAACTAAGAGATTAAAAAAATAGCTTTTTGGTTTATTTTGTGTATTTCTAAATCACCTCTTGCTCATATGGAAAAATAATCAGGTCCTTAGCGTTGCCTCAGTGAAGTTGTCTTAACTCTGATGATGTAAACCCTGCAGTTTCTTCCCAGCGCTGTACAGAGATTGGGGTTTCCCACAATTGAGGGCTCAAATCTGACCCTAGAAAAGACCCTGACACCATGTGATGAAGCCAAGGAATTACTATGATTCTGCACTGTTCATTTTTGGTTGGGGGGTGGGAGGTTAAACATTCTTTGAAGTTTGTCCTGCATAGCAAATGTTTTGGTATTTTTTTTAAATGGCTGTTTGCCAAATTTTTGGGTTTTTTTTCATTCTGCTTTCAGAACGCATAGGCGGGTTGAGACAGGAAGCGCAGCCTGAAAGGCTCGGCCAGATCCGGAGGGATTAGTTGCAGCAAAAGGCTGCTCTGTGATCCTGAGTTACTTTCGTAGTAGTATGGCAGAGAAAGAAAACACACGCATTCTTGTATGTGTCCAGATCTTCATGCAAAGCAAATCCAGCAGACAGATGGAAAATTAAATCACCCTGATAAGGCATTTAGGAACATTCTTGTCAATATAAGTGCTGATGGTGGTGTCCTTTTCTTTTGGGCTTTAAAAACCAGGTGATTTTTGTGAAACAAAGTCAAGTTTCTATTTAACCATAGTTTCCAGTGATGGCACAGCAATTATGTTTAAGGTAGAAGTTCAAAGGTAAGTTTTCACATAATTGAAGATGTGTTGAAAATTGATAGAACAGATTTCTCCTTTTTTTTCTTTTCTTTTTCTTTTGTTTCATTTTCCTTGGTGGCCAGTGAAAGAAATTTGTTGACAGTGAAAAGACCTTAAACTTTTGTGCCTAGCTACTTAAGTCAAAAAAGGAAGTCCTGACCCTCTCTTTACGTTAACACCTGGTGGTTTTAGTGTTTTGTGCCTCCTTAAAATGAATGTGGAGAAGTCCTTGGAGTTACCTTTAGATAATTTTCTATATGCACTAAAGAATTAAAAAGATTCTAGGTTTATGTTCTTGCATGCAAATGTGTCCAACCCAATTTATCTAAAATTTTAATAAAAATAGCAAAGAAATACAAAAAAATTTAGAAGGCTGCTTTAGATGGCCAACAAAGCACCTTTAAACAGAAATAAGGAGAAAGCTTTGGTTATTTTGGGGGGTGGGGAGAGCTACAGCTGTGCTGCTCTTGTTTTTTCCATTACTAAAAAATAGAGCAGAATTTGTTACATTCTTTCAGTGTGAGAAGTGGCTTCTTTGTACTCTGCAAGTTCTGGAGTTATGAAGTGAACATCCAGAGAGGTTTCACAATTAGCACTGATTGTAGAACCTTTGTTTCCTGCATCAAGCTGCCCAAATGTCATTCCTAGTAAAACCTGTAAAAACAAGACATGATTTGAAATCACCAGCTCATGTAGAGTATTAACTAACTGGCTTTTTTGCTCAAGTTCTTTAGCTACCTTCAGTAGAGGCAAGTTATTTTATTTCTTTTGTTTTCACAGTCCAAATAAAACATTTGCTATGTAAATACTTGTATATAAATATCACATATTTGTCTCAAATAATGATCTCGTATTCAGAGGTCTAATATGGAGGCCGGCAGACTGAACTGTGGCACAGTCAGATCGGGGAAGATAATTTGCGATACACTGGAAGAATGTCGAAAGCCTCTTTCCCCGCCTCCTCCTCCAAAGGAAAGTGGTGGTTTTGGTTTGGTTTGGTTTGCTGGGGTTTTTTTCCGCTTTTGTAGTTCTGAAAACAAAAGGAACAGCAGAGGTCGCCCCTGCATGGCGTAACTCGCGGGGCTGGCGGAGCGTGGCGGCAGCGCTGGCAGAGGGAGCCGCACCCTTGCGGCCCCGGCCGGAGCCTCCCGCCAGGCGCCGGGCGGTGCTGCTGCGCCGGACACCCGCCAGCACCACCGCGGCTCGGGGCTCTGGCGCATCGCCAGGCCATTTGTTTAATTAGCCTTCGAAATATATTTGGAATTTGGAATGGGCTGCCCAGGGAGGTGGTGGAGTCACTGTCCCTGGAGGTGTTTAAGGAAACACTGGATGTGGCACTTGGTGCCATGGTCTGGTTGACAAGGTGGTGTTTAGTCATAAGTTGGACTCGACGATCTCATAGCTCTTTTCCAGCCTAATTGATTCTATGATTCTGTGATTTGAATGTGCTGTATTCTATGTGAGCATTTATCACGGACACAGAATATATATTTTTATATGTAATGTGCTAAGAAAATATTACCCCACATATGCCAATACATAGAATCCTGTCTTTTAGATATCTGTCTTCTGTCAGCATCATTTGCAGAGTTATTGAATATCTTCCACCAGTGTTATGTTGCCCTGTATGCTCACCTTCGGATGCAATGCTTGCTTCACCTTTGGATGATTTTTGTAAGCATCTGATTGAACGTGACAGACGGTGCTAGTGCAAACCTGAGAGGCAGATCTGGCATAGAAATGTCCCAGAGTGTCAGTCTTTAAAGATGTGTTGTAACAGCCTTAATTTTTAAAATTCTAGTTCATAAAACTAGAGAGAGACTATGATACGCCTAAGTTGTAGCTGGTCACTTATTTGTTGACAAAGCTTTTCTATTGCAGAATGACCCATCAGTCTGTATACTCATCTGAATGTATTTATTTTGAGATGGCTCATAATAGATTTTCTGTATAGACACCTCAAAAAAGCAAGTTTCTTAAAGAGGGTCCCATATGTTTATAACAGAAACATAATCCAAATGTGCCAACAAATAACACCTTTTGCCCTCCTAAAATTTTTGAAAGGACTTGACTTAATCTTGCTGTAGGGGAAATTGTTACAGTGTGAAAATTTTCTAAGATGGGAAAACTACTGCTTCTCCCTTAAATATGTAATGATAATGAAATATCATATGCAACCAGCCACCATTATTGCCTCTCTTTTAATCAGAGTGAAAAATGTGGGGGTCTCAAAGGCCATAAAAGAGTTAGGATCCAGGGTATGAAGAGACTCCTACACTTGTACCTGCGTTTAGTACCTGTTTGGACAAAAACATAGGAGAATTTTTTTGTGTGTACAGGTGAGCTTCTTACTTATGCAGAGGACTATGCCTGTGCAGATCAACCTCCAGGCTGTTCCTTGCAGGCAGGTGCATTCCTCCACCAAGCTCCACAAGTATTACTACATCTCTCCATTTAACAGTTTTCATTGCTGTGTGAGCATGGGATTTGCCAGATCAGAGGTTACTAGCTCAGTGTCTTTACTGCTATTTCACTGTGGCCTGAGTGAGCCAGTCTTGAAATCTGTCTTTTATTTCTCTTTTGTGTTATTGTTGGTGGGAGATTTATTTCTATCCTGTTCCTGCTGTCATTATTTTATATAGGCTCTTGTTAGTCTTTTGTGTTTTTCACTTTCAGCCTCGGGTCAATTTAAGTCCTGTGACTCTAAATCTTGCTTCAAATGTAAGCGTGTTCACCTCTATGTCTGTCCCAAAAACTGTAATTACATCAGACAAATTGTGTAATAATGTAACTGGCATCAGTTTGAGACAGATCTGTTCAATGTCCTAATTTTTCTTTTAACTTTACTGGCTTAATTTGGTGCTGTTCTAATCCCTTCTACCTCTTTTTCCTCTGATGGATTTAGTTGTAGAAATTTATTGTAAGAGTCCAAAACTGTCTGCTCATCTATACTTTTCCATCAGTCATTTGTCTGGTTTTGCTTAGAAATTTGCCTAAACATTGATTGATTTAAGGCATCTCATTTCATTATCCTTTGTGTCGTAATTTGTACTTTTTATTGAGTAATACAAATTATCTAAGGAATGCTGATTCCCAGACTGAGCCGATAGTCCGTTCTTGGGTCTTATTTAATGCAAGGACCTGTTCCTTCTGCAGGTCTGTGAATTAAACCTGTCTCATCTTGTTGCTGTGCTGTATCAGCACCCAGCAGGTCAAAGCAGCATCGCTCTCAACTCTACTGAGTAATGAAGCAGTCAGTCTCTGTCTGTCCCTACACTACACAGTCATGTGTCCTATAGAGAGCTAAAGAAATAGGTTTCTGTGTTTTGTATAATAGTATCTGGTCCAATTCTAGCTCAGCCCTCAGATGTGCTAGAGCCATGCTACACGAATCTTATGTACTATGCTTTTCTCCTTCATTGAAAGAGTCATCAGCTGGGAGCAAACCCACACAAGGATCTTGTGTTGGTTTTGAACATTTGTAAGATGATAGGGATTTGTGCATGTGCTTAACTTTTGGGATGTGAGTAGTTCCACTGAAGCCAGTGGAACTCTTCATGTGTTTGACTTTAAGCAAGTTTGAAAGATCAGATCCCTGGGGGCCAATTCTGTTCCTGATGAACAAGCAGAAACAAAATACAGCCTTCATGTCAGAGCTGCAGGACTAGTTAAATGCATATTGTTTTCACTAAAGTTGGTAGGCATTATAGCTTGGAGTGATTTTTTTAAAAAGTCCTTTTATGCAGACCAGATGTATGAGTAGGCTTAAATATTAAGTTAATTTACACAACAGTTGCTGACTTATTGGTGGAAACATTAAATAGAGTTACAAGTCCTGAAACTTCTCAGCTATCTGATTTAATTTCTGGAGCTTTGTCAATCAATTCACTTTTGTCTTTGGAAGCACTGAGGAGACCAAAAAAAATTTTAAAAAAGGCCTGTGAATTAATATTATGCATTTTCATATCTCATAAGAGAGAAGTTAACCAAATTGGTTTCCAAGTATGTATTTCCTTACAGCTAATTCCTTTTTATTTGGTAAATTTCTAATACGCTTTAGATGTATGCACTTTATAGCGCTGAATGCTCTTTATTTCCTGATGTAATTTTTTTTTGTAATAGCCACTTCACTTTATGTGAATGTAGCAGCTGTCAGTAGTTCATTCATTCTATGAACTTTCTGGTAAAATGCTTCTGGTTTATCCCAAGATGTGCATATGAAGACTTGCAAATAGATGCATCTGCTCAAAAGAACCTGAATGGACGTTGTAGTGAGTTAGGGCTCATCTCTTCTCCCAAGTAAAAAGCAGTCAGACATGAGGAAATGGCCTCAAGTTGTGCCATTAGTTGTGGACATGTAGATTGGATAGTAGGAAAAATTTCTTCACAGAAAAGGTTGTCAAGCATTGGAGCAGGCTGCCCAGGGAAGTGGTGGCATGACCATCCCTGAAAATTTTCAGAAGACTTGGAAACACGACTTAGTGGTGGACTTGGCAGTTCTGGGTGAATTACTGAACTCGCTGATCTTAGACGTCTTTCCCAACCTTAATGATCTATGATTCTATGAAAAGGTTATTTATAAAACTTACCTATTTCAACAACAGTGGCATAGCTTTTCTTAAGGCACAGACTTCAAAATAGAAACTATGCAAATTCACACTGGAAGCATATGAACTTGATATGTCATCTTAATGAGTGAGGTTTTTTCCTTTTTACATTTCCTAAAAATTCAAAGTGCACGTAAGCCATAGTGTTTTGGTGCTAACATTCCTTTGCTATTTGAATGACAGCTTGGTGCAACTCAATGCACAATGTACCACATAACATCTCCAGTGTTAAAATTAACATTTTTCTAATCACCTGCCATGCAGAGAATGCATTTATGATGACTTGATAAATATGCTGCATCATGTTATATAACCTTCATTTCCTTAGCCGTAAGCTTTACAATTTGCACATCAGTTTCATCTGAACAAGTGTATAAAATGCCAGTGTCCTAGCTCAAGGGTAATGTGGAAATGAGTTGTTCCAGCTACTGACCTGTTTTATGTGTCTTATTTCATGTCTTGCCTTGCTAGCTTTGTATTAATATGTCTATAAATTATGTATAATGTAAATATATTCATAGTTATCCCTCAAGGATAACAAAACAATTACTTTTATTGATATTTCTGACATATATGCACTGGGAATGTGAAAAGTTCTGTTTCATGCTGCAACACTGGAAGTTTTTTCAAACACTGTAGCCAGCAAAAATGTGACTTGATGTGTTTTCCTCTATGAAGAATGAATATGTGGAGATCCATTGTTCTCTCAAAGCATATTCCACAGTCAAAATAACAAGTTTGTAAGTAAACCAGAATTTTATTTTTCTGACTGCTGGTGTTAAAGGTTCAGTCACTTTTCTGTCCTGTAATACCACTAATAACAATGATTCACAAAGGCAAACTGTCTTTGCTTGAATCCATGCAAACTTGATTTTATTCTGCATCCACCCTATAAGAGTCCATTTCTCTGCCACCGCAGATGATAGATGGGATATAAAATATTAGAAATAAAGGCATGATTGGCTCAATACCCACCAGCTCTATAGTTTTCAGGAAATATTAAGTGACACATCAGAAGAACTCCTGGAGCAAGAGTTCTGATCATAGTGTGACACAAGAAGTCCATATAAGGTTGTTCTAACTCATATTTACTCATCTTTTCTCCATCTCTGTCCCAGTTCCAGAAACACATCTATAGTTTTCAGGAAATATTAAGTGACACATCAGAAGAACTCCTGGAGCAAGAGTTCTGATCATAGTGTGACACAAGAAGTCCATATAAGGTTGTTCTAACTCATATTTACTCATCTTTTCTCCATCTCTGTCCCAGTTCCAGAAACACAAAATTGCAACCAACCCAAGCCTATTTTGTTGTGTGCAGTTTTGGTCACGACAATGTAAGTGGTGAAGGGCCCTAAGGGGAGCTGTATGAGGAGTGGCTGAGGTCGCTTGGTCTGTTCAGCCTGGAGGAGACTGAGGGGAGACCTCACTGAAGTCTACAACCTCCCTCATGAGGGGAAGAGGAGGGGCAGGCACTGATCTCTTCTCTGTGGTGACCAATGACAGGACCTGAGGGAATGGCCTGAAGCTGCGACGGGGAGGTTTAGGCTGGATATTAGGAAAAGGTTGGTGGTCGGGCACTGGAACAGGCTCCCCAGGGCGGTGGTCACAGCACCAAGGCTGAGAGACTTCAAGAAGCTTTTGGACAATGCTCTCAGGCACATGGTGTGACTCTTGGGATGTCGTGTGCAGGGCCAGGAGTGGGACTCAATGATCCTTGTGGGTCCCTTCCAACTCAGCATATTCCGTGATTCTGTACTGAACGCACCCTTGGAAGGCAAGGCAAAATGAGCTGGTT
Organism: Machaerirhynchus nigripectus; assembly: GCA_013397975.1. Taxonomy (NCBI): domain Eukaryota; kingdom Metazoa; phylum Chordata; class Aves; order Passeriformes; family Dicruridae; genus Machaerirhynchus; species Machaerirhynchus nigripectus. Next base: position 555,974 of record VZRQ01003935.1, on the reverse strand, counting down.
TCCCGGGGTTTAAAACCAGCACAATTCTGAAAAGATATTTTTGTTCTAGCTGAGTGTGTAAAAATGTTTTGGTTCTCCCAAATAGAAGTTGCAGAGTGCTGCCATTTGCTTTGGGTACATTTCATATGCTGTACTGCCTTTTCTCACATACAAAAATTCCATTTAATTTTTTTTTCCACTAGTTTAGCTTTACTGTGGAAAACATTCCATTTAATAAAAATACTGATTATAATTTATTGAGCTGACTGAGATTAAGTTTTATCAAGCTAAAGTACCCCTAAAAAAATAAGAAATAGTACTTAATCATTTAAGCTGAAGCTTTTGCATTACTACACTTGTGACTGAAAGTCCAATGTGATGTATTGAGTGAAAGTTTGGATTTCTACGTCTTATCTGCTACATCAGGAAACATAATGATCTGAATCTTAAGTGTGAAAATTTGAAGCTTCAGAAAAACAAAATACCCCCACAAAACATTAGAGGGGGGGGTTAGATGTCTAGTTTGCATTATAGCTATTTCTATTTGTTGAGTTTTTCACTAGAAGAAAATGCTATTCATATACAGTTTGTAACCACTGTAAAATACATACCACAGTTTGCAAGTGCTTATATTTTTCCTCCTGGATCTAAGAACTGATGAGAACTTTTCCCAGGCTTTCTTGGCAAATGGTTACTTGGGCCCCAGTGTCAAGGAGTACATTGACAGCCAGAGAGGCCACTAAGCTGTGAAATTCTCAGAGCCCCTCTGTTTCATTTTGATTGCAAAAGACCTGTCCTCATGCCTGCTGCAGTGCCATCAGTGTAAATGTTGTTTTTCACCATTTCTTTTGTAAACATAAACTGCTTAGTTCATTCAAAGATGCTTTGTAGAGTCATGTAAACCTCACGATTCTGTATCTAGGCACGGGAGAAAATGCCTGGTTTATTCCAAATTTCAAGATCTTTCAACTCGTATTCTACCTCATTTGCCATTTGACTCATTGTCATTTTCTAAGACAAGGTCAGCTAGGTGACTTCACAAATTGCTATAAATTGCTTAGATTCTAATGTTATTTTTATTCCTTTACATAATCTCTTGAATATTAGTGGGAAAAAGCTGAAAACACCAGGTTGTAAATCTCATTTGTGCCTTTCTTTCTTACCAAATATTCTAATGGAAGCCACATTTCTTCAGATACTGATATTAAACTGGGATGTACTAAAAACCAAATAGATAATATTTTCTCTTTTCAAATTTCACTATTGTTGTAGCTTATTCACTATTTGTCTCTATATTTTTATTCCATATTTCCCTTTCCCTCTCTGAATCACAGATGGCCTACCATCAACAGTAGTGCTTCTGTAAATCACTGCAGCTCAGCGGATCTATTCCTGGCACAGGTGATGTCCAAGCATTCTTCCTAATATGCTGAATTTTAGTTTAATTCCATCATCATATATTTCCAAATGATTTACTGTTTGCGTTGAATGTACGCGAAGTTTAATTGTTCAGAGCCTGATTAGCAAGAGAGGTTAGTAAATGTGATACTGATCTACAAGAAGGGCTGGAATGACAATCTGGGAAACTACAGGTCTGTCAGTCTGTCTGTCTCTCGTCTCTGTGGAAGGAACAGATGACCTTGAGTGCCATCATATGGCACATGCAGGACCACCAGGGGATCAGGCCCAGGCAGCATGGGTTCATGAAAGACAGGTCCTGCTTGACCAACCTGATCTGCTTCCTATGCCAAGGTGTTAGTTGGTTGGTAGATGAGGGAAAGGCTGTGGATGTGTCCACCTAAACTGTAGTAAAGCCTTTGACACTTTCCCACAGCATTTTCCCGAAGAAACTGGCAGCTGATGGCTTGGATGCCTTCACTGTTCACTGGGTAAAAAACTGGCTGGGTGGGCAGGCCCAGAGAGTGTTGGTGCATGGAGTTACATCCAGCTGGTGGGCAGTCACTAGTGGGGCTCCCCAGGGCTTGGTTTTGGGGCCAGTGGTGTTTAATATCTTTATTGATCCTCTGGATGAGGGGACCAAGTGCACTCTTACTGAGGTCGCAGATGGCACTAAGTTCGTTGGGAGTGTTGATCTGCTGGAGGGTAGGAAGGGTCAGCAGAGGGATCTGGACAGGCTGGATCCATGGACCATAGCCGGTTTTATGAGGTTCAACAAGGCGAGGTACCTTAGGTTTGCTCAGGTGCTTTTGGAGTGCTGGCTGCTGTGGTAGTACTCAGTAACAGCCCAGTCCTCCCACAGGGGCCAGCTTTTTGGACAAAATAGCAAGGTGTCTATCAGTCAGAATCTACAATGCTTTGCCTTTCTGCGAAAGTATGCTTTACAAATGAAATACCCATCTCTGAGATGAGTTTATTCTGTTTTAGGAATGTACTACTCCTTTGAGGGCAGGTTTGTTCCCATTAAAATTTGATTATGGCCCTAATCCCTCACTGTCAGATGACATGCTCTCACTCAAATCCTTTAAGGTTTTATTTTACAAACTACATCTGCAGACTTGCAGTTGTCCTCTTTTACAAAAGTAAAAATATGATTTCAGAGAAAAGGAAGGTGGCCTTTTTTTGTCTTTCTAAGAAGTGATTAAAAAGTCTAGAACAGAAAGTGAACTTCATCCAATAGAGCGAAGTGCCTACCTTGCTTTGGGCTTCACATCAGTACTGCTAATGACAGCAAACTGATTGATCTTTCCAAGCATGCTCACTTGGAAAAATGAAATATGTCTTACTTTGGTTTAATCCATGAGAAAAGTCAGCCATGCAAGGACAATTTCTGTCCAGATCAGTAGACAGAACAGAACTGCAGACAAGCTTTTTTAATGCTGTAATTAACTTTTTCTTATTTAAATCATTATATTTAATGGAATTACCACCTCATTTGTATTCCCAGAAAGAGTGATGTTTGTTGCTGCCCTCAATCTCTGTGAAGAAAAATAATCCTGTTTTAAATCAAACACTTGTTTATATGATCTAATAGAAAACACCAGGCTCTATATCAAATTCAAATGGAAAACAGATGTATTAAATTGACAGTAAGAATAAATTTGTCACAGCCATAAATGCTTATTGAGATATATGTTTATATACATATGTGTGTGTACATATATAATTCCCTCTTTTTTGAGGCTGGGTGGAGAGGACAGGAAAAGAACGTTCCTTTAGAGAACATCACCAAAGGGATGCAGTGTAATTGCTTCAGATTTAAAATGATCTGTTAAGAGAGTACGGAAACAGAAACTAGGCACATATGGAGTTTAAATTTAAGGGTTTGAGGATTTAATTTCAGGGTTGGAGAGTTTTAATTTTCTTAAGTAGTCCAAAATATGTTTTGCAAAATTTTTCAAACTACAAAGAATGCAGTAAGCCCAAAGTGCTTGGGGAAAAATATTGCATTGAAATGATACAAGTAATTCCATTTTGGGAAAGAAACATCTCTACAAGGCTTCACAGCTAGCTGTCAGCTAGCCATTTTTTATTTTAGATGATGACCCAAAACTTGCAATGGGTGGACTTGCAAGTCTTCATTTCCACAGCCACCTTTCCTTCATGAACACTTTTCTATAAACAGGCCTCAAATGCTTTACACACATTTAAATGTAACTGTCAAATTAATCCAGTCCTGAAGCACAGATATGTCCTTTCCTGTCCCGTGTCAGGTTCCAGCTCAGTCTTTGAGTATCAGCGGGTTTCTTTTCACTGTACACTACCTGTGCAATGAAATTTGATCACCTTTAGAAAAGCTGGGGCATGCTATACCTTTCTTCCACTCCTCCAGAAATTTAGATCGCTTCTCTTTGATTTGCCATGCCTAGAATTTTTTCTGTTCCCTTCAGAGCACATCTGACATTATGCAGCATGTTGACTAAAGGTTTTAAAACCTGTTTTGTCCAACATGGTGTACAACTCAGGTGACAAAGGATGTGTGAATGGTGCCTCTAATGTCTGAGCCCTCACAACACAGGGCAGTAGGAATCCTGGAAGAGGTGAAGCTTCCTGATGTGGGGCTTTTCACTAGGGGAGCAACCCAGCAGCATCGGAGCCTTAGAGGTGTTTCTGCAACCACCTTTACTCAGCCATACATCCAGCTAGTTCTGCTGCAGTGCCAATACAGATTCAGCTATTGATTTTCACCCACTGCCACCCATATGGATTTATAGAGCAACATCTCTTGGTCATGGGTGGTCATCTGTTATATTTATCATCTAAACTGCATTTCCCTGATGCTGATTTGCATCATCTAGTCTTTTCCTGGGTCATTATGAGCTACAGGCTCTTGTGTTAAGATACCAAGAATTATGTTCTAAATTTCATGTCCTTTTTGATGTCCAAAAATTTTGGGAGACAGGGGGTCATCCACAGTGTAAGTGAGCATTGATGTAAGTATAAGTAGTGGTTTACAAAATGCATATTGGACAGTATGGTTCACTCTAAGATTATTGATTATATAGCGGGATGATGTTAATACTTTAGTGGTACATGGAGAGAGATTGTGTAGTGGCAGTTGTGTAACTGGTACTAAAATCCCTGAATTTCCATCTTTTTAGGGGATAATTTTTTATTTAGAAATGCATGTGCATTCATGCTTATCATGGGTCCCTTGACACTGGAATACTCAAGAAGAGTTAGAGAAATTTTAGAATACCGTCTTCTTGGAGTACAATTTTTTGTTTGTTTCCTGAGGATGGCCTAGTGAAAAAGTAGTGACACCCTCTCATGAATTGGGAAAGAACAGAGACACCCTGGCACAAACAGACCTGTCAGCAGCTTCCTGGTTTGTCCAGGGTCTTTCCCCCCGTGTTTCTTGACAGAGTTCAGCTCAGATACTAAGTAGGCGCTTTGAAGAAACCTTGAACATTCTGGTTGCATGTTCAGTACTTATTGGTTCTGAAATCTGGATCATTAGTTATAAATCAAAATGCTGCATACTGCTCTTGTAATGTATCTTTCATGAGAAAATGAAGACATGTAAAATGGTGTGCCCAAAGATGCAGGCAGGGTCATGAAGGAAGTGCAAGAGACTGATTCCTGACCCCTCATGTTAAAACACAAGTAGCAGACAATGAATTACGAACACATGAGCCACTGCACAAAATCCTTTTAGATTGATATTTAAAATAATAATGCAAAAGAAAAATTCCAGACATCTTTCCTGTCTGCCGATTATACTCCCTCACTTCCTCTTAATCCTAGCACTCTCTTCTTGTTGATTTTATTTCAGTATATGCTATCTATTTCTCTAACCTGATCTTCTTTCTTTATTAGCTTCATTTCATCTCCACTGGCTTCAGTGTACTACATCCTTTTACAGCTATCTCACTGCTTTCCTTCATGATCCCAGTTATACTGGGATGTCAGTGACCCTTTGGCATATTTAAAAATTTTACATTTGAGAAATAGGTAAATAGGGAGTGGGGAGGAGGGGAGGCAAGACAGTCACAGTACCAGCCTGTCAGAGCTCAAGAAACGTTTGGACAATGCTCTCAGGCACATGGTGTAATTCTAGGATTTGTTCTGGGTTGGGCCAGGAACTGAACTTTGATTCTTGTAGGTCCCTTCCAACTCAGGATATTCTATGATTCTATTATTCTAATAGTGGGAACTTGAATATTTTATAACAATTCTTGTTATATAACATTATAAACCAGCCAAGAGATTATTGTCACCTTGGACTTTGTTTCCCTGCCTCCTTGATTTACACCATTCTGTTCTCTTTAGTTGAGATTAGCCCTCTATATATATTCTTCCAGGTTTAGACTCCTAGTGCATTTAATAGTAATTAATAAATTACATTAGTCACTCACAGCTAATGCTAATTAAGCATAGTAATGATGTCACGACTACATGCAGATGAATCACGAACACAGAGTTTGTGAACTTCTCTTGTTTTTTAGCCTGGCTCTTATCCACAGTTGGAAGCAGGCAGAAGACAACACTCTCAACAGAAATCCAGATGTGCACAAACAGAACATCTGTTTCAAGTATGCATAACATGCATGCCCTTATTTAAGGGCAGTTGACCACTCCAGGTTTCTGTCTATGACTTATGTTTTATTAGTTCTCCTTCTATAGATTTTGCAGGCAGCAAGCCTCTTCAAAGAAGAGTTTTTATATAGAGGGGAAAGCATCCACAGTAAACAAAATACATGGAGAAATTTGTGCAAGTGAGGGATGTCTTTCTGTAGCTGAACCAGTAAAAGCCAACATCACTTAGAGTTGGAGCTTCTTTTTAAGAGGAGTGTCTCATATGCTGTGTCAGTCCTAGTCTATGTTGAACTTAAGCCTAAAGACACCTTTTGAAAAATGTCATGGAATAAAAGGGAAATTATGTCTGTCAGAAGTTCAACCTTATTATCTCTATAGACAAAGTTATTATTTAAAAGCAGTAGCATTAAACAAACTGTGTGGAAGTTGATAACCAAGATCAATTGTAATTTTCTGAAGTTATATATCTGGAAACCATTGATCCCATTACACTATTGTTGCATAAAATTACTGAATGATTTTTATTAATGGCATCAGCTTGTGTAAAGTTCAGCTGGCTTGTTCATGTTCTACTCCTACACTGCCATAAAGCCACTGCCCTTGCCCTCATATCAACAATTCTGTTATCAGAGCATACCTTTCTCTTAACAGTGCCAGTTGCACTATTTGCTGTAGTTGTTATTTTAATTTTTATTACTCCTTTATCTGTCACACTGGAGAACCAGAGGCATATTGCTACCCAGGAAGAGTTTCTGTATGAGTCATGTTGGTACAATGGTGCACACATAAAAGGTGTAGAGGAGTTGATTGTTATCCTCCTTGGCTGTGCCGTAACATTAAAACAAAACAAAAAAGCACCCATCAAATAAGTAAGTCAAGCTTTGGGAAGTTGCTAAAGCAGTGGATTTAGTTATAATTTGCAGTGTTTAAATTTCCAGAAAACCATAAATCTTCTCAATATGTTCAGAATTTTTTCTCCCTGATAACAGGTTATAGAGAAAGTTTCAAAGTAATCTTTCTGGAAAGTAAGCAGGTATTGGTAATTATTGGGCCAGCTCATGAATTTGATGATATATGGATACAGAACTTGGAAATATTGACAGGATATTATAGCTTCATTTCTGTTTCCACCATTAAAATCAAAACACGGGAAAACTGTGTGTGAAAGAAAATAAAGATGGCAATTCTAAATTACTATGTGTATTGAATTTGTAGCTATGTAGTTGTATTTTAGCTATTGTCTATATCTCTTAGGTATATTTTATATTTGGTTTTCAACAAGGTGAAAATTATAGAATTCTTTGCTTAAATTGAGGTTTGTACTTAATAATTTTTAGTTGTGCCTACACCATTTTCTTCATCAGTATTCAGTAAAATACAGTATTCATACAATTAGTATGCTGCAGAGTAAAAGAGAATGTCTGCCTTTTAAAGATCAGAGGTGATTCATGTACTGCTTCTCAAAGACAAGTTGAACGAGAGACATAGATTAACCCTAGTGTTTCCATTGTTAAACCTCACTTTCCAGATTATGCTACTTTAGCAACAGAGTACTCAGCACTGTGTATTTCATATCCAAAAATTGCATTAACTCATGTTTCAGCAAATAAACAGGAATTTAAAATAAAATCCTCTAGGATCTTGTGTTGTTTTGAAATCTGAAGGGCTCAGTAATCCTTTAAACCTGTAAACACTAACAAAGAGACCATTGTCACTAAATCAAGTTCATCTTTGGGGAAACAGCATGCTGCAGAGTTCCTCATGGATAAGAAATGCTATTTAGTGAACCAGCCTTACCTCTGGTAGAGCTGCAATGCCCTAGCACTCCAATCAGTCATCAGTTTAGCTAATATCTTGAAAATTAATAAAGGTTCATGAAACAGTGAGTTGAATGCTTCCAAGCTCCTTGCTCAAATAGTTTTTCATTTCTGTAGACTGTTGCTTTGTTTAACATTTAAGGTTATGTTAGGTCAGTTCTTAATACAATTGCGTATTTGGCAAGAGTAGATGAGGATTAATTAGTAATGTTTGCAGAAGACTTTGAAAATATGAAGTGCTATAGGGACATAAATGAATGTCTTCTTTTCTCTGGTCTACGAATAGGTGGTGCCTGCAGAATGCTATTCTCATGCTTGAAAAGCATTAGCTTTTCATGGATCTTACCATAAGTGAATTCTGAGTTTTAAAGTTAAGTATTTATGCTTTTAATCAGTCATTCATAACTCTTCTGAGGCTATTTTTAAGCGGCCTCTGAAAATCTTCAGATAAGTAGTTGGTTTACAGCAAGCAACACATGTGAAATTCATAAAAGGGCTCAAACAGCCAGTGGAAATATGGTAAGGAGTCCTGAAATATAATATCTGTGAATCCACTGGATATATTTATAACAGGGAGTTTGGCATTTGTCAGAGGACATACAGGTCTTCAGAAGTATCAGATTATTTATGAAGCAGATATTATGCAATTTATGAGTTTTCTCACACTGACTTGCAAATGTTGCATCTTCCCTGAAGAGAAGGCTTCCTGCTGTTCCTTCCTCCATACGAGGCTTGTTGTGAGCTACAACCAGCTGAGGTGCTGGTGAGGTAGGGGTAGGTGTCAGAATCAGTATCCAAGGGAGCTACATAAAAGTCTTCAAAGCATCATCCCTAGTACTTTAAGTGAACTAGACTTGCACTGCAGTTTCAAGGTAAAGATCATTGTGCCCTACTCTTTCTCTTGGAAACATTTCAAACCCCACACTCTTACCTTTTCCAAAATTTGGAATATACCTTGATATTTTCAGCAGTACTTGTCTGTACAAGATAGTAAGTTTTCACATCTAAACATACCTAAAAAAGGCAAACTATGGATTGCACGGTGGACATTTTCCCATCTTCCTTTCACGCTAGCTTCAATAATTCTGGCTGGTAATCCTTGGAGATGAGATATGAGACTTCAACTGATGACAGCAACGGGCAAAAATTTAGAGGTAGAGCAATTCCTTCAAACAGATGTTCCCCAGACCAACTGATAACACTTCAACTTTCAAGTGACACCTCTTCTTAAAATCTCTTTAATTACAAGAAAAAAGGATACAATGTCATACAGTGTCAGGTGCGAAGTAAAACTTGATTCATCTTTAGTATTTGATTATTTATCATTTACAGCCTGTGTTTAAACAAATAGTATTTTTTCCAACCCCTCTGTTTTGACAAAAGGTGTGGATGTCTCATATGTCTTCTCTGTTTTCATTTACTAACCCAACCATTTGCTTGCAATTTTGGATTTTCCTTCCTAACATCTTTAGACATCTTACTATTTTCTGCTTTCTTTAGAAGCAAATATACCCTATTTTTGGGCTAGGGCACCATTGAAATTTGCAGCTCAGGTTATATTATGATTAAGTCTTTTTATTATTTTTAAGATTTTTTTTCAAAGTGCACAAAATAATTGTAGGGTGAGAAAAGTGTAGGGCACTTAACCCTCCTCATATTTCACAGTTTAAAAAAAAGTATAAAAAGCTAAAGTGGAAAAGCAAAATTTTAAACCACTTATGGATTTCTCAGAACAGGGAACTCTGATCCTACCTATGTACCCAATATTTTGTTGCTGTATGCAACAAATGTCCTGATAGTGGTAAAAGTGCTAATTTGCTGTTTCTTTCCCTTTCTCATTTCATTCTAAAGAAATCTGCAGTAATTTCTTGTACTTTTTTGTACTCTATTGCATTGTTCATTTCTCCTCACCTAAAATGCAAACTCTTTTTTGACCCACAAGTTGTTTTTTTTCTCTGACCTCAGGGATGGAAATATTGGTAACTGTGAGGACCAAGGATGAATGTTCAATGAGGTGAATCTCTTTTCATAAGCATTAAAAAATTAAAGCTTTGTCTATAGGGGCAGTGGCTCAGAAGATCCACTGTTCCTATTAAACTGAAAAACATTCACTACTTAATAACATTGCATTAACCTAGAAAAGGCTAGCAGTACATGTACAACAGAGAATCAGGGCTAGCCTACATAATTGCCTCCTCCTGTCTTTGAGAAACTGCAAGTGGAGTGTCTTCCATCTGTATACAACATCCTATTTAAAATAAAACAGAATACTCAGCCTTAATGTAAATTGTCTTTTTTCAAAATTTTACCCCCACAGTTGCACTAGAAGTTCCACACAGCTCTCCCTGATATTTTTTTGTTTTACCTGGAGTTTCATATATAGAAGCTTGACTTAGATTTGACAGATGTGTGTGCTACTCTTAAAATTTTTTGACAGAGATTTCTACAAATATTGCTGAGTTACGGAAAGCTGTAAAAATTATTGAATGAACATATTTTTAAGATTTTTCTCTTTTTTAGATCCGTTTGAGATTGAATCCATGCTGCTCTTGAATAGGAGATTGAATAATGAAGTTAATGTCAAGCATGAGCATTAGTCCTGCTCAACAATGACTTATCCTGGGGGTGTAGGGGGGAGGGAGAACAAAACCAAAGTAGGAGTACTCCCCATTCTTTACTTAGCTTTCTCATTTCCGTAAGCCCAGTGTCATTCTCTGTTAAGGGCTTAGACACCAATATAATTATTACCTTAAAGCTTATCCCACTTCAGTCCTTCCTGTTGTTTATGGGCTTTTCTGTCCCAAAATTTTAGATTATGTTGTACTTTTCTAGGTCAGCTGTTTTCTGAATTCAGTCTTCCCTGTGTATCAGTGCCTTTTTGTGATTCCTGTCTTTAACACCAGAGCTGTTTGCTTATCTCAGCCTGTACTTAATGCTAAACTTGTACTATTGTTGCCTTTAAATCCTATGCTGCAATATATTTATGCTAAACTGACGTAAAGGTGATAAGCTTTTCCAAGACCATTTGGAGGATACATATTGATCTCAGGTTTTCACTGTTACTTTGGTAAAGGACATCTGATTTTCACAAATCTGATTTTCACAATCCTACCACTTCTGTAGACTCTTTCATATAACCATATCATAGCAATTTTTTTTCTGCTTTTGTGGGTGTAACCTTGCACAAGTATTTGTTTGTTACCATGTAAAACAAACCTTTGTTCAGCTATACACTGGCATTTTTAAGAGATGGTTGTTGATCAGAAAAAGACTTCTTTTCCTAATCTCTGGTTCTTTTCTGACAGTTAGGAGGATCAGTGTTTAGATTACTTCCAGAGGGGACAATTTCTGCAATGACTGGAAAATGTCAAGGGGTCATCTGAGAGTGCATTCACTGTTTGAGCCCAGCAGGAATGTGTTGAGTGGTTTTTGTTGGCTTTTGGTTTAGTTCTTCAAAACTTTTCTTTCATCAAGCTCATCACAACCTGTGAAAAATTAAGGTGTTGCAGGATGGTTAAAAATCGCTATGAACCCTAAGACTAACATGTTCATGAAGCTTAGTACTGGACAAACTGGGAGCTACTACACTTGAGCCTTAAACTGAAATACCCCCAAGGCCAATAGGAAGCTTTTCCAAATTACAGTTACCTTTGCATTCTGATTTTGCATCTGATACAGATGGCCCTACTGGTGAACTACCTTGGTCACTGAAGTGGCAATCAGTGTTTAAGTGAAGAGACATTGAGTAAAGGAGGCTGAGGTTGTTTTTTCAGTGGTATTACCTAAAAACTCTTTTTTTTTTCCCCCACCTTCATTCCAATTGATTAGTCTTCAGTGAGGGAATGGCACCATGGCAGTATTACACTTCATCCCTAGCCTGACTGGTGTGGCAAAAGAGTGAAAATAAAAGGTTCATAACAAAAGCTGCAGTTTTTTCTTTCCAAAGCAAAGAGAGAACAGAGGAAGGAAAGCTGTGAACTTGACTGATGCTTTTGCTGCCTACATACTTTGAAAACTGGGAGAGCCAGTGTTTTCTGCATAGTTTCAGATCCCTGAAGCAGACAAGTCTTGTTCAATGACGTGTTCACTGAGTCTTGTTCAATGATGTGAAGTTGGTCAGTTGCAAATGCAGAACTGGCATCATGTGCCCAGCCTTCTGGTGTGCCCAGAAATTTTCAGGATCCCCAGTGTAGAAAGAGGTGGTGATTAAAACTGAAAGCCTGAATGAAAGAATGCTGCTGCATGCTGCTTCCTCTTCATAAAAGCCTTTGAACACATACATATGCACATGCAGGGCTTGAATTGCCATAGAGAGTGTAAAGCTAGTAGTGAAGACCACAGATATCCAAGCTGTAGAAATTGGTGTAACTCACTGATATTTTTATTCTAATATTTATCTCAATAATTTCATACTACCTGGGAATTTGATCAGAAATCACTGTTATAGAATCCTGACAGGGTCATTTCCATATTTTAAGACGTGTAATAGATTACCTGTACAATATACCCTGTTTACAGAGTATAAAAAAGGAAGAAGTCTATTCTAGCTTACACTTTGCACTGTCCTGGTGAAATCTGGGAGAATACGGGTCATGTTCAAAAATGCCATCCATAGGGAATCCTATTTTTCTTTCATTTTGGTTTTACTGTTTCTCTCCAACAGGCAGCATTTTGTCTAAATGAAAGGCTATGCAGGAGATACCAGGAACCAATTTCCATGGCCCTGTTGGAATTCATGGTCAAAACTACTAGCTGTTAATAATGTGACTTGTATCTCAGTGGGATGTCCTAAGAAGTGGATTAGCATTGCTCTAAACATCATCAGGAATAAAAACCAGGAAACTCACTCTAGAAGAGAGTGCCAGTAGCTTAGTATAAACTCCCATAAAGAGCTTCAGGCAAGACTTGCTCTTAATAAATATACCAGTATTGAATCTGAGGGACTCTAAATTCAGTTTGCACGATTGCCAACACATGTTGAACTTCTTCCCAGGGCCTGGCACTGCTGTAACTTCCCTCCAAAGCAACAAAACAGTAGTGGGCTGGAGAAAAGCTTTAAATCTGGATTTAATTTCTGGCAAATGAAACTAGTATGTCTTTTTGAAAGCTTTCTCCTCTTATACCAAAGGACAAAGAAGTAAGAGTCTGATTGTTTCTCTATTAGTCTGGAGATTATTTTGTTTAGAATAAGGAAATGTGCTGTCCTTTATTTAAGGAGCTTCTTCAAAAGAAGAGAAAAATTGTCCAAGGGACCTCATGCTTTGAAGAAGCACACATTTTGGACTGCCAAAAAACCCCATACTTCTACATTGCTATGGCCAGTTTTTGGTTCAAGTGCACAAAGGAAGCATTTCCAAATAAGTAATTTCATTGTCCTGTGGTGTTGTTTGCCTGCTTATCCAGTGCATGCATTACTGTGGCTTCTAGACTATAATTTCAAATTGCATTTTTCATAGGGAAAGCATAATTCATGCTCTATTCTGTAAGGATTTTTGACATCAGAATAATACTTGTGGGTGGTGAAGCTGCAGGTGAATTACACAAGGCATGTGGAAGCCAGTAAAACCATTGCCTTAAATCACAACACCATGTATTTTGTAAATTCAGCATAGGAAAACTAGATTAAGAATGAATTTTGAAAAGTAAAATATTTGTGACTATTTCACATATCTTTCCATCTTAAGTAAGATATCCTAGCTGCTCTGGCTCCAGCAAGACAGAAAATCCCCACTTTGAATTCCTCAGTCTGGAGACATTGAAGAGTTAATGGCAGGTGCTCTGTGTTTGGTTAGGAAGCTTTCACATTCCCAAAATTTGGTAGCATTTAGGTGTGTATAAATGGAAGCAATTCTTGTAGGGCAATAATTAATTTTGCTCCACAGTGAATTGCATAAAGGTTGCTTTAAATTTTATGAAAGGCATTTTAAGTAATCTCTGATCTCCTTGCTGATCATCCTCAGCCCTACCTGTCAGTGTGGAATGGCAAGCTGTCCCCTTGACAGAAATCCTATGAAAGGACATCTGTGCTGTGTGACAATGTCATATGGAAGGATTACTGGTATAATAGACTTGAGTTTTGTTCTTGCTCAAACAGATGCATCTGTCAGTCAGGCTAAAAAAAAGGAACCATGTTTTACGGCAATAATTTTCACTTTGAAATTTCCATGTAAATACACTAATAAGAGGAACAAAAATTTAGAGGCAATTTCTTCCAAAAATATGGTTGATGTAGCTGTTGAAAAACAGCAGCAGTAACTGCACTTGGAGTATCACATGCATGATATTAACCAAATATGACAAGGAAATATTAGCACAACAGATATATTCTAGGCTGTATCTTGGACAGCTTCTAAGCACAGCTTGAAAAACTGTGTTTAAAAGATCACTTTCAAATATGGCATCTCCCCGTTTTTTTCCAAGCTATTTTTTCCTCCTTTTCTATTTCCCTTTCCTGATTTCCAAACCAATCATCTCTTTGGATCCTTCCTCTTTTATATATATATGTGTGTGTGTGTGTACATATTTTTGTGTATGCATGATTTTTTTTTTTTAATGAACTGAAGAGGAAAAAAAAATACTTTTACCACTAAGGAATTCTGTGATTTCTGAATTTTTTTGTCTATGCTAAAAATTTCATTTCAATAGTTACAATATCGCATGTCCCCAGGGAAGGATATGATGACTGTCTCATGCATATGAAGACCTTGTGTGTGGTAAAAGGCTGGTGTGTAGCCAGGTCTTTTGCTCAACTGAACTTAATACCAAGACCATAATATCAAGGAGCTGGATCCTTAGAAACATTCATATAAACACAGTGATAGTGGAAAACAGATGCCTCAGCATCTACTGCAGCTGAGAATGTTCTCCTTTTTTTGCGGGGGGATGAAAAAGAAAGTTTCCATGGTTTTAAGTTAGGCATTTTTTTGGTGAAGTATATCAAAGTTTGCCTCCAATAATCTGTAGCTGTTATTTATATCTGCCAAGGAGAGCTATAAATTCAGCCTTGACATGGTTTCAATAGTGTGAACCTCCAGATCTGCTCTAATCCCAAGATTAGATACTGAAGTGCTGCTTCAATTGTGCAGTATTATCACGTACTATCACTTGGCCCTGTTTCAAACTGTAGTTTTATTGACAATACTTTCAAAGCTGTGCTAAGTTGTGAGCACTCTGCTTTATCTAATGCTGCTTTTACAACTACAGCTAGTTATACTTTCTTGAAGGAAGCAGTGTGCTAATAATAATCACCAGACAAAACAATGATCTGTATTTAACCTTTTTTCATACACAAGACTCTGTTCTATTTGCAGAGCTTATTGCATCCTTAATTATTTAGACTGATTTTTCCTTATGCCCTCTTGTTACTGTCACTTCTACTTGGCCATTTCTTCAAAGCATCCTAAAAAGCTCTATATTTATATCATAGAAATGATCAGTCCAAATTTAACTCATGTTGTCGGGTGGCTATTCTGCCTTTCCCAAATGTCGTGATTCATTACTGCCTTCAGTCATAGGACTTTTCCACAAAGTGTTGTTATATGGGTCTGTTTCAATTCCTAGGCGTTGTATAAGGGTTACATGCAAAAAGATGAATAAAATAGCAGATGCATCCATTAAGCAAGGCAGACCAGAGAGCAAACTCACATTATATGTCCCTCCTGTGAAAGGGACGCATTAATAATTCATGTGCCATCTCTAGAGCAGAAAACTGCAGTTGGTTGAATCCTTTGGGATGCAAATGGACTAAGATGGATTTTGAAGACCTGCCTGGAAGAGACACAGTAAGAAAGCAACTGCTCATCCTAATGTCCAGTGTGAATGGCTGCCAAAACAGCTGCTGACAAAGCTGTGTTTATTTTGGGAAGGTCTGTTCGCTGTTGTGCTGCCAATGTGCTGAATAGGTTACAGGGAAAAGCAGTGCTGCTCGGTGTGGGGGATATGACACAGATGATCACTTCAAAAGAGAAATGTGGCTGCAGAACTGCTCCTTTGAAGCCTTGGTGGCAGCTCCATTTCTTTCTCTGTCACACACCTACATGGTTAACCTGGAGGAGGTCAGCAGTCACCTCTGCTGCTGCTCACTTGCCTCCTTTTTTCCTTTCTTCTATATCTGGTCTACAAGACTTCAGGGTAGGGACCACTGCCCATATTAAAGTAGAGACTGTTTAGCAATTAAAGATTACATTAATTTAAGATTAACTGGATCTGTGTTTTACACACCATCTGTGAATTAACAGCATGAAAATAGTGTTGAATACTGGGAAATCTTGAACCATCACTGCTGTTTTTATAACTCATCAGTAGGATGGAATATGGCCCTTAGACTTCATTCAGATGCTGAAGTCTGCACAGATGTATGTTTTGACAACAACAACAAAAGATTTCAACTGAAATGAAGAGTACTGATGCTGCATTTTCCTCTGTCAAATGTAGAAAAGTAAATACTGATTCAGAAAAATGACATTTAGACCTGAACCTCTGCCATGTTTTTAGAGGCGAGAAGTCTAAAACCATACAATGGTCACTAGCATTGTTATGCCTCTGCTCCACTCACAGTCAATTTGCATAATGTGATGTTCTTTTATTACAAGCTTAAGTTACAAGTAAATGCTTAGGAGCTAAACTTTTAAAATCATTATGTTTTCACTCTAGGTTACCACTCATTGACATTGATATATTGTTTCATGAGACTTCAAGACAGACGTTTTTCTCCTTAAACATGATAGCTGGAAGTATTTCTTTTTAATAATAGTTTAAACCCACAGCAGCAACTGAGAAGTCTGCTGTGTTCCTACATTTATCCTCTTTACTCTCCTACTTGATGACAACATTGTCAATAAGAATAACACCTTATGATGTACATCGGATTGGTTAGCATACTCAAGGCAAAACCAGTTTTATTCACCTGGTTTCCCTTTTCTTGTGGATAACTGAATTTATCATATTAGTGAATCTTAGTGAATCTTTCTGTATCCTTGAGTTTGCAATCCTACTGCTATGCTATTGCACCACAGAAAAAATTTGGTGCACTATCCTGTAAAAGCATTTCAGAGTAATTGATTCTGTTCAAAGAATCTATTCTACATTTTATATAAAGTTTGTTTAAAACAAAGTAACACAAAAAGAATATTTAAAATTACATCACTTATCAGCGAACAATATTCCTTTGCCTTATCAGTTTATATAGTATAAATCCTGTGAACACTTGTTTATACATTTACACCCAAATAAATGTAGAAAAGTCTTAGAGTCTTGAGCAGCCTGTTTTTACACATATCAAAGCACTCTTTTATGGGAAACATGGATGATAGCCAATAGCACAGCTTTCCTTCCCTTCATCTCATGGTTAGGGCATACAGTTATAATGCCTTACACCCATACTGGGATAAAAATGTTTTGTACAAAGAATGAGGATTTCCCTCTTAACATAAAGCCTGAATTTTGTGAGGAGTATAGGTGGCTTTCAGATCTGAGAGTTAGCCATCTATGAGGTATATATTGAGATTCATATATATATATATATTTGTTATTAAGTGAGCTTATGCACGTGTTTTTTTCTTTATGCCTGTGTTTAATTATACCCTTCAAATAGATGTTTTTGCTCCTTACTTACACTGCACTGTGTTTTGACCAGGCTTTCTGTGAGCTGTTCAAGATTGCCAGCTATGATACTCATCTGGTTTCAAGTTGATCTAGTTTACAGGTTTGAATTTACAGGACTTGACTGTCTAAGGATGTTATGCTATGTGAAACAAGTCATTTGATTTTGTTTGTTGTTGGAAAGATAACAGAAGATAACTGCATGACTAATACCTGTGGTTCAGAGACCTCAGGTACAAAAATTTCTGCAGAACACTGGCTGGCAGACAAAAAATACTCCTTGCAACCCAGACAATCTGATAGAGGTAGAGGTGCAACCTAATATCACTCCATTGTGGACTTCAACATTGAAAGGCAGTGTTTGATGGGAAAAGGTTTTGTCTGTGTTCTGCAGAATGCTTCTGCTGTGATCTGTTCTGGGGCTGAAAAGGCTGCAAACAAAAAGAGTATTTTCACAGGCAGAGCAGATGAGCTATGACTGCCCAGGAGATGACCTGTGCATAACCTTAAATGGCCTATATGATCATAATGACAGATACAGACAGCTGCAGTTACCTCAGAAAAGTTTATTTCTCTATCTCTGCTTTCCTGTAATGTAACAAACATCTACAGACTAGATCTGTTGTGATTCCATTAAGTTATACTGTGAAGGTGTAGTGGTACTATGGACTTACTGTAAAATTATTTTGGAATAAGTGGGACTAAAACATGTGTCTAAACCTAACCCCCTTATTTTTTTTTCTCAGTTGCTCTGTTATAATTATTGGGTTTTGTGTGATTTTGTTACTGCTGCAAGAACTCTCAGTGCAGTGTCTGTTCGAATGTGTCAGTTTAAACTGTGGTAGGTATAAAAGTGTCGTGGATGGAGCAGAACAGCTGGAGAGCTCATGAGAAATTTTCTTAAATACTCAAGTCTATTAAGAGTTTGATAAGGTAACATTGCTAGTTGAGTAAAATAATAAAGCTGAAGAGTCTTACAAAAGAATTACTGTTACTACATCAAATTAAAAAATAGGAGTTTGCATCAGGTTTCCAAGGGGAAAACAGGAGTACAGGCCTCTGTACTGGCATGATGAAAAGGACTGTCAAGGAGAAGCTTTTTGCTACAGAGGAAGAAGGCAGGAATGAAGTCAGACTTGCAATAGCGTGTTTTCCTGAGAGACTTGGGGAAGTGGCCTGAAGTGGGGATTATGAGCCAAAGCTGAGAGAGAGATAAGGAAAGGATAAAAGAGTATGTGTGTGTGTCTGTGTGCATGTAGCACAGAGGATTGGAAAGAGAACTGAGCACTAATTTCCTGCTCACAGTCTTTGGCAGTCTTGTTTTGAGAAAACCCAGTACAGAGGTGCTACCAGAGTAAAACAATGCCAAACTGCTATGCCTAAAGGGAACAAGCAATTGCTGAAGTAAATCTCTCCCCTTTATCAGTTAGAGTCACTAAAAAATAAGACATTTTATAGCTGGATGTAGTGCAAAGGACTTAATGTAGGGCCCATGTGACTGAATTTCACGAAGTAACATGGGTATCAAAAGCACTGTCTGTAATAAGGACTCATTAAAGAAAGGCCTTTGGCTTAAAAATCATATTTTGTGAAGGGATGCTGGAAATTTCTAGTTACATCCTGAAACAATAGAAATAACAGCAACATGAGGTTCTGAGAAGGGAAGTAATGAGCTTCACCATAATTCCACTGAAGCTCTAACAAGCATGTGAGCATTGCAGGCTATGTGGCCAACCTTCATAGGATTGTTCTTAATTAGAGCAGTAGATCTGCAAGCTCAGTGCCAGCCAGATCAGTGTATCCCAAAAGAACACAACACGGTAAAACACAATAGCCTTAGAAGAATGGATCTGCATGGCTGGAAAAGCAATATTAGCTCAACCAGTCATTAGATATATCATATGGCTAAGAATAGCTCCATCATCATCATTCTGTCAGCATGTGAAAGGATAGGATTTCACAAGGTCACACAAGAACTGCAGTCAGAAAAAAATAAAAGCAGCTTAAACAAGAAACACCAATGCAATAATCTTTCAGAGCACATAGCAAGATTTCTACCTTCTGGGGAAAATTTTCTTTTTATTTTGTTGTTATACTCCATCATGAATACAATATACAGTTAGAAATTACTATAAGCCTCTGCTGCAAGGGTTGTCTACAGGAGGGATGCTTTGTTGGCTTTTAGAGACAGCCTCAGACGACACCCTTGTAGTGTATAGCAGCTCTCTGGGCTACCCCCCGCTTCTGCCAGGCCTCCCTTTGACCTCTTTTCAAGGACACACCCTGACACAGCGCAGATGCATCATTTCCTTTTGCTAGCATTGTAGATCCACTTCCTGCACATGCAAGTGCCTGTAAATGATGACGGCACGGGAATCCTATCATTAAATTTTGTGTGAAACTGAAACTAGAAACGGCTGATACGAGGTTGCAATGGTTTTTAATTCTTGCTCATGTCACCAGGTTGGAGCATCTTTTGCCAAATCCCTCAATAGCCACGTTCCTCCTTCTGCTTACCCTTTCTCAGTAACAAAGATACTGAAGAGAAAAGAGATCAGAGCTGATTTGCTCTGGCTTGTTTCTTCTCTCCATTGAAAGGGAGCTTTCTAACTTACCTTCCTCTTTTACTTATTCCTGCCCCTGAGCAGCCTGGGAACTTAAAATGACATTCATCAATTCCCGCCATTTAAAAAGTATTATGAAACTCTGCTTGAGAGGAAAAGGTGGTTGGTTTGGTTTAGTTTGGGAGGTTTTTTGTTACTCTGAATTTCTCCTATCAGTAAAAGCAGTAAACTAAAAGAACTTTGAATGTGGTGAAGTAGAATGCCATTTTGAGTTTTCTGTAGCTGTTTAGGTGTTGGTTACCTACAATTCCTCTAAAAATATGATTAACTTATGAGCTTCATGCTACAAGCTTTGGAATCCAGCTATGACTTTTAATGGCATTTC
Organism: Machaerirhynchus nigripectus; assembly: GCA_013397975.1. NCBI lineage: Eukaryota > Metazoa > Chordata > Aves > Passeriformes > Dicruridae > Machaerirhynchus > Machaerirhynchus nigripectus. Next base: position 535,632 of record VZRQ01003935.1, on the reverse strand, counting down.
TTCCTCAGAGATATAATTATGTAATGGTACCTCTTCTGTTTTACTTTTCAAAGTCTCCGTCAGGCTACATGGCTTTTTAGGCTTTGGTCCATAATTTCAGTTCAGTATAATTTCAGAAATTACAAATTGATTTAGAGACTCCAATACCCATCTGTATATTTTTAAGTGTTTACTAGCTGAAGTCTGAGTGCTGTAACACAGTAAGTAACCTACTTACCCTTTAACTTTATTGCTTAAAAAAATGGCTAGTGCTCCAGTTTGTGGGATGTTGCATAACATGAAACTGCCATGTATGATTTATAACATTGACATCACAGTCTGGTTAATGTCAGTCCTGGACTGCTGCTTTATATCAGCAACTATCAAGCTTATTCCTTATCAATAAATAAGAAACGTCAAATAGTTTCTTTTAGCTTTCTTGAAAAATGCTGTGCTGGTTTTTATTTTGAACTATAGGTATTAATATGATTATCTGTTATATTAGTCAGGGAATGAAGAAAAACAAGGGAAATTACTGTTTTCATAGTGTTTATTCTCATTGGCAAGACCTCTTTTGCTTTTCTGCCCCCACATAGCTTCATTTGAGGCTGAATTCATTCCACAAAGACGTGAGGACTCCTTGAAGGTGGCTTGTATTTTTCCAGTTCATTAAATTATCCTGTGTCAATTTGACCTTCTGCACAACTTAAAGCAGATATTGGAGCCTTACAGAGTCAGGCTTTGGAGTGAAAGATGGTCCATTTTCCTCCCATCTTAGAAAGCTCTTCCTGCAGCCAACTTTGCACCTGTAAACATGCCCTGGGTTCTTTGGAGGCAAGCAGGGGAAAGACTTCCTTGTGGCCAGATGCTGGGTTAGCACATCATCAATTCAGCTTCAATTCGTGACAAACAGAGGTGCAAGATGAGCTGGGCTTGAAGGAGCCCCTCTTAGCCCAGCCATGGCGGTGGCTGTGGGGTGGCATCCTGACATCTGGTATCTGCCCGTGTGCTCACAGGCACTTACTGATGTTATACATGTTCCTGCTCCGATGTCAGCAGGGCTCTTCTCATAATACACTTTCATGGACAGGGTCTTTGCTTCTCTCTTATCTGTGTGTTTGTCTAAAGCTTTGCTGGTATTGGGAGAGAAAAAGTCACTTTAGGGATGAAGGAAAGATTCTTGTACAAATTAAAAAATTGATTTGGGCCTCCTAAAGTTCTCATAAGGTTTATTTTTACATAAAACAAATTACACTTATTTAGTTAAATTATGCTGGAACTTTTCACTATTGGCCGAGTAGTTAATAATAATGTCCTCATTTTTAATTAGTTTACTGCAAGAATTTTTTATGTTAGAGCAATGGCATGGTATTCATGGTGTCATTTCAATTACTATTTTGATTTGGACTAAGATCCTTACACTGGGCTATGGTCAAAGGTCCTCTTGTAAGTCTGGTTATATCTTGAACCTCATTTTTTCTTTTTTTTTTCCTTGAAGTTCTTTGAGGGAGCTTCTCTCTGATACTTCTTTCCGAGAAAATTCACAGTTTTTCAAACAAAATTTGCTGGTACAACAAAGATTATCCTGTTGTCAAAGATAAGGACATTAAATGTGTTATTGTAAGTGGGAGAGGTTGGTAGAGCTTTGCAGAACAAAAGTTATCCCCAAACCCTCACAACATCCAGTGAATCTTCTTCTTGAATTCATGCCACCTAGTTTGTAACTGCAGCTTTTTTTCTGAAATTCAGTGTGAAATTACATGGTGAAAGGTAATCGTTTTTCTCAGTCTTTTGGGTTCAATGAGGTGTAATATGAAACACAGGACTTGAAAGACTGGCTTTAGTCACATAATGTAGACTTCTGAATATGTGCAAATTTTCACCTATTTGGACTGTATTGTAAGATCACTTTTTGTGGTTATATTGTCTCATAGTATCTTTTTATTTACGTAATGCTCGACCTTCTAAATGTGAGAACATGAGAACCTAAGTTATCAGGGCTTTTTAATGGGGTTCTGTGGTTCAAATGTGATTTTTGTTCAGCACCAGAACACAGTTCAAAATTTCATAACAAGAGAAGGGAAATCCAAAGAACTCAAACTGCTGAGAGGATGGGAAAGCAAAGAAGGGGTGTGGAAAAAGAAGATGGCTTGATTTGGGGGAGGTAGGCCCTGAGTCATCTGTCCTGGCTGAGCCTGCTTTGGGCTGGGGGATTAGAGTACAGACCTCCAGAATTGCTTTTCAGCCTCAGATACTCTGTGATTTGCTGTCCAATTCTGCCCAATGTGAATGCAGGGTGTCAAAACCTGCTAAGTGATTCCATTGTGCTTTGTTTTTCATTGGTGTTTCCATCAGTGAATCAGTCACTGACAAACTATCTCTCAACAGAATTCATCCAACAATTTGGATGAGGGTATAGGAATGATTCCTAGAGGTCTATGTATTGTTTCTGCTGCTATTGTTCTGCTGCATTAGTTAACTGTACTGCACTATGCCCTGCTACCTTCTGATTACGCATGTTCCTTCAGATTAATGATTAGAGAGCTTTCTGGATACTGTGAAGAATCAGTGTGCTTTCAAACAGGCAACATGGTCCTTGAATAAAGGACAGAACCAATCTGCCCTATTATTCGCTGGTACTCCCTGTTTATTGTTTGACCAACTTCAGTGTGAGAGGGTTTTATAATGTGATGGGCTAGATCACTAATTAGATTATAATATAAAAGATCATGAGACTACATTATGCATCTGGATATATTTATGGTAGACCATAGATCTGTCAATGTGAACTCAGATACTTGCAGAAGCCTCTGCAGAACAGCAGTTATGTCAAATTTTCTTCCCGGATTGGAGTCTTGTAATTTATTCAGCTAATAAGAAGCATGGAGATTGTGTGAGTAAAACATGTAAAACTAATGGGCTTGATGCTTTTAGGTTTGTACAGAAAAACAGGAATTAAAATAGAAAATCTGTCCTATGTCTTCTTGCATGGTGTTAGTGTTTCTCCACGCATAGGGATGTCACTACATGGTTAGGTAAGCTGTGAATGTATGAAGTATCAGCTATGGTATGTTAGCTTCCCCACATGCACACATAATAATGGAATTAGTTCCAGGTCAGAGGGATTATCCCACTTTCAAAACAGAGTGAAGAGTGCTGCAGAGAGCTGCCTTCACAGGAAATGTGTATGTATTGCTGACAACATGGGCAAGTCACACTGAATTCCTGCGGAGTTCCTCCTGGAAACAAAGGCTTAGAGAATAGGCTCTTTGCAGCAAAAGAACTGTTTTTTCCTGTGAATTAGAGGGAGCATCTAGCAAAGATTTGCATGCCATTGACTGCTCACCTTTTTCGTTTTACTCTTCCTGAGTTATGCTTCTATGATTTTTGTCATGTATACACAACTATTGTATCTCACGTACATATCGGCAGTAAAATAATTTCATTCAGAAGCCTTTCACAGTGCAAGATTCCTGGAGTTGGCTGTGAGATTAGAGCATTACCTACAAATGTGTGCTTTACTGTCACTGGTAATAATATGCAAGCATGGCTTAAAACTGAAAGCAAACATTCAGAAATTATCCAGTAGATACAGACTAAAGCTAGTTACTCAAGTTGATCTTCATTTATTTGTATGAAAAAATTTCTTAGAGCTTCATTTTTCAGCAATAAAGAAGGGAAATATATGTGTGTATAGCTAAATACATATTTAAAACATATATATTTAAATTTTGTGTATCTATATATGGCATTCTTATATATGAAAGCCATGTATCTAGATAACAATATATGTATCACTCAAATATGAAAAAGGTCAAAACAAATGTAAATATAAATCTGAACTGCTTGTCCACCCTTTAGTATGAGAGATTAGTTCAAAATCAGTGTTAAAACCTGTCTGAATTTCATGCTGGCTTTGTAAGGATGTCTGTGACTAGGAGATGATGCGAAGCAGTGCAGAATCAGACTCCTGGTAGTATTTCGTTTGACTGGTTTTTAGTCTTTCCATGATACTCCTTGTCATTCCTGTTGTCATTCACAGTTTCCACCTTCAAAGCACAGGTCATTTAGACTGGCTGTGTCTTGTCGCCTAAAAGCCATATTCTAATAATAAACCTCCATCCCATAGCAGTCTCTTTCTCTGATGAGACTGAAATACTCATTTACAGATTTCACCAAACCTGTTTGATTCATGGGGGGCTGTGACCTGGCAGTGAAATGTTTGACAAAGGACATAATTCATTCAAGAGCCCATGTAGCTTTTATTTAGAAATGCTTGGTTTTAAAAGGAATTAAAAGGAGCAACCTTCCTAAATCATTTTTAAAGTACCCCATGATGCACTGCTTTTTTAACATACAGAAAAACCTTGATTTTTGTTTATATGCTAACTTCATTAGTTTGTCCAGAAAAAAAGTCAGGCTGCTTCTCTAAATTTGATGTATCAGCAACCTCCAGCACAAATAGAATTCACTAATTTTTTTCAGCCCAAACTGAAACTTGAAAATTTTCTTGTATTCTTTATTGACTGTATTTTTTTTAATAGTGTATTCCTATTTAAATAATAAATTCTAAGTATTACACAGTTTACTGGCACAAATACACTAAAGCCATTGGCAGGACTTGTTTGTGTGAGATAGTTCACATGACACCAGCAACTTTCCTTATCTGGATACTTTGTGAAGCTAGCCAGATTCTCAGAGCAAAATCAGCAAAAATGACAAGTCTACACAAAGATAATGTTACCACTCCCACATCTGGCATTTTAATAGATATGTAAATGGTGAATTGAAAAAAAAACTACACTCTGAAATAAATTCATTCACCTAAAGAAATGAGTTGTAATAAACCCTTAGGAATGAGAGAGAAAGAGAGGTTGTGCATCACCTCATTAAAAGTAATATCGCTTATTAACTCAGATCTCAATTGCATTATAAGAAAATTTGTTGCCAGTTAGATAATATTAATTGTCAGGTCTGAATCAGTTGATCTTTTACATTTAGAGATGTTTCACAACAGACTTAACAAAGTAGTATTTCACAGCCGTTTTTTTTCAAATGTGAATAAAAGCCTGTGCAGAGGAAGGATGACCTTTTTATCTTTGTAGTGAAAAAGCTCATAGATTTATTTTTGGACATGATGCATATGGTAAAGTAGCCGAAAATTTTCCCCAAGTGCCAGGTTGTGCATGGTTCTGAGGCAGAAGGAAGAATTTTGTTAAAGGAAATACTGTGGTGAATGCATGAAACACTTTACTATAATAAAGACGAGGGGGAGGGTGAAGGGAGGAGAGAGAGAGAAATGTACAGCTAAATGTCTCTGTCTCCTAAACACTCACAGAAGTGCTGTTTGAAATTGAGCAGGAATGGGCAAGCCCCACATTCCTCCTGTGGTCATAGAGCTTCCCACTCTTCTAATGCACTCCAGTAGACTTCCAGAGTTCAGCTGCCACTGCAGAGCTCACATCTGGTATGGGGAGCATGCTTTAATAATCCTAGAAATAATTTAGAAATACCTACTTGTCTTGGAAGCAGTTCTCCTTTGAGACAGGAGGCCATAGTGACCTACAGTGAGGCCCTGCAGTGCTCCACGATCGATTTTCAGTGCACAAGTGCCGTGTCAGACATGTTGCAGCTACTGTGCATCCCCTGTGCACTTGTGGGGGAGTTCCGAATTCCAGTTCTTAAACCTGTAGGTTGCCAAGCAGGATTGTTCTCCAGGAGCAATCCTTCTGTTCTCCAGTCCTGGAGGTGCTGGGTTCCGTGTTTGTACAGAAAGCTGATCTGCAGTGAACCCAGACTCCACCTACGGTGTTCAGCGATTTGCATGCCTGTGTGCTCATATGCTAATTTGGGGGTGTATCATAGAATTATAGAATGGCTTGTGTTGGAAGGGTCCTTAAAGATCAGCTGGACGCAGCACTCCAGGTGGGGTGTCATGGGAGCTGAGCAGAGGGGGAGCCCTTGCCCACACTGCTCTGGATGCAGCCCAGGACGCAGCTGGCTTCCTGGGCCACGAGCACACACTGCTGGGGCAGGTTGAGCTTCTTGTCAAACAACACCCTTAGGTCTTCCCCCAAGTGCACGTGTAAGGTCTAATTTATGCTTGAGTATTGCAGACAATAAGATTCTTTTTGGCTTCCTAATTTCTCACTGAAGTCAATGAAGGTCTGACTCTCCCCACGCTGAACAAAACTTCAGGTTAGCTCAAAACTATGCTAGGAAGTTTCATTTCTAGGAGGGGAAGTAGAACCACATTCTGTCCAGGTTCCCTGGAGTTCCTCAGTCACCAGCTGAGACCTGGACATCTGTAAATCAAAATTATATTCTTATTAGTATTTTCATGTTTGTTCTTCTGGTTTGTACACTTAAGCTGAAGATGAAATACTGAATAAAAACATTCTTCCCATGCATAGCTGAGAACCAATTACTTAATACTTTTTTTTTATTATTAATTCCTGATCAAATCACAAAATACCTGATTCAAAGATAGATTCAGTTTTTTCTGGCCTAAATCTGGAGATTTTTAAGGTATATGTTTTGTTTTATGCCTGCCTATGATAAAAACGCAGATTTTAGTAGGCATCTAAATTCAATGAATAATAAAGATTTTAGCAGAAGAAAAGTGTATTGTGCAATCTAAAATTACTGTCCCATATTCTTCCACAGATCTTCCACCAGAATCAGTGGAGCTTCTTAAGTACAATTGAAGAAAACGGAACTGATTCTTAACTTATAAAATCAGAAATCTTAATATATTTTGTCTGATTTAGCAAGTAGGTTAAAAAAAGAAAAATCAGGACTGTCCTTTTCAGGTTTGTTAAAAAACTTCTGGCTACTGAGCCAGAGCAGTCTTTCAAAAAAGCTTCTGACAGGCTTATGGTACTTATGATGAAAACAAATAAAAAAGTTTTGCAAGGCCTAAAAGGCAGGGTGGCAAGTTTTTACAGGATTAGACCCTAAATTAGAATGATTCCACATTTAAGAAAGAATACATCTGGTAGACAGAAAAAAACCCTGCATATATATTTACCCAGGAAGACATAAATGGAGCTTGAGATTATTTGTAGGCCAGTGACGGAGAGTTGGAAGTATGAAGGTTTGGCTTTCCTTTATACTTAGAATGAGACAGTTCAGAATGGACTGCTGAATTGAGCTAGTGAAAAGTATGCATTCAAACCTCCCGTGTGCCAAGGGGAGGAAGGAATTTTGTTGGCTGACTTGCTGAACAACAGGGCCATAGCTGCACCTGTGGGACGCTTTCATGAGGGGTGCGAGAATGGCTGTGGTATGTACATCACAGCTCAGGACACATGGAAGCAGCATGCTGAAAGCATGGCTTGCACTTGTTCAGTGAAATTAGACCTGTCTCAAGCTGTCTGAGGGTAATTTAGGAGAAACTGTGATCCTTCAGAACCTGTGGATTTGGATTTCTGCTGGAATCTTGTCTGGTAAAGATTTAAACTTGATAAGGAGCCAGAGCACAGTCCTTAAACCTTCTTCTTTCTCCAAATCGGAGTGGAGACTTGGCTTTGTTACATATCAAGGTCATTTTTCTACTGCCAATGTGCACTGATGTGAGAACTGCACAGTCAGGTCATTGCCCACTGGATGGCCTTTGTGCAGTGGAATTTTCCTCCAAAATGGTTTCACAGGAAAACAGATGATGCCTCTCTAGAAGCTCATTCTGTGTGACTCTTTCTATTATTGTCACCTGTAGCTTGGTATTTGTAGTTTTAAGTGGCCTGGAGAGGACTGCTGGAGAAAGGGTCAGACTGAGAGTTAATGTCACTCATAGGTAATTATATTGTTACATGTGCTTATAATTCTTACCTTTTCAGATATTAAAAAACAAACAAAAAAAAAAACAACCCCTAAAATGTCTTAGTCTCCTCCAAATTAAACTGGATAAAAGGCTAATTTCACTGAGTTGTATAAAAAGAGGAAAATATATGGGGTTTTATACACTTTCTGTCATCAGTACTGGTTGAGAAATTATTCCGCTATTCATCTCAGCTTTTTCTTTATCTAGCACCTTTAAATCAATGACCTATACCTACAGAAATCACTTGTATCCTCTGGCAGATAACAAGACTTTCTTTATTGTGCTGCATCAAATCACAATTATTTAAATTCTTACCACGAGTCTCTCATGTCTATGTATAACTTCATTAAAAATTTGTTACCAGGAAAAGAACCAAAAATTCTCAAGAAATGTGTTTGCAATAGATAACTTCTGTTGAACTCTATCACTTACTGTAGTTCAAAACTGCGTAAAAGAATCATAATTTATGACTGTCCATGATGTGAATCAGAACAGAAAGTTGTATTATTCAGCCATTCAGCATTAAAAGTTATTACACTTTGTGTATTTTTCATGCTGAAACATTGTAAGGCTGTCTCCATTAATTGCGGCAAACAGTGCTTGACTTCCATTGTTTGGAGAGAATGGTACCACCTGAAATTCAGTATGATAAATTAGTCTCATCTTAAGGACTCTGTTTAATGATCCATGTATTTAGAGATGCAGTATGTAATTTCAGGAGGAAATTCTTAGAGGTTTTTGTTCTAAAAGAGAAAAATTCTAGGAATAAAGACTAAATTGATCTCAGATGATAAGAGCTCAAGCCCATGAGTAAATATACATACACATGATTTTTATAACTTGCATGCTGCTACAGGATACAGAATCATTTAATGCCAATTTGGGGAGAAACCTGACTATTTTAATAAAAAGACTGCTTTATGTGTTAGATTGACAGATCTGAAATTCTTCTGTTTGTATTCTGAATTATTAATGTGAGTATATAGAAACTAATCCCACATCCTTGCTCATGTAGAAGAGGTCTCTGTGTTATGCTGCTATGTTTAAATGACTTCTCGTTAACAAAGCGTTATTTTGATTACCTATTCTGTTAGATGATTTTGTCCCTTATTTTTCTCTGCTTCAGTGCTTTCTGTGCTGCTATTTTGTAGCTTTTAGTTATCCTTTCAGGACAACTGCCTTTGCAGCTACCATTCTGCAGTTACAAAATCCATCATAAAAGCTAACATGCATTTAAAATACAAACATACAATGCTAGATGAAAGGATTGTGAAATAGATAAACAGAGGCAGATGGTGCAGATTTAATTAATAAAAAATACAAACAGGAAAATAAATCTGTTGCATTGATTTAATGCCTAATTTAATTAAGAAAAAAATCTTGGAGTTTAGTTATTGCCAGGAAATTGTATACTATGTTGTTTCTGTTTGAGGAGAAATGTTTTGTATAAACTTTATATCATTTTATTTTTGAAGAACCTGGCACATTCTGACTGAATTCCAAGAAATTTTGCCCATTGCAAGGGACAAAATTCAAGAGAAAGCAAGGAATGAGGCTTAGGTTGCCAGGTCAAATGTACAGAGCTGGGGTCTGCGGTTTAGCTCTCAAGTACCAGGTTAATGCCTTATCTGTCATGCTGCTGACTCTTTAACTAGTGGCTCTTATGCCCAGTTTGACCAGAATTTTAGCATCATACTAAGGAACCCTCACAATGAAAATGTTTTTTAAGTTAGTGGATAAATATACTGAGCACAGGGTTGTTTATTAGCTATATTCACAAATGACTAGAACTGGTTAAAAGATGTTAAAAACAAAAAAATTGGAAAGGCGTCAAGCGAAAAAAAAAATGTAGTTCTTGACTCATTGCTTGGGATTTTGTTATTTATTGCTGCTTTCTTTTTGCAAGTAAAAATTTGAGGACTGGATATGCATAAAGCACTGATATGGCATCAGCAACAATACGGCTTGTACAAGTTCAAAATCATTTAACCCATAAGGAATAGTTTGATTTTGAAATTTAGTGAATTCTCTAAACTGATAAATAAGATCCTATTCTAAGGGATATATTCTCTGGAGATAGTGTATTGTTGGTTCTACTACAGTATTGGAGTTTATCTTGTGAGATTTTTCTCCGTTGCTCATACCTGCACAGTGTCGTAAGAGACCAATATTGTAACTGAGTCAGTTTTTGTTTCATGCAGGACTTCACTGACCATAAAACAAAAATAAGAGAGAGAACATCTTGGGATCACATAGGAGATGAGTCTGTGGAATGAAAACCACAATAAATTCAGGTTGCATTTGTTGGGAAGTTCTGAACTATTCATTTGGGGAAAGATTAATAAGGAGATAAGTGTGTGACTATGCTTGTGGTTTCAGAATTATATCATTGTTTAGGGTGCTTTAGCTTTCTGAAAAAGAGCTTAACATTGACAGCTCCAAACAGAAGAAAACAAAGAGAAATAGTTCTGTTATTGTTGAATCAAAGACATCTTACTGCTTTTTCCTCAATAAATTAAAAAATTATTTTAAGTCAAGCTAAGATTAATTTCCTTTTTATTGCCTCTTTTAGTCAGAGTAGAAAAAAAATCAGCTGTTTTTAGACTCTCTTCAGTGTGTCACACAGGCCATTGGAGGCTGGCAAGAAAGACATCAGCTCACATGCAGCTTTGCTATACTAAAATCTACTAAAACAGCTCCCCTGCTTACTCTCAAGGGCCTGGGAGTGACATGGGGACATCAGCCCTGTCTGACCCAGGTCACAAGCAAGCTCCACTTGCAGGATGCCCTGCAGACAGTGTGGGGTCACGGGGCTGGAGGGATGAAGGTGTGGAGGGGTGACGTCTCCAGCCTCCAGTCATCCAGCTGCTCATGGTTTTTCAAGCACTGGTTATGTTGATTGAGAGCAGTCCCAGGGTGACAGCATCATTCTTATCAATCTGCTTTCTGCTTCCATCTGCCACACAGAAAGGGCTGGAGCTGCTTTCCTTGAGTTGCTGATGTCTCGTCACCACCGTCAGTCTGTGTTCCTGGCTGGGTGAGGGCAGATTGCTGGCTCTGGCAGCATTTTTAGGAGGGCATGTGTTCCCTGCTTCTTCCTCCTTCAGCTACATATCCTCTGTTTGTCTGTGTGTGTGTATGTGCAAGAAGAGGTTGAGATCTTCTCCTTGGCTTATGTTTAAGTACCCTATGATTTGATAGGTAAATAATTTTGTAAAATCACTATTTAAAAGTTCAATAGTCCTCTCACAACTTTATTTAAATGATTTTATCACTATCAGAATACCATTCTGGTCCAATCTATAGCCATCAGGAAACTAAATCTTTTTTTGTCTAACAGCTACTAGGAATTAGTGTTGTAGAACAGGCCAAGTAACTCAAAATACTTCAAGTATTATAGAAAGTGCTTTCCACTACTAATGTTCCATATGGGTTTTCTGTTGCTTTTATATTCCTTTCCAATGTTTAATACATTGTCTGTTACTCATTCTATATAAAAAGAAAAAGAAATACAAAAATTCTCTTTTCATCTGCCACATTTAAAAGTATATATGAAGAAAATCTCCCTTGTGGTGTTCTACTGGTTTATATTGGAATCATAGTCCTGTAGTATAGGTACTGATTATTATCAGGTTATGGAACAAAATATAAAGTAGAAGAATAATTTGGGTTTTCTGCTGAGCTGAAAGAAGTGGCATTAATATCTTTCCACTAGGATTTGTTCTTGTTTACTGAAGCAAAATAAATTTCAGAAACTGAACCAAAAATCTAAATTAGGATGACTTAAAAGGAACTAAAAGAGTTGCTAAAATAATGCTGAAAACATTTTATTCTGGTATTTTCTATTTCTTTTTACTGCATTTAAATGTAATAGTACTTTATCATTTGTCATGTAGGAGATGAGGAATGCAGTGTGGTCATTTGTGCAGATATTTACAGAACAATATACATATGGGAGTGAACCTTACTTGCCACCTTCTACATAAGCTGATGTTCATTTAGCAATCTTCATAGTATAAACTGCTCGCAAGAAGACTCACACTCCTCATCTATAGCATTCTTAAAAATTTGTCTTGCTGTCAGACTGTTTTAGGTTTTTAATAGGTGTACAAAATCTTACAGACTTGTAAATCTCCTAAAACATTCACATGAATAATGCAGAAGGTAAAATTCACATGGGTGAGAAGTTCCACAGATAAGAGACCATCTACTAAAAAAGCGTGTGGTTGCCCTGTGAGTGCAATTGGAGTTGTAAACATTATCTGGTAAAAGTGAGGTTTCCTGGGGCTGCAGTAAGTAAAGCCTGTTACATCTTCTGGTATTAATCATAATAAGTGTTTTATCTTTGGCTGTCATGTTTAGTTTCTGCATGCAATTTACCTCTCAGGCAAGCTGTTCACGGTATCGGCCAAGCTTATCTCTGAACTTATGGTCTTCAAGTACCTAAATGTATTTCCACCAGAGTTCCCACAGTTAATGTGACAAAAGCCAACATAAGTGCTATTTTAAAACCACACTGCATCCCTCTACAGAAAAATAGTGTTGCTTGTATTCTGATCACTCCTATCATATAAAGCTTAACTGCCTTTACTAGACCTACACTCTACTGCAATTTTATTATGACCTGTTTTCAGATTGACTTTCTATACACACATATTTTATCTTGACTCCAATGTCCCTCACACATGTTATCTCCTATCCTCCAAAGTGCCTTTACTGCCACAGGACTTCCACATACAAAGCAGGTTATTATCTGTCTGTCTCCAGAGGCATGTTTAGCAGGATGCAAAAGCACAAAGGAAACACATGATCCCTGTCCCAAAAAGCCTACAAAAACAAAAAAAAAATCAGATTGCTTCAGGAGATCCAGCAATAGATCTCTGAGAAGAAGGAAGATGAAGAAAATGCCTTGAACAGTTTTTGTGAGTAGCTCTATTTGCATGATGATTCCAAAATGATACGGAGAAAGTGGTCAAAGATTTGACAGCTCTTAATATTCTACTCTGCATGACCCTATCTCACTGCAATACTCCCATGATCTGCTAATAATCCTTTATAATTAAGCTTCCAGCCTAATATTAAAATGTAATCCACATGAACACTAGTCAGAGCATACAGCAAGAAGTGCAGTGGTTGCCACTTTGAGTTATGCATGGCAGGCACTATGCAGTTTTAATTTAAAAGCTTTAAAACATTTGGCCCTTGATGTAAAGACAAATTAAGTTTCACTTCTGGTATACACAAATACAGTACAACACATCTAGTTCAGACCTGCTGCAGTGACACTTTGCCTGCCCAATGCTTGCCAAAAGAATATGGAAACATTGCTTCTGTGAAAATGGAGACTGTGCTTGAGAGCTACCTTGACATTTACACAGAGCATGAATGCCAAACTGATTTTGTAGCAGCCCATAACATAAATATCCCAGCTTCATCGTTGGTAAAATTCTAATTTGGCCCTCTGGATTGGGTTTTATGTACAGTCTATAGGAGTGTGTCATAGTAATCACCACTGTTTTCTCTTTGCACTGTAAGTGTGAGAACTCAGCTGAAGTTAGTGTTACAATTAATGTAACAAGATGCAATGATTTACTCTATTCCATTTCCACTTGTTATGGCAGACTCTATGGTTTCTTATACCCTTAAAAGACTTTGTAATTAGTTTTCACTGGTGTGACTAGGATATTTTGCACATTAACTTTCCTCTTCTTATTCCCTTACACCCTTACATCAGAAATCTTTCCATAAAAATATTTGTATTCCAAACAATTTACTTTTTGCTCTGAAAAAGAAAAAAAGAAAAAAAAAAACAAACCCACACAAAAAACAAAAACCCAGTCCAACATACTTGACTAGTGTAAGAGAAACAACTTTTTCAGAATATTTGGATGTGTCACTGCCTTTAGTCTAAAAGATTTTTAAGCTAAATATTACCATGAGACTGGAGAAGACAAAGTGGAAACTCACCTGCAGCATTAAGCACCCAGAAGAGTTCAAGGAAAAGTGCAGTGGGAATACTAGTTCATACTAATTTTTTTATTGGCTTTTTCAAATAGAAAAGGGCAGTTTTAGCTTTTGTGAGTTAAGCTATTGTAAGCCTATTTTGAACCATGGAACACACAGTTTTTCCATCTGAATAATACAGGAAAAGACTGTAGCTGAAAATGTTGATAGCATTTCTCATTTCTTTCATGAAGCTTTGCTGATGAGCTACGAATGTTTTCCACTGATTGCATATGGTGGAATTCTAAACATCTAATTAGTGTCCGGAGAGCTGACTAAGAGTTGCCAGTGACATTAATATCTAATATATATTGCTTTAATTAGCCAAATCCGTAGGTCAACATTAACACCAATTTTCCAGTCCTGGAATACTTCATTACAGAATTTGACACTCCAGCTGCCAGGCAGCCTCCATGAATGGCCAGGGCAAACTGAGGCAAGAGTGTGAAGGGCATGGGAATGGATATTGCTTTGAGCAGAAAGACGGGTTGCCAAACATTGTCTACGTGTCATTGTAGAGTGGAATTGCTTTCCAATTTTGGAAGGAACAAGTTGTGACAAGAGAAGCTCAATGGTGAGATTGCCAGAAAGGGTGGAAAGGACATTTCAGAATAGAAAGGCACAACAGAGACCACTTGCAGGAGCTATTGAGGGCAGTTTTAGTGCTTTAAAGTCACTGTTACTTTTGTTATAATCCAGTTTCCTTTGGCTTCCAAGAATAATGGTATTCTTTACTGTCTTTTAGCACTATCTTTTTTGTTTTATTTTTTTAAGGTTTATTATTTTCTTTGCAAGATGAAGAGAAAAAGGGCCCATGGAAGGAAAGAGCAAGTATACAAAAGACCAACTTACTTCCTTAAGCATGTTACACTCTTGAATGTTACATTAAGATTTAATTTTGTTTCCTGCTTCTTCCTTTGTTTTAAAATCTAAATGAAACTGTAGGATATAGCAGGAAACAAATCTGAACCCATATTTTCAGGAGGGGGCTTGAACTAAGCATGGGAAGCAGCATAGCCATGATTTTTCAGTGCGCTGCATAACAGCACAGGAAATAGACTGTTCATCCTTTGTGGGTAGAAATACAGTAAATTTTTTCTTTGTTTTACATATTTGCTACATTTGCAAAGCAATACAATTAAATATATGTAGTATATTTCAATGCCAGGTGTCATGGTTGAACCCCAATCAGCAACTAAGTCCCACACGGCCACTTGCTCACTCCCCCTCTTCTTCCTCCACAGCACAGGGAGGAGAATTGGAAAAAATAGGAAAAACTCATGGGTTGAGATAAGAAGAGTTTTATTACTGGAAAAAAATACGATATTATAACAATAATTCTGATGAAAAGGGGGGAGGGGGGTGGGCGGAGAGGGGGAAGCCCAAGAAACACAAGTGATGCTCGATGCAGTTGCTCATCACCCTGTGACCAATGCCCAGCCTGTCCCTGAGCAGCGACTGATGCCTCTGGGCCAACATCCCTCCAGTTCATAGACTAAGCATGATGTTCTATGGTGTGGAATATCCCTTTGGTCAGTTCAGGTCAGCTGTCCTGGCCATTCTCCCTCCCAGCTTTTTGTGCACCTTTTCATTGGCAGGGTATGGGAAACTAAAAAATCCTTGACTTAGAGTAAGCAATACTGAGCAACAACTAAAATACCGGCATGTTATCAACGTTATTCTCACACCCTAACCCAATACTGCCACCAGCTACTAGTGGTAAAACTAACTCTTTTCCAGAAAAAAACAGGACACCAGGAAAGTATTTGTTATTGGTTTGTAAGTGATTAGAATTACGTAACTTGAAAAATGTGGAGAATCATATTTCCAAGAACAGGTATAGATCTACGATATAATTTCAAAGTAGCACAGTAGAACAAACAAAAAAAAGGGGTTGGGTATACATAAAATATAAAGTAATTTAAATAATCATAATGATAACCCTTATTTGCTTATGAAGTGCCATCTTTGTGGTTCTTATGAAGTATCACTTGATAAGATACTTTCACTGCAGTCATTGAAAACTTGATCAAAGTTTAAAGACCATGGCTAGTATATGTGTTGGAGGAGTTAATAAAGTATTAGCATTTCCTTAAATTGTAAGTAGCCTTTGACTAGGATGCTAACTTGCTCTGAATATATTATTTATGTAAATCATAGTAACAGAAAGAGTTGGATTAGTAACTAGATTAGAGAAGAAAACAAAAAATGCTTGATGCAGTAAATTTATTTCCCTGCCATTAAGCCTGATTTTAAAACATGTGTGATTATACCATGTAGCACAGTCAGAAAAAAGGAGGTAGCAATCAAAAAGTTTGTAGTGGAGAAGGCAAGAGGCGTTGGAGTAAGTAACAGTGAGGTCAGGTATTGGTGGTCTGGAAGATGATTTGGTTTTGGAGCAGTTTCCCACATTCTTGTACTCATATATTGGATTACACTGTAATGTACCAGAGGGAGCAGGCTCTGATGATTTTTAAACCCTATGCAGGTACAAAGTAATAAAAGAAAAGGGAACAAGGAAAGTGTTTCTGTGTCTTCCCCGCAGTAATTAGTCAATCTACCTTGTCATAGTAACTGAGAAACCTGTAACTATTCCTACAATATCCCTGATGAGACAGAGGTGAAAGCATTGGGAGTTAGCTAGAATAAAAACTGGATAATTAGTATACAGAGACCTAAATATCAGACTCAATTCTGACAAGCCAAAATGACTGCTATTATGGCCCTCAATTCTAGAGTGATTCCTATTTACAGGCTGTGGTTGTCCTGGCTTTGTATTTAGCTTAGGCTGACAGAGCTGCCAGGGAGAAAAAATGGCTTAAAAAGTCTACATTTTTGTTACAAGAGCTAGAGAAGGAAGTGTTTCAGCTAACCCATGAAAACTATTGCTCCTTGTATTACCCTAGCAGATAGTAAGAGATGGGAAAGGAGGAGAGCTAGACAAAGCAGGAGTGCTTCAGAGCCTGGGTGAGGATGGGTGCAGGCAGACCTGTCTCTTGGGCTTCAAGCGGGTGGTGAGGACCCCGTGCAGAGGCACAAGGGCTGCGCTGATGTGGGCCAGTGCCTCCACTGGGCACAGCATTGTTGTGACGGGGCCATCCAGTATCCAAACCAGCTCGGTGCAGTGATTATCCAGCAGGACTCAACATCCCTGCTGGAGCACTACCACATGCGGAGCTTTTGGGGCGGGCGCTTTTCCTCTTGTGCGACTGCCCCAGTTTGAGAGGCTGCATCATGAGCATTACTGGCTGATGCAGATGTTCTACTCCACATAAAGAGGATGCAGGGACATGAGGCAGCTGAATTACAAGTGTGTGCATTCTGTGATGGCACTGACAGTAGAAATACCTCAGGCTTTAGATTAAACTTTACAAGTCAGTTGTGTTAATTTTCCTTTTTATTAAAACTATGACTTTTCTGCCTTACAGATTCTCCACACGCAAAAATACTTAATGCAAATCACTGGTTTTTTCCTCTTGCAAAAACATCTGAAATTTCAGGAAAAAAAGCCATGTCTGATCACTGATTCATATTGGGATGAAGAGCTCAAGTTACTGGGAATGGGGTGTGGCTAAGTAGGAGATGAGGAATGACAAAAAGATTGTAGGGGATCAGATCGTTATGAGCTGCCTCCTAGGTAAAAAGCTTGAACTGAAAAGTGTTAATGTTTTGTTTGATTCTGCAAGCTTAACTTCCTTTTCTTATCAGTTTACTTACTGTTTATACATATTTATATGTAGAGTCCTACCAGACTCATCTGACAAGTATGCTTAAATCTGAATTTCAGTCGGACTCTGTACTTGATAAATTATATTGAGAATATACTGGGGACTATATCTGAATATATGCTGAGGACTGAATTTTTTGTAGGTCTTTTTAAGTATTCTAAACTGTTACTTAGTTCATAGTTTCTGAATACTTGTACTGAGATTTGGTGCAGAATTTCTGTTTTGACTTTTACACTTAAAGACACATTCTGTCTGCTTTCTACAGATTTTGTTGCCAACTCCTTGTAGAGCTCTCCTTCCAATCTGTCTTTGGGGAAACCAGTCTAAGATAGGGGTGTTGTTTATTTTTAAGCTTTTGAAACTTACCTTTTGCTCAGTACTTGAACCAGTGAAAATTAAATCAGCAGAAGGTCTTCCTCTTACTTCTATAGATTTCAGGCCAGGCTCTAAGTGCTGTTTTAGTCCTATAAAGTTTATGCCCTTTTCCCCTTCAGATATCTTGACCAAAATGCAAATCCAAATAACAATGAAATTACTTTTAGTGCTTCTCCTCTCCCTGTCTTACTCCCCCTTTTGCCCAATATCAAAAGGTTAATGAACCAAGTCCACACTGTTTAGATTTTGTACCAAGTACAAAGAAATATGCTGTGCATAGCTGATAAGTGGCATGATCAATAATAGGGAAACGTTTTCCAGCTGGTGTTATATAAGGAAAAATTATCAACAAAGAACCTGGCATTGTCAACGATGGTTTGTAAGATATTGATAAGTTACAGATTAGTCACTGCGTTTTAAACAGTTGTAATGTTGACCACTGAACCGTGTATATTTGGACCATCAAACACACTAAAACTCCATTTCTGAGTGCAATGGCAGACCTTTAAGTTGTGCCTAATGAACATCTCCATAGCATAAACTTAGTAGCTTTCTAACAGACCTATTTCAAACATTGCTTGCTATTATGAACCTAATTCAAAACAGTAAGTACAAAAGCAAAGAGGTGTTTCAGCTTAAGAGCAGGCATTTTCTAGGTGGCTGAGGTATGGTTCTTTTTAAACACATTTGCTCAGTGTCTCTGAAGACTGAATGCTATTTAGCAATCATGAATAAAATTCTTGAATGGCAGCTCTATAAGTCTTGTGGCACTGTATTTTGACTAACAAACTATCTGACTGCTGTTTTCTAAAAATTCTGATGCTGGGGGCATTTAAAAGAGCCTAAGAACATTTGCAAAATGTCAGTTAATTAAAATTATTTTTAGGAGGAAACAATATCTTGCAGGAGATCCTAGGGATGTAACACTGAAATTTGTTATGGAACTGTGTTGAATTTATTTTGCATCAGTATTTCACTTGTCATTCATGTAGACAAAATAGTAAGCACAAGCACATACACACTCTGCTAGGTATTGATAAATTGCCCAGAAGGATTCATGTCTTCTAGACAATGAACAAAATCTTGGTCCTAGAAAAGTTAATATGAGTTTCATTATGTACTTTTGGAGTCAGGGTTTTATCAAAGCAAAAACAAAAAGGATTTTTGTGTCTAGGCTGGTTTTCCAAAATCCATTCACAATTTCACTTTTATGACTTTATTTTGACTAATAATGAATAAATTACATGTAGAAATGCTTTTATAGGGAAGAAAATTAAAAGTTCTGACTTTGAGCAAAATTATCTGACGGAAAGGTAAGATATAGGTTTTAAATTACTACCTTCTCCCTAACAAAAGTTGTCAACTCCCCAAAGACAAACTGCTGCCTGAGACCTTAATGAACTTTTCTGTCAGCAAAATAACTGTTGTTTTGAGAAGAGCTGGGAGCAGAAAAGCATAGATAGTGAAAAACAATTTGCTTTAGTTATTTTTTCAGAACAATTCATTTCAGAAGTAACTAACTTTTTTGCCAAATATTTGTTTCTGTATTGCTTAGGGATGGACTTGTGGGGATCTAAAAACTGTAATGAGGAAAAATTTAAAAGCTTATTAAGAATTAACTCTTCTGTATATAAAAAGTAGGAAAAGAGTTAGAATGAGTAACATATCTAGAAAGAGTGGAATTTTAAAACTATCTGCATTTAAAAGCAGCAAGAGTATTTTAAACATCTCTGGAATCTGTAGCATTTTTAAGATCTATTTATTAGCTGCCACAAGCGTAACACTTCTAAGAATGAATAAAACCATTTAAACATTTTCCAGGACTCCTGAGACTGAGATGTGTGCTTTGCATGTATATGTAAAGCATAAATGTGAATGTGTGTAAGTGCGTAGGAGGGAAGAACAATTTTCCCTTCTTCCTCTCAAGAGAATGCCTGAAATTTAATTGAGGTAAAATAAATGTTCTTATCAGAAAGCACAATGGACCTTCCCAGTTGTTTGTGGCAGAGTTCAGGAGCCCTCCCCATGGCTTACTCTACCTTCCCCCACTTCAGATATTAACCTGGACATCATGCCTTCCAAACATTAAATGAGCTGTGCGATGTTTTATTACATTTCTCATGTGGCTGAGCTTAGTGTGGCTTTTAAGTGTTCCTCGGTATGCCGTGCTTACGCAAGTTATTTTCTGCTGTGGATTGTTGATGCTGCAGCAGCAGATAGAGTGATGTGCCTTGAATTCCAATGAGGAGAAGGCGTTGGTTTATTTGGGGTTTTTGAGTACAGAGTGAGTATCTTGAAAAGATTTGTAACTCAGATTTTTCTCTATTTCAGGCTTAAAGCATTAGAAATTATTTTTTTAAAGTGCTGCTGGGAAATAATTCTATGTCTTTAGAAAATAAAGTAATTTAAAATGTCATTATTTGTAAAGTATTCTATTTATGAAAATCTCTTTTAGCTAGTCACTTAAGGTTACATTCAGTGTTGATCTCCACAAAGTAAAGCTAGTTTTTATGAAGCTGATATTTATGAATAGGGACAAAAGCAATGGGTATAAAGTTCTTCATCATGAAGTTGAATTGTTAGTAAATTAGGCTTGTTTTCATTGCACTAAATTATTTCTGATCTTGTTCTGACAATTAGGTAAAATTTATAAGCAATGAGGTGGGCAATTGAAGTGATGTGTATATTTTCTCAAACTCCTTTAGGGGATTAAAACCTTTCAGTGTGTTCTATCCATCTGCTTATTTAGTGCTTGTATTATTGGAAGCAATCCTTTCCTCTTCCAGCAGTGATGCTTAGATCCCTAGTTCTTAAGGGTTGTGTATGAAACAGATTTTAGGGGATCTAGCCCTGATTAGAACAGTTAGCCTGTTAACGTCCTATGTATTTACAGTGGATTATTTGAAGGGAAGCAGGGGTTAAGTCAGCGGGTCTCTCGGCTTCCCCAGGGGTTAACCTGGCAGCCTGTTTGGCACACACAGGAGGGCTGACAGGTAGCAGGATTTGTCTAAGCAGTGTGCATGAGAGCCAACAAGGAAAACTGAATGCTCTGGATTAGTTTTGGATTATGTTGTCAGAGTGAAGCCTGACGGACAAACTGCAGAGGAATAAAATGCAATCTGTTTGGGGAAAGAGACAGCGTGCATAGCTTTCATTTTTCAAGAAATGACAAGAAAAATCATTAATAATTTGTAAATCCATGTCCATTAACTTTTCTCTTTGTTATCCCAAGACAGTCTTTTTAACACGATTTTGCCACTGTTCTATATCTGTTCTTTCTTGTGACAGATGGCACAATAAATATAAAATTGCAATAGTATAGAACAAACCAGAGAGAAAATTATCTAGAAATCATAGCACTTGGAATTGCTTAATGTGGAATATTGGGGGTGGGGAGAGGTCATGTTTTTTCTTTTTGTGCTGAAGGATAAATTTGAATATAATTCACATATTTCTCCTATGCTATGGTTTCCTTACTGTGATCATAATTTACTTCAAAATATTGGAAGCAGCATTCCATCTTATTCCCCATGAAAACAATTGGATCGCCAATATTACTAACACAGAAGATTCACTGTTTTCCTTCATCTAGTTATTTTGTTCCTTTACTGCTCAAGTACTTTAAGTACCTAATGTCTTAGAAGAGAGGAAAAACAGGTTAAAAACAAAACCAAACTACACAACAACAAAGCCCTACTTTTTTTTTTTTTCTACTAGATAGAATTCCATCATTTTTCATTAAAGTGTAGTGTTTGTCCTTGTAAATGTCACTTAGATTGTTAAAAATTACTCTTTGGCAATAGAATAATTCTTGTCAATGAACTTCAGTCAGATTTGATTTTCAGAAGGTTACTTGAAGGGGGGTAGGGGTGGGGTCTTTAGCAATTCCACTTTTATAATAGAAAAAGAAGTCTCCAAATGAAAGCTAACAAATAAGCACTCAAGGACGAAATAGAGTCAGGGAAAGACTATTGCAGACTTAGTCTTTGTTATTCAAGTTTGCAGATTTGTTTCCTTTTTCTGCACAGTGTCTTTAGTTTTACTAAAATGCCAAAAGCCTTTTATGTTATCCTTAATACAAGAAAAAATGGTTCATCAGTTGCAACTGTTTGGATTATGTTCTTGCTGTGGTGTTAGCAGAGTAAAACAATTTCATAAATGTATTAATACTAGAATAGTAATAGTACAGCAAAATACTTTTTATTCATATGGGTTTTTTTTTTCCTGCTGATGGATTATCCAAATGTAGTATTGATTCATTTGGTTTAGGAAGAATGGTCTGTGAATTTACCTTGGTCTATTTATACCTGCATGCAGATTTTGTGGCTATTCAGTATATCAAATTTGAAGTCAGGTTCATTTTTAATGAGCATACTAAATGTACATTAAGTTTCTGTCTCTTAATTAGTGATATAAGATTTTGATGCTAACATTTCCAGATCCATTGTATTTCCCTAAAATATGTTCTATATATGAAAGCAGTCTTATTAACCGCTTCATTTACTCAATTCTTGAAAAGCAGGTAGAAAAAAATGTATGAGGAACTGCTGTAGCAGACTTTTACTTATCGCTGTAGAATTTGGTTTTTGTTATTAATTCAGCTTTGGCTAAAAGTAATGTATTTTCCCTTGCTGCAATGAGGTCATCTGCATACATGATATCACAGCATCTCTATTAAATTATAAAGTGTAATTTTCATAGAAAGTTGTTCTGATTAAAATGAATACAATTGGTTTGTGCAATTTAAATTATAATTTCCAGTTGGCTGGTAGTGGCCTTGTTTAATAAGGGCAAAATAGAGGAATATTTTTGGGTTCATAATAAACCCTTTTGTAGAAAATTTCTCGGCTGAAGGAATGGGAAAGAAGGAACTTCTGTCCATTGGCTCCCATGCCGCAGTCTTATCCCCTCAGTTTAAAATAGCGCAGGGGATGACGTAACACAATCTCACTGTTTTAATATTAGATGTTACATAAGTGTGTGTGTGCGTATGTGCATCAGCCTATCCGTAAAATAATCTCAGGGTATTTATCTTCTGTATAATGCTTTCCAAGTATTTGTTGGCTAGCTGGGAGTCTGAGTAAGCAAGTGGTAAAAATACCTCCTATAGAATAAAATGTTTATGCAAACTCATCCTGAGTCCCTCCACCTCCTATAAGCTGCTGGCTGACTCTCTAGGTCTTTAGAACTGCTTCCTTAATAGGAAACAACAGCACAGAGTAGAATTCAGGCCGGATTAATTTGGGCCATATTGCACGTCAAATTTCAACCCATTAAATATTCTTTTAATATTGAGCATGTGCTTCATTGCTTGTCTGGCTCAGCGTGGCTGGATTTGGTCCTGGAAGCACTGTTGTTGCTGCATTTTATTCAGAATGGATGAAAGAATTGGAGAATGCATATAATCTCTCTGGGCTTCTCTTTGCCATGGAAAAATAGTATTTTATATAAGTTTTAGAGATTGAAAAATATGCTTTGGTATTTTTTTCTGGATAAGAGTTAAATTATTTAATTTTAATTTTCAGTGCTTATAACTAATCAAACTTTTCAAAAGTAGTTATATTGTATTTCCATCTCTAAACTTTTAATCCAGATGAAAGTTTTAGTGGCATTATAAACCTTTGTTCTAGTTATGGCTGTTCATCAAGAAGGCTTCTACAAATGCCTATTAACTATTTTGAAATGACCAAATGTCAAGATTGGGATGGCAATGTCGTTTTGTTTGTTTTACTTTAAAGATAAAAGTGTCTGGGGGAGAGTGCCAGAGTGGCAAAGAATGTGTTTAAAAGGAAAAAAAAAATTTGTAAAAGGTTTGCTTTTTAACCAGTTGTCCACGTACTTGAATTTCTTGCCTCCTTGTCCACCAAGATAAGTACTGCAAGTTCAAATTTTTCAATAATGCATATTGTCAACTTTGTTTATATACAAAAGAGCTAAGATAATTCACTTGTTTATTATTCTGTTTCTGTGGACACTCAAAATATCCATATTCATGTTCTGAAGTCTTTGAACTAGTGAATCTGCCTGTGACATTTGTCATGCTGCATGTTTCAAAAACAGCTTACAAAACATCTCCATAATCTGTAGTTGTCAAGAGGTTATTTCATTTACTGCTGAAGTAGAGTGAAAACTCATCAATGTGCACATTAATTGGGACTTATGATCAAAGAAAACTGCAGAAATATATAAGGGTGTATGCAGTACAACTTCTGGAAGAATTTCATTATCAGCTGCTCACAGTTATGTAAAGCAACATCTAATGGTGAATGAAAGTCAAGACTTCAGTAGCAGTTTACTGAGAAAAGACATCATTTCCACTAGCACAGCATTTTGCAGTATATTTTAAATTAATCAGTAAAGAATACTACCTAAGTGATGGCCAGCAGGAGCTGCATGTTGCTACAGTTTGTCCTTCCTGAAGACAGGGTATTCCAGGTTTGCATAAA
Organism: Machaerirhynchus nigripectus; assembly: GCA_013397975.1. Taxonomy (NCBI): domain Eukaryota; kingdom Metazoa; phylum Chordata; class Aves; order Passeriformes; family Dicruridae; genus Machaerirhynchus; species Machaerirhynchus nigripectus. Next base: position 511,279 of record VZRQ01003935.1, on the reverse strand, counting down.
ACTTCTCAGAACTGATATGAATCACATTCTATTTTGCCATGGCTGCAAATCATCATTCCAAGGGAACACAAACAAGAGAAATACTGTTAATTCTATTACTCAGCTCTTAAGCCTGTCCACTTTGGTCCAAATTGTCTGACCAAACTTGGATTAGTCATTTCTTCCTTTGTCATGAATTTATGGGAAGTGACAGAGTACAATAAAAAACTTCAGAATGCTCCTCTTCATAACATTAGTTATAGCAGCTTTAGGAAAGCTTTAATATCCTGTTTCCTTTTCATACAGGAAAACTTAGACAATAACACATAGAAATAACTGAAATAATAAATAATCAAGGAGCATACAGTTTTAGTGGAAGTAAATCCATAAAACTACTGCATATATCTTCCTGTTCTAAAAATAAAAGTCTGCATGACTAATTTTTTAGGTGTACACAAAAAAACCCCCCTACCAAGGTACTGAAAAATAGGACCTCAGTATTGTTAGCTCTGCTTTAACAAGTAGTGATGCAAGGGCTAAGCAAAACACCTGTTTTCCTTTCATTGATTAGTTGTATATCGCATTTTAGGCTGCAATGTTCATCCTTGATGTTGTGAGGTTTAAATTCATTGCTGGTTCCAAACCTCTCCTCAAAAAAAGATGTCTCCCAGCACTCAGTTCACATTGTCTGTAACTCAGTCTCCTGCTGGCTGTGGGGATGTCCCTTCAGGCAATTCTCAGGCATAAGAACTACAGCTATAGTCCTATTCTGCTGTGGTGCAGGTTGCATGAAAAGGCTCTTTTTACCTCTACTTGCATATCATAAATAGGGTGATCGGATATTCTGGTTTGCCTAGCAATGCAGGCCCTGTGCTGGCATTTCAAGGACTGCTCTCTGGATGCAGGTTTTGTCTGGGTTGTTATTATTAGGGATGCTGACTTTTACCAGCTAGTTGCACTTGCTGTACTGCAGCAAGAGCTGATGCACTCCCGGGGCTCAGTAAGGAGAGGAGCCTATGTGAGCAGGCACGAGCTGTGCACTCACACATGAGGCAGTGCAGTGTCCCCTCTTGTGCTCTCCCTATTAACTTCCATGGCCTACTGAGAGATGAGTTTTCAGCATGTAACCCTACAGCCTTGTGCTTCATTTCTTATAAATTTATTTTTAATCTGACTTCCCAAGCAAAAGTTAGAGACACTCTCAACAGCCACCTCAGAGCTATGCAGTCTCAGAATTAGTGCTGAGAGCCATAGAGGAAGTGAAAGAGTATTTTGTGTGTATTTGGTGCCAGCACAGGTTCTGAGTCCCGGTTCTGGGAAGAACCACAACCTCAAGGATGATTGATGCAAGCTGAAAAGAGCTCATCTTTGAGACTCCAGTGCTTTCCAAGATGGTGAGATATAGCACAGTTCTATCTATGAAAAGAGCAGATAGGAAATTGTAGAGACAAAAATAGCATGAGCTAAAAAAATGACTTTTTGGAAGTGAGAGAGTTCTTGTCTCTCTCCTTCCTCTCTCTCCTTTCACTGTATTCTTTGAGAAGAAAAAAGTGATCACCAAAACACTTTTCACAAGGTCACAATTTTTTCCTGACTCAGCTCAGAAAAAAAATCCCTTTAGAATACAGTTTTGAAGTATCACATTGAAACATGTTACAGGAAAGAGCTCTCCATTGTTCACACACAAATTGATGCTGCAGGGGTCCTCTGGGCTACAACTGAAAGTTCTTTTCTGGTTTTGACTTTTCCTTTGAATTTTAAGTGTTAAATCTCACGTATTTCCCAAACATTTTCATCTTTACTATCTTCTTCCTGATGCTGAACTCATAATGTGCTTTCTTCCAATCTTCCAGTTTCTGCATCTAATCATAAACACACACTATATATTTAGTTTATAAAAATTTGCAAGTTGTAAGAGTGCCTGGATGATGCATCTCTGTTTTCTCCCTTAGCATTGTGGTATTTCCCAGTATATGCACGCCTGTGAGATATTGAGAGAGAGATCAGTGTTTCAGTATTAGCTTTTTATAGGTATAGCAGTTTTGCTACATTTACAGGTCATCCAAACTCTACTTAGGCAGTGACATCCAGTGCACAGGTTCGAGACAGCTTGCAGGGTTAATTCTGTCATTACTGTGTTGACATGAGGCATGTTACAGCTTTCAGCTGAAAATGTTACTTTTAATCTTTTAATCCCAAATTAGGTCAACATTTTATCAAGTTAATCTAACATGAAGATTAATTAGGCTAGTTAACACACGCACAGAGGTTATTTGTTTTGAGTCTACATTTAATCAAGGAGTTAGTCCTTAATACAATAGACAGCCTCTCCCCTGCCCCCTAACCCGAGCTGCAGCTCATTCCATCATCTTGATATCATGCACGGTTTAGGACATAAAATTAGGAAAAGAAAAAACTGGATCTTATTCAGTCCACCCACAATCCCTTTTAGTATGAGAGAGATGGATTTTCAAAAATTATATAGTTTTGCAAAGCTACATCCATCATGGATTTGTTGGGTTTTTTTCAGGAAAAAATGTCATTAATATTACAATGCTCTGAAATTTGTTTTTACGTAACTCCAGCACATCCTGAGATAATTCTTCATCTAAGAATTATCAGCATTTGAAATACAGAAGATGCATGATGTTTTCTAAGGCAAGATTGATGCTACCATCAAATCCTTAAGGCTACAAAATGCAGAATGGTGGAAAAATAAAGTTAAGATAAATGTGCCAGGCAAAATGGAAATTTTATCAAGAGAGTTTCTTGGGTCTGCATTGGAGTTTCTCTCAAAATCAGACTCTCTCAACAGCTAAAACTATGTCTGCTAGAGCACTCACCTGAGATATAAGAACCCTGGTTTGGAGTACAGATACTTGTGCTGTTTTTACAGATAGTTTTGCTGTTTTGCAGCAGATTTTTGACTCAGTCTCTGAGTCTTGGGTAAATTTTAGTAAAGAGCAGACAACTGAAAACTACAAGGAAAAGGAACTTTGTCCACTTTGTAGAATATTTACCATTCTGAAAAATTTTTCCCAGCACATTTCAGTTTTGTGGGTACATCTCTACAGTTAAGAAAAACTGTCCTTGACAGTAGTAAAAGAAACTAGTATTTTCCCTAGGGCGGGATGTCTTTTATTAATAAATTTTATTTCTACTAGGACTCTTGAAATTACCTGCTACATTCATTCAGTCTTCTATTTTTGTTACCCAAAAAACTTGTTGCTTTGTGGTCTTTTAAAAAGAACAATGGCATAAGCAGAATAGCAGAATGGAATAAAGAACTTCCTTTCTTTAACATTTTCATGTTATATCCCTTCTAATATCCCTTATTAGACCCTTTATAACTTTATCTTTTAGTATAGTTACTCTCAAATTAAATATCAAAAAGGAGGAAAGAGAAGGCAGTTTGTATAGAGGGAGGTGGCATAAATCTGCTAACAGGGGTCATTAGACAGGACAAATGCCTTTCTCCCCTGAGTTTCCTAGATAAGGAGAACCTATCTAGTAGTTAAAAATTCCAAGAGTCATTCTGGATAGCATTACCGACCCCCCTGGGTGTTGCTGCAGAGTTCATGCCCTGTTTCATCAAATACTCAGTGACATTCACCAGGGGCCATGCTAATTATAGGGATTTAGCAGACAATGTCTAAGAACATTTCATCACAAAATAGCATGTCTTTGTCTACAAGTATTGGTTTGCTGATGTGCTAAGTTAGCAAAAAACTGGAGGTAAAATGATTCTGCAGTTTGTTAGTGTATCGTTATAGCAACATTAATCAACATATTGAAATGTTAAGGTACAATCTCCCCTGCATTTAGTGCCAGCAGTACCATGCTGTTTTGCAATTACATGGAGGAGAAAGGATCAAGGTAGCTTAAAAATTCATGGATTATACATTAGTTCAATGTCTTCTAGCCCAATTGTTTTAATGAGCTACATGGTTGATTCACTATAAAACATTTGTCTTTTACTTATGCCAGACCACTTCAGTAGTCTCTCGACTGAAATCAGGTGGGAGGGGAGAGTGTAAAATAAGGGATGCAAATCAAACTTCCATCTTGCTTCACTGCAAGTTGAGTTGCTGTTTGATTCTCAGAGAGCAAAGCTTGTGATTACTGAGCGAAGTCCCTTTTTCGGGGCCAAGTGCAGAAACACACATAAGCAAAGGCACAAGTCAGCTTTACCTGAATGCAAGGCATAGACTTTCCTTGTACAATGCACAGAGGCAGGGTGTCAGAAAGCTGTAAAACAGCCAGCTTCTGAACAGTGAGTAGCCTACTCTACTCACCTCAAAAGGCTGTGAAGAAAAATACATTTTATAACCCCCCAGGCAGAGAGGGGCTTAGTCCCAGAGGTCACATTGCCATTGTCACTGAAAGCCTCTCTGGGATGTAGGTACATGACTCACTTGTAAATGTTGTCAGTGTTAGTGTGATATCTTCAGTGTTTGGGTCCCACTCTGGCTCAGTCATTGCAGCACAGTCCATACCCATACTTTAACTCTGTTTTTGAAGGGGAATAATTCCAGCAGAAAATATGCATTACCCCGCTCACAGTTTTTTGAAGGGGAATAATTCCAGCAGAAAATATGCATTACCCTGCTCACAGTGGCTTATGGCATGATGCTTTCTGTACTATCCAGGTAGCTGACGGACAGGAGGGTCACACGAGTACCACTCTGATTCTAAGAATACCCCAAGTGGAGTGTCCTGTACAAAATGTGTATCGCAAATTTCTTTCTCCATCAGATCCATAAGGGGATTTATAGAAGAGAGTTTATTAACATAATTCAAAGGATTGCAGGGACTGTACAAAACCTAATCTAATTTTCTGTTTCCTGCATATCATGTAGCTTGCTCATACTGCACTTAGTTTCTATATTGTGGAATAACTTGAAATTAGCAGTCAATATCTCTCTCTCTGACACACATTTCTATTTATACATTAATATGCATTAAAACTTATTAATCAATTTACGGTAGTTATTGTTGCTTTATTAAGCATTTGTGTATGGAGGTGACAACTGTCAGGATGGAATCAGTTGCAGAGGCACAGTACAGTACAGACATTATAAAATGACCATTCCTGCTTGTTAATGGGAGCAATCACAACTAATGACTTGGTTAATAAAAATTTTGGAGTGGACTTCAGTGGACTTTAAGAGGACATAAAATTAGCTTCTATGAAAACATAAGGATATTCAGGGCTCCTGGGAATTAACTACTTAAGCACCTTGGGAGAATAACTTCAGGCTGGCAACAGTCCATCAGATATGTTAATGATGATGGAAATACTAGTGAGATAAATAGGCACAAATGATGAAGCAGAAGAATTTGAATTGACAAATAGCTAGTGAGACAGCCAGCAAAACCTGGTTCATAGCATAGAAATCACCTATCACTGAATTTCAGAAATGTTTGACTTTGCTAGTAGATATGTCTTGATCATCAGGAGGATATTGCTGTTTCCTCCGACTCTCCCCATCCCCCCTCTCTTTCTTCACCTTTTTTTTTCCTGTTATTAACATCCTTTTTAAAATGAGGTTCATCTCATTTGCCCATTTATTCTTTCTGAGAGTGGTTTGTAAGAAGAGGCATTTATCTCATGCTCTCTGTTGTAGCACTTGGCGGCAGAGCTGCAAGGACACAGGCAACACTGATCTCCAAGATACGACTCTGCACTGGGGTGCACAAAGTGTTTCAAACCATTGTGACACTTCCTATATCTTCATTGCAGCTTCCCTGAAGGGTTTTAGTGAGAACAAGCTTTATATCCTCTCGTTCTCCAAAGCAAAGAACCTGTAGTTCTTACATGGTAAGATCTATAAGTAGTAGAGGATTTGGTAGTGGATGGGAAGGACAGTTTCTGGAGCCAGCTCTCACCCTTCTGCATTCACAGAGGATATAACCCAAAACCAGCTTTTATTTATTTAGTCTATTTTATGGTGCCTGACACGTGTAAGTTTGAGTTACATAACCATGTAATTTTTGTAAGTATCTTCTACATTTTTATCCTTTTGATTAGATGGTTGGGAATAAGAGCTATTTAGTTCCATGACAACTGAACTCCCCACTGTATTTATTTCTCTAGCCTCCTTTTTAAAAAATCATCTTGCAATATCCTATTACTGCAATTTCTTTTCTTTTTAACTGTGGGGGAAAGGCAGAACACTTCTAGCGAGCTCCTGAAAGCTGTCAAATAAATGCATTGGTAGACTTGTTCATGTTTAATGGCTCCATGAAGTGTTACTGATAATTCTAATCATATAAGTTTTTGCAGATACACTGGAACACAGACTGTGCAAAGTCAGATCACATAATCACACCAGGTTTCAGTTTCCAAAGTTGTTTGTTGTTTGAGTTTTGGTCGGGGTTTTTGTTTCCTTTTATTTTTAATTTAAAAAAAAAAACTCCTAATGAGCGTATTTGGAGATGTAAGAGCTTATTACACGTTAATGTGATTTTAAGTTTTTTAATGCAAAAGACCATGCAGTGAAAATGCTAAGAGTCCCTGGGGTGTAGACGTGATTTCTAAATTATGGTGCTGAGAAGTCATTGCTTTAGTTAATAAATCAGAGAGTGGTTTGAAGACGTACAGATTTATATTATTTGTATTTCCTCCTAAAATATTTCAGTATTGTTGTCTACAGAGAGCAGAGACTTTGATCAGTTTGTAAGTCATTATTTTCCTCTGGTGAGAAATGAACATTATCTATAAAGTTTTCTTCCTGGAGATGGTCCTAAGGAGAACACCCATCTTGTGGTTACGAGAGTCCTGGGGAGGCTGCATCAGTTATACTCTAATAGGAGTAGTCTGGCACACAGAACCTGTGTAAAGGGAATGTATACAGTTTTATGAATGGGATTTTTCTAAAACCTTCTGAAGTTAAAAGGAGTGCAAAACACGTATTTACAAAAACAAGGAGAGGAAAAATTATAAAAAGAAAAAAAGAGGGAATAATTTCCAAAGCCTTTTTCCTGTGGGTATTTGTAAAGGATAGAACCATTTCAAATGCTCAGTCACCTACTGGATGTAGCTTTCTTTCTTTCCAAACTAACTTATTGCTTCAGTATATGTGTGCTTAATGGGCTTCTGTGACATGGAAGTGCTACAGGGACTCATTGTCTTCATCTCTTCCTGCTGTCCTTTAAGTCAATATTAGTTTATAGAGAAGTGCCACAGTGCAATTAATTTGTCCTTCAAAGAATTCAGATTAATAAATCAGTCTCCTTCTCCCTTTCCTCCTCTCTTTTTCTGCACGCTTCATGATGAGGTAAACATTTGCGACAGCCAAAACTCAAAAGGCTGAAAGATCTAATTCAGAAAGGGCTCCCCAAACAGGATGCTTATCTTAAACATACAAATTTATCCAAACCTTTGCAAGTTTACCTTTTTCCGTGTGCCATTATTTCCTTTGCGCCTCATTCAGACTATGCTCCTTACCCTCCTACTTTTTTTTTTAATAGTTCTTTTTGTTTAATATGGATGAAATAATTATTTTCAAAACTACTCCAGTCTTCACTGTACTGAGCAAAATGCAAACAATTTCTGGATTCATTACATCTCAGATAAATACTTCCCCGCCTCTCTGTAACTTCCAGTAGTCCTCTTTAACTCTCTGTTTTGCTGAAATGTTTCCCCACATATCAGAGAGGCTAACAATCTCCTCTGCACAGGCTACTGTCTTCAGATCTTGTTAGTTCTTGGGAACCCCAGGGAGACACCAAGTGTCAGGCTGTGAATGAAGTAGGCTACCAGAGAAGGCGACAGGTCGCAGACGTGCACCTCATTCGTCACATCGCACTTTAAGATCAGGGCATATATCAGGTCAGGTAACTGACTAGGTCAGGTTGGGGCCCTATGGATTCTCTTGAGGTTTACAAGGTAGAAAGGAGAAGAATGGAATGAAAGTATTGAAGAAAAAGAAAAAGCTGGGGGAAAAAGAACAGATGCATCTCAAAGGACAGAGGCAAAAGATCTGAAAATAGGACGAAACCATGTTTCTCAGAACTTTTTCAGAAATCCATGACTCTTTCACTGATCTCTACCTTCATCTGTAAGCCCTTATTTTTCAGACTCCCTCAGCTCTTTTGTATGACTCCAGAGCAACTTGCATCCTCTTTTAAATCTGATTCTCATTCTGCAATGTGAGAAGCTAACAGCAGGAAAAAGGTGTTGCCGCCACTTCTTCTCTCCAATTTTATTTAGAAATAAAGTAGATTTTTTCATACCTTTTGTGCTTCCTGTCCCTTCTACCAGGAGTACAAACAGGATTTTCTTCAGACAGTAGCAAATAAAACATATTACTGTGTTAAATTTCTAAGTTTCAGGGTTCCCAGGTTTGCTTTGCTTTGATTTGGGGGGGTGGGGAGGGAGGGAGGGAGGGTGTTGTTTTGAGGACTAGATTACCAGCATTTCTGAATGCAAAGATGGAATTTATTCCAGTTTGAATCCACTGCTTGGACTGTTACTGTGGAATAAGTAGTAAGTGATAATAGCAGCAAGTCTTACAAATGCTCTGCGGTTGGTGCTGCATCCTGATGAAATATACCTGGAGAAACCTCCCACTCCATCAAATGAATTTTTGACACGTGTGATTATTACCAGACTGGAATGATTTTCAGCCTTTCACACAGACTCACAGAATATTCTGGATTGGAAGGGACCCACAAGGATCATCGAGTCCAGCTCTAAAGTGAATGCCCTGTAAGGGGTTCAGACCCACAACCATGGTGTTATTAGTACCAAACTCTAACCAACCAAGCTCATCTCAGGTGTTTCTATGTGTACTGGAAGGAGAATAAAACATGTCTCTAAATGAAATATTGCATCGTCACAGCAGTGTCTTGACAGTAGAGATTCAGACCTCTTTAGGAAGAGAGAAAACCAAGTTCAAGTTACCACATCCTAAATGTTTTAACAAAAGCTCTAGAGAAAACCCAGAAGCACAAAAATTCTGCTATGTAAGTACAAATAGAACTCATCCCCTTGGAAATAAACAGTTACTACATGATCAGACCTGCAACTTTTGGAAGTGTTTGATTTTTGTAGAGATTTTGCACCCAAAATGGAAGGATTATATTTCAGTGACTGCTTGCAAAACAAAGGACATGAACAATCCATAAGCCCCAAACCATGTTAATCAGTTTCCTGTATCAGTTTCCTGTACTCAGGAAACTTAAACTTAGGTCTTCAAAGAGTTCTTGGAGATTTCAACTTCAAGGAGTGGTGTTCAAGCACAATAGCACCCTATTCACTGCCTGAAGAAAACAACATTCATTATTCACAGAATCACAGAATGCCTTTGCTTGGAAAAAATCCAGATCAACTAGTAACACAGTAATATAATCTCTATAAAGTCCAACTGTTAACACAGCACTGTTGAGCCCACCACTAAACCATGACCCCAAATGCCACATCTACATGTCTTTTAAATACATTCAGGGTTGATGACTATGACTCCCCTGGACAGCCTGTTCCAGTGCTTAACATTTTTGGTGAAGAAGTAATTCCTGATACGAAATTCATTCATCCTAAACTCAGAGATTACATCCTTGAACATAGGCCTCTTTGAAAGTGCTGTGCTTGTAGCCTTGTGCTTTTTGTGCTTTTCTTGATATAACTGGAATGGGGAAATTACAAAAAAAATGGAGAATGTTATGAATCTAGAGGTTAACATGAGAACTTGCACTCTTCGCAGAATCACAGAATGGGTCAGGGTGGAATCACAGTGGGTCATCTGGACAATCTCCCTGCTCAAGCAAGGTTATCCTAGCACACATGGCACATGATTGTGTCCAGGATCTTTTTGCTAAAAAGCAAAAAAATACATAACATGGAAAATGTAAAAGGGAAAAATGTAAGAAGGTTCTCTTTCCAATAGCTCTGCAAAAATGTAATCATTAAAAAGAGAACATTACATATTTACTAACAATTTTTTTCTCTTATAAATGCAAAACCAGTTAATGGCCCAAACCTAGTTTTGTCAGAGTGTCAAAGTCCTAATTTTTCCTATAATCTTTGCTCAAAGTGAATAGAAAAAGTCAGGACATAGAACTTCATAAAACAACATCCATATCCCTTTACATATGTGTAAGCCCTTAAAACAAAAATGCAGTCGTAGTTATCAGACTATTTCCTAGAGGTATTAACATTCATATATATCAAGTGAGTAAAGCATATATAAATCATGAGTGAACATCTCAGTCCCACCGTCACACTTTAATCCAGGTCTTAAGCTTCTGAAGGAAGAGAAATATTCTCTCAAAGGTTATTTCCATATCTGTCAGTCTCCTACACAGATGACATTACAGGTGGTAAAATACGCTCTTCTGAGCAGGCAAAATAAAGGGGCTTCCTGTTAGAAAGTTAGCTGGTAAAGCTGAAAAAATTACTTTGCACTGGCTGCAGAACAAACTTTTGTGCAAACATTGTTAAGGAAAATAAAAATTCTCTGCAACTTCACACTCATTTTATGGTAACTTGTTTATTAATACATAATGTGAAATGCCAGTTACTCAAAGAGCCAATTATCCTTAAAAACTGAATGAGGGTTCTTGAAACACTTCCCTATAGTTAGATCTATGATGGAGGCAAAAAAGGAATTGAAGTGAAAGAGAGAGTAGGGGGGAAAATGTAGTGCAAGTTCAAAGTGAACTTGTGGCAAGCCATCAGTTAGGGATTTAGGAAAAAGATGTGGTAACTAAGCTTGCTACTAGGGCTGGATGAAAGCTGAATTTTCATTCATTTGATAATATTGCTATTATGTTATTGTTTTTTTTCCTGGGGTAGGGTGAAAAAGCAAAATAGCAAACATCCTTTTCACAAAACAAAGTTCAAAAAACAATAATAAATATTCTTGTCTTTAGTCAATCTATCATTATCATTTATCATGATAAAGTACTGCAGTGTGTCCCTCTCTCTACATAAAGTGTTTGTTCTATAATTGTCAAAAACATCTTGACAGAAAGTTCTACAACCAGGATTCAGAGCTGAATCTCCTTGGGGGATTGTCTTTCTCTTCAATATTTAAGACATTTTAGATGAAAAGTATTGGAAGGAAAACTTGCTGATCCCTTGTACGTAACTGTGAAAGAAAAATACACAGCTCTGGTAGTCACCTACTATTTGCTGCTAATTATACCATGTAAATTAGTTCTAAAGTATAGACATCTGATCTTGAAGTAGAGAATTTACTTACCTGTGTTTAAAAGCTAGGTATCCCCCTAGTTAATATAACATTGTTTAAAAACTCGGTTAAAGGGGATTTTCTAACTGGAAGTTGTTAGCCTCATTGGTGAGACATAGTACTACAATTCCTGCAGCAAACAAGGTAATTTTGCTCCTAGCCACATATCCCAGTCAAGCTGAGATCAAACATCCTGATTATTTTTGGCAAAAGAATCTCTGAAGCTTATTGAATTATTCTGCAATATTATTTACTGTTTGGCTTCTTGGGACTTTGCACTGTTTCTTCTCAGTACTCAGCTGGAACCACTTTCCAGGAATTTCACTAGAAGATTTCATTGCCAGTTTAATCTCTATTTTTTCCTTTTTCTTGTTTTCCTGTGATCCTATTTTCAACAATAAATTATTTGCCCTTTTTTTTTTATTTTGTGTAGCAGAGATTCTATGACTAATCAGAAGCACCACGATTGTTCTTTGTATAGGGATCTACCTGTCTCTTAGGGCTGGATATTAATGCCATGTCTGGGAATAAATTTATGTTTAGATTTGCTGCTTTATTAATTTGGCTGTATTATACAAAAGGAGAAATTATTGGGTCCCCTTATACGCAGCCTCAACTAATTCTTAATGTTTAAAGCAAATGTCTACTTTTTTGTTTCCTTTTGCCATTCCTTTTCTTGTGTTTCAAATCCACAGTATCTGTTAGATGGATTTTTATGGCAGAAGTTAATGAATTTCTCCTCTGATAATAGAAAGTAAAAACCTGAGCTTAATTCCTCGTTTGAGCTGTTTACAGTTTATTTGTAGCACCAAACTGAAAAACCTGTATTTATAACCCGAAGGAACTGCAGATAGAATTAAGCTGGGTGAGTTACCATACCGTTTTGATACTGGACAGTATTTGGTGAAATGGTGGGACAGACTGCTATTTTGCAAGCTACCACATCAAAGCATAGGGGCTTTCCTCTCCACTGTTGAAAGGAACTGATGGGAACTGGAGAATGATAGACAGTATTCTTAATTCGGGCCTTTGAAAGTTGGATAGTCTCAACCTATTAATAAAAGAAGAATATTGTGACCATATGTCTCATCTGCCCAATATTTGGCTTCAAAATCATGTGATGCTACATACACACACAGGCTGCATTCATGTATCTGGGAATTGCCAGTGGTCATAAAGTAATAACATTTTTCTTACTCTAAAATGCCACATCAGAAGAGGCTGACTGCAGCTTAACAATAACTAATTTACTTTTTTTATTCTTACAAAAATTGTTGGCGATTGTGAGAGAGATAGTCTACTTTTAGTTCGTTTTAAATGGATTTTTCTATCAGCTATATTTACTTTGCTACAATGCTGATCCACAGCACTACTGAAATGTGTTCAATTACAATAGTGAATAATAATTTATCATAGTCTCATTCCAAAATAAATGAATAGTCAGATAAAATCCCAAAGGTCAGGGAACAAAGTGAAACAGACCACCTGGTCCTGGGGCTGGACGGGGGGAATGGTCTTTCAATTAGAGACACTTAAGGTGGGGAAAAGATGTTCCTGAATTGGTCACTAGGACATGATGGTGTTGTGAGGCTTATGATGTAGATATTGCTAAGATAAGAGATGAAAATGAGTCCTGCCAATGTGAGTTGGTGAATCTGGATAGATTTGTAAGGATACCAAAGAATCTGAACGCAATCCAAGTTTTAGATTGTTTCTGTGCAAATTTGCAGCATCTGCTAGAGTTGGTACAAATCCAAAGACTGAACTGGGTCCTAGTCTGGTACCCATTTCATGAACGAAATGTGATGGGATTTAAAACAAAAATCTGACTTGGAGGGGAAAAGGATATCTTCTGCCATTAATCTGTACATTCTGTACCAAAGCTGAGCACATAAGCAGGACTGCATTCCACCTTTACAACCTCTCTTTCCTGATTCCAAAACAATGAGGAAATTCTTCCAATTTCTGACATAAACTAATGCAGATTAATTACAGTTCTACCTTTTGGTTTTGTTTCTCACTGGGAAGGTTGTTTTGTGGACAAGCATTAGCTAAACAAGTTCTTTAAACATACCATTTCTCTGGCCCTACTCTGACCTGAATTTTAGGTACAGAGCTGTCTTGCTAATGCTATGCCACTTAAGTGAGCCTTGTGCTGGGGCAAATACCTAGTATCTTTATTCTCCTTCCTAATTTATTAGAGAGTAGATGGCAAGAGAATTAGAGCCTCTGTTTTGGGAACAGAGGGCCTTTGATTTGAAAAATTTCAGAGGGAACCCAACTTAAAGTTATTCATTTCAAGAATGGTTTGTTCCTGGAAGGTGTGTGTGCTGTTCATTGACCAGAGCATGATTCAAATATCAAGTCAGTGTGTGGTTTGAAATGTTTTGCTTTCTCACAGGGCTGGACATGCTGGGGTACATGCTGCTAGTTATTATCTGTAATCTAAGTCAGACTTCAGTTGTGCAGCTACTGACAGAGAAGTGACCTTTCCTTCCAGCCCTACACAGCTCTACAGTTACTGCATTAACCTTGCAAAACAAAGGTGATTAGCTTGTCTGACCTTACAATCCACATGTGAAATCCTCATAGGGCTGAGCTCTTTTTGACTGAATATGCAGTCTAGAAGTGTGGCAAATGGTGATGGGTGCCCCAGAGCCCATTCCACATTCACCACACCAACTGCGAGTTTGGCCAAGCCCCAGCCTGACCCAGTGATAGCAGCGTCTGCTGGCTCATTTCCTCCCACCAGTGACAAATTGTCTGTCCTCCGGCAGCTCTTTGCTGATCACACGTTCTTGTCACAGCACAAATGTTACAACTGAATTGCTTGCAAGCCAGATGTGGCCTGTGCACTACAGGCTTGCCACCCCGCCTCTGTGGACAAAAAAAAAGTCATCTGTGAGAAAAGGAAGTGCTTTTCATGGGTTGGAAAAGCAGTTTCACTTCTGCTAAGAGCGCAAATGTAAAACTGTGTCCAAACTTCGAGGGAAATAGAACTGTCAAAATTTTCATTGAATAGAAACAAATAGTTGTGTGTCAATATTGTCCCAGTATTACTTGTGAAACGTTTACATGGCATAATTTTATATAAATATGTAAAAAATAATGTAGATTCGTATAACATTTTATACTTTGTAGTATGTATAGGCTATAATAAACATATCAGTTTTTGAAAAATTTAAACCTTGTAGTAAAACCACATATATTATCTGGAAAAGCACTACTAAAGGGTTAGCTGTCCCTGTCTAAAAATTGCAATATATTCCCAATCTACTGGTATGCACAATTTTGTTTATTTTGCACTACTGCCACGTGTATCCTAATGAAAAAAAGGGATAAATGCTTTGCCTCTGAAATTTTAGCACAAATACTTTCTTCTTCCAACAGGGAAGAGAAAATCTTGCACTATATTTTTTTCCCATCATGCGCTTTCTTTTTTTTTTATTTTCCTCAACTTTCTATACTTCATCATTTTTTCATCTTCCAATCCCCAAAGAGATTTTGTCATGTAGTTAATACCACCTTGTCTGTCAGTACCAGGTGTTGACTTCCATTAGCTTTCAGTTGCTCAAGCAAATGGATTATAATGATGTTTCACAATTTAAGGGTGGAGGGGAGGAGAATGGACAATTCACAAGTTATATTTGTATTTTTTAAAGTGTTGGACATGCTGTACAATTGAACATCTATCAGTTAGAAGTGCATTGAGCTGCTAAAAATCAAGTCCATATATCCATAAAGCTCTGAGACCATATATTCCATACTAATAAGATTCTCTCTCTGGCGGACTTGTATTTGGGGGCAGGGGTGTGGAGAGGGCCCTTTTTTCTTGGAGAAAATTATTTATTTTCCAAGTAATGTTGCATTTTTAGAATGACTGAGAATGGTTTTCATCAATTTAATTTTTTTCCCAACCTTGTTTTTGGCATGTTTCTAAATTCCAGTTAATAATACCAGGAATAGTACATGCTGGGAAGGTCAAAGGCAAAGGGGAGCAGTGAGGCTTCACAGAGGGTACTAGTAAACCATTCTAAATTGATTAGGAAGATGAAGGAATTTAACACATTATAGATAAACTCTATAAAGAGAAATAGTAGCTATAAGAAAAGTTCAAAATGGCAGCAGATATAGTCAGCAAACACCGACTGGAAGATAAGATAGTGTCTGTGATACAGTGATAATAGAATACATATTGTGTAATGCTCAGAGTTTTGTCCAGATCGTCCTTCACCTTCACATACCTGTCCAGCTTGAGAGGAGCATACTCGTAGATTGAGTGATAGATATGTGCACGCTCACTAAAAACCTTTTTTAATATATGTAAAATACAAACATATCATTAATTGTATAAATTAATACGTGCACGCACACAAAAAGAAGCTGTTATAAATGCCGTGGTGTAGTAGCCATTGTCATTAAAGTTTATTCGTGGAAGATACTTGCTGAAAGCATACATGTTAACTAACTCTACTCTGCAATTTGCCACGTATTCATTAAATATTGCTATATATAGTTTTATTTACATTGAGGAATAGTACTGGCAAGGAGAAAAATGAAATAAGCTTTCTTATATACAGGAATAAAAAAGTGGGCAAAGCCTTCCTTAATTAGTGCTTACAACAATTTCAAAAAGGAACTCAATACTGAAATAGACTTGATTTTATGTATATTGGATCTTAGAGTTATTAAAGTCTGTAAAACTAAAATTCAGAGGCTGAAGTTTAGAAATATAAAGAAACTGCATTTGATTTGATGTGATTCAGATATCTAAAGCCAACTGTAGCCACATCCATCACGGGAATTGAATGTGAAATATTTTCATTACTAATCTGGTGTTGATGGAAGTCTTTTATGATTTTGGCGTCCCTACTGTCAGATTAAAAAGCATGAATATACTAAGAAGAATGGATTTATTATTTGTTTCTATTTCTCTGTCTGTCCATAAGTGTCTCTGTGCAACTATTCTGTTAATATCATGACAGTATAATTGGGTAACCAAAGATGTCTGCCTGATTTTAAAAGCTCTCTAATAGTCAAGGTGAGGCCAAATTGCAAACTGTTATGCCCACAGATACTTTAAGGCAAACAAATCTTAAAGTGTAGAATGCGATATCCATATGTTGTTTTAGATTAAATAATCAGCATTGATTGATGTTTAGTACAGATATCATTGAATCTTTGGCAGCAGGTCTTGTAAAAAACATGAAATTTATCTGACTGAAGATCCTTTCTCATCAGAACAGCAGCCAGTATTTAGGTAGGACAATGGGTGTCTAGTGCTGGTCATTTCTGTATTTACCAGCCACCTCACCCTGTCTGCTGGTACTCCCACAATGACCATTTCCCAGAAGCAGTGTTTTTCCACACTGTCAAGTGTTTAATCATTTAGCATCATAAAGCAGACGTTCTCTTTCCAGAAGTTTACGGTAATAAAGGGAAAATGTGGAAATATTCTTACTTCGTAGGATATAGTGGAAGTATCTAAAATGTTCTAAACCAATCTCATCTCTGCTCTACAAGCAGTGGAGAGCTACTTGACAGCATTTCATTTAACAGCCATTGCAAGATTTAGCATGTGATCATTGTGTTTTTCATGGAAACCTGGCAGAATGTGTCAAATTCCTCTCATTCTCTTACTCTCACTTCCTTTTTTCCATACTTTTGTAATTTATATGCCATATCCCATTTCAGAACAGCAGTGAGTGACTTCAGATATTTCTCAGGGATTATCACACTTCATGAGCAGCTGTATAATCCAAGGCATCGAAAAATGCCCCAGAAATCCTTTGTTTGGAGTATCTTGCAGCTAAAATGGGGCTAGAGGTACTCCATCTGGCCTCCTACCTGCTGAAACAGGCAGATACGGAAAAGAGATAAAACAACAGATTTATTCTTGTTCACAGTAGAAAATCAAAGCAGCACACACTACCTTCAAAAACTGAATCTGATTTATGGTGTTGTTCAGTCTCCCTGAGTTCCTGTTAACTTTGGGGAGTGGGGTGGGGGGGGCAGGGAGGGAAGATTTAACTGCACAGTGTATATTCAGCTTCTCTCAGTAAGCAGATGTCACAGATAGTTTGCTGTTTTGCTCTAAAGTGCAACTGATTGCAAGAGAAATATAAATCTCCATTTTTACCTGCTACTGAGAAACCATGAAGGGGCCATTTAAAGACACCAAATTATGGAATTTAGGTTTGTGTCACATCCATTTATCAGAAGTCCAGTGTAGTGGAAAAACTTCCCCTCCTGAATTGTTTACCTGAGATTTATTGAAAGAGACCTAAAGTACTAGGATGTACTTCAGAGGTTAGTTCTGTATTAGTGACTGAGGCAGACTTCAGATGGAGATGAGATGTGGCATTCTGCCTTGCTTTTACAGCTTTGCCTCCCAGTGTTGGTCTGAGTTAACTCCTCTACTGGTTCCCTTCCTTAAATTTGACCTCTTCCATTATGAAGCCATGATGTGAGAAAATACCGAAAAATATGCCACTCATTGGGCGTGCCCTTTTGGTGCCATGCTTACGTGGATTATTTTAGTGATGCCATATGCAATGTTGCTTAATGGGCTCGTTAATTATTATCTCAACCTGTAAACACAAGATGACTAGTTCTATTGTATCCTCTGTCTGCAAAGGGGAGGGCTTGTGTAGGCATGGAATTTGGCCCTACACCTGAATATTTTTTTTTACTTCTAAAACTATCAGGAAAATGTATGTGTATTTTCTCTGCTTGTGCAATGTCCAGCACAGTGTAACCCCCTCTTCCTTAAGGCAATGTCTTCATAGAAATATTAAATAGCAATAGAAGTACAAGATTCTCAACAATTTATGACCAGTACAAGCGCTCTCTCTGCCTGAAAACATTCAGTCACTCACAGCTAACTGCCTTGACTTTTGAAAATATAATGGAAAAATAGCCTTGTTTTCTGGTTGCTCCATGAGCTGTTGTACTCCAGTGGCCCTTTCTCACCTTAATTTCATCCCTCTCCTAGTATAAATCAGATTTTCTTGCTCAGGCACCATCTTATCTTTGGCTTAAAAATTCAATTCATACAAGAGATTTTGTATAGCTTATATTATAAAGGTGTCTCACAGACTCCACAGCTATATACTGAAGACATAGTAAGATTGGAAAAGTAGAAAAATATTCCCGCTTGACATGGATGTGAGACTAAGAACTCATATTTTCATCCACCACCATGTTTTTATGAAGTGACAAGGTCTTTTATTATGTTTCTCTCTTCTGCATTGCAAAACTATTCAGAAATTGTCAAGACATGGACACAGTATTTTCTCCTTTTTTGCCTAGGAAGAATGATCAAAGAATGCAGCAATAGCTTTTATGTTCCATAATAATGCTCTTGCTAGAATGAGTTTTAATAATTTTCATGCCTATAGAGTTCAGGTTTAGAATACCCATCAGGAAAGCAATTTCCCATCCCTTTGAGTAAAAGGCAAGGGTGACTTTTTCCTCTTGTGAATGGTCATTTGCTTGTAGATGTCTCAGTGCACACAAAAGTCTACATGGAACATGTAGCAGAAAAACCTGAGTACAGGGAAAGGGATAAATAAAAGAAAATTAAGAGCAGCACAGGAGCAGGGAGTGCTCAGACAGCTTCTCTGTTGACATTATTTAGTATCTCATGGAGGTAACTCTACTACTTCCAGATACCTGTGCTGGAAAATAGCCCAGTGTCACCAGCTCTATGCAGGAAAGATCATTTATCTTTTTTAAAGCTCAATTTTTCCACACTGCTGGACTTCAGGAGACCACTATTTTGAAGGTATAGAGTATGTCATCATAAGCTTTTCTGATCTTCATCAAATCATACTCCTAGTAATTCCCTCAGGGGAATACGGACTTGGACAGCTTGCGATGTGATCACCTGAAGGGGATGGGCTAAGAACCTGTAAAATTAATTTATATTTTAATGAAAATCCTGAAACTTAAAATAGTAACTCAGCTGAGTGGACCATGCCTCACAGAAGGATGTTTCCGTTTCCTGTTGATTTCTGTACATTTTTACTGCTAGAGTAGGTGGTTCTTCTCAATTGCTTGGAGCCAGTGTGGATCTTGGGGAGTGGTTGTGTGTCAGGGAAACCCTTAGAACCACATCAGGGCAGAGCTCAGCTTGCAAAAGTGACCTCCTGAATCACTTGCTTGTGTTAGACAGCAAGGAACACATCAATCCTCCTGTTGCCCAGAAAGCCCACGGGATTGCTGTCTCCTTGTCTTAATATTTATGGGTAAAGGAATTGGAGTTGTCTTCCCTTGTGGAGAATCAACCCTCTCTTTACATATCTGTAAACAACAACCTTTGTATAACAATTTTGGGGATGGGGGTGGTAGTGTCTTTTATGGTTTTGTTGGTTCTACTGTCTGCCCTGCAAAACTATACCACAACATTCCTGAGAGCTCTTTCAGAAGCAGGTTGATCCACCTGGGCCCATACTGAAATACGGTGTGATGGACATGAGAGGCTACTGACCAGGCCACTACCATTCCAGAACTGTGCAGCTGCTGCCTTTGGGAATGCTGGTAAAACACCTACTGTCTTGGGAGCGCATGAGCAGACAAGCCATTGTCTTGGCAGCCTTGTGTCTTAGCTCCAGGAAGAGCTGAAGTATTTCTGGCACAGGCTATTAATGGATAAAAAGCATGTGAACTTCATAGATCAGACTGCTATGTAATGTCCCAGGGCAAAGATGAGCAAGAAGCACTTCAGAAAAAAGGTGGAGGGGGACGGGAAACAATGAATCGAGCCAAGTGGGGTCTGTACCTTATATTTTTACTGGCAGAAACACCACTATGGTCTTTTGCAAAGCTTCAGAGTTCTCAGCTTACCATGAATAACTCTTGGATCAAGCTATCATAATGCAGTTTTAAAAACTCAAGAGATTCAGGATATGGAAATTATTATGGCATCTACCAGACAATCCCAAGATGTTTTTAAAACTTCAGGGTCCTATAAACAGACTCTTCTGCCTTGTTGGTATTTTTACTCTCTAAGTGTCCGTGAAAGATATGGGACATGAATTTAGTGTTTGTCTAAATTCTTATTCCACTTCTGTAATTTCAGTATCTCTTGATCAATACACTTATTAGAAGCTCTTGTTTTTATGTGATCATATGTTCCATTTTTTCCACACTACATTCCCTGTGTTGAAAGCATTTTTTCAAAGGGGAAGAAAATCTGCTGAAAAGCAGAAACTTTTTTTTTTTAATATAGCAATCAAGAAGTAATTGACGTATTCATTTTTATTTTATGTTAAGTGAAAAGTAGGGAGAGGAGAAGAAGAAAACCTCTTTAGCCCTAAGGAACATATGAAAGTGTGTTGCTAAAAGTACTTTAATAGAAATATACAGAAGAAGCCAGAATTATTTGTTAGTGGTAAAGTATCGAATAGGAAACAACCCAGCTCTGTGTTTGCAATCTGTTAAGGCCAAGGAATTTTTTTTTCCATATTATTCTTTAAACAAAATGAAAAAATACATGCATTTAATATATAAATTAAATATTATAAAATTAAATAGCCTGAGAGCCAAATAGCCATTTCACATATATTTATTCCCACCAACTCCTTTTCAGCCAGTCGGAATACACTGGTGTGAGATCAGCTCTTGATTTGTCAAGGTCAGTCATCTAAACAGTATGTAAAAATCATACATTTGCAAGGAAAGACAATCCCTTAATTGCTAGCAGAGGCTGGTGACATCTGCAAGTGGATAGGCAAAACTGTCATAGGTCCAAGACCAGAGCCAGTTCAGAGCATCTGGTAAAGATCACAGAGTGTTAAACTTGCATCTGCCTGTGACACAGAGCCTTGTCTGTTAACTGGAATCCCACATATCAAGTTGCACAAACAAATGCTCACTTTGAGATCACTTATAAGGTGGCTACTTCACAAGCTCCATTCTCTGTCTTCAACTCTAGTGCAGTATCAAACATTCCAGGGGACAGGTGGCTATTTTATTTGAACTGTGCAAGAGCAAATATATTACTTGGAGTTTCTCCTTCATGTCTTTCGCTATATGTATATGCATATATAATTCAGCTGCATACAAAGATCATCTGTTTTGCATATCTATAAATGATAAGGATAGTATTGAACAGCAATTATATATTTATCTAAAAAAAGTTCTCACTGTGTTGCAATAAATGGGAGTAATTAGAGCTCTTGGAAGAAATAGCAGGCAAAATTATGAAACAATGCAAAACACCCTTTTCAAGATCAAAAAAATCAATTTTGTAAAGCATGATATGGACTGATTCTCTGATTGTAATGACTTTGAAATAGAGCTCTTTTTTATGTGTAGCAGGTCAGGAGATACACATCTTAGTAAGACAACCATTGTATATGTGAATCAGTTTTCCAAAATCTTCCTGTCTTCCAAATTTGTGCTGATATTGGTTATTTTTTACTTAACAGAACCACACAGTTTACAGACATTAAAATCTAGTACCTTGTTCAGATTTACTCACCTGCAGGTATAACATATATTCCCTTTGATACTGTAGTAAACTGATGCCAAATTGCAAACTGGGCCTCAACATTGTGTACCAACATTTCCATCCAGTAACAGGTGGTAGCTGCCCAAAAATGCCACATTGCAACATTTTACTTAGTAAGCCAGCAAGGGATAAAGCAAACTGTGTGTGCAGTAATATAACCTCACTAATATGTAAAGCCTTCATCAGAGTTCCTGCTGAAGGTCTTTTCTGACATGCACCGGGGTAGGGTTTCAGCAATTAGACATCTGAAGAGAGGACTCCAGATATTACGGGGGTTTGTGCATGTACATGGGTGGCTGGCTGTGCCCTCAGAAGGGTGCAGAGCCTGTGCAGCTTCTGTCCTCCCATCAACTTTTGGGGTTCCTTTTTGGTGACATAAACTTAGGAGACAAATGTGAGGTAATCTAGTACTACTCTCAGCTCACACTGGGGAGATTTACCAGGCAAAGGTAAAGCCAAAACTTGTAAATAGCTGGCAGAGTGGCAAGTTACAGTGAGCTTCCTATCTAAACAGGTTGTATCAAACAGAATTTTGGCCTTAATTTTTTAGAAGTTAAAAGCTGCTTGGAGTGTAACTTACACTGCAGCTGCTTACTGAAAAACCCTGTCTAAGACTTTTGTTGCTTTATCAGTTTTTTCTGGGAAAACAATTGTTTGATATGTTATAGGGAGATCAGCTTTGACAGTATTCTGTTAATGCGGGTCTCAGGGCAGATAGCAGCTGAGGCAAGAATGTTGCATAGGAAAAGTTACCTCATAACAGAGTCCTACAGAGTAAGTAAGTTTTGTAGTTAGATTTATATGCTGAGAAATCAAGTAATCACTGATGTTTCATGCAAGTGTCTCCAAAGCTCGGATTTAACTGGATCATTTCAACCGAGGGACAAGAAACAGAAACAGTTTTCTAAAGCTGGAAAAAACAGGACAGGGTAGGAGCACAGTACAGGAAGAAATTATGTGTGATGCACATGGCATCTGATTTCAATATGATGACTTTTTCTGCCCTCTTTGAATGTGTATCTGGAGTATGCCATTTGTTTTAATGTCCGCTGATTGCCTGGTTATTAAATTAAACATGACCTCGCATTTCTATCAACCTTAGAAAGAACTGCTGCTTTTGTAACTTTATAGATGGTTTTGTCAAGTATATTTATAGCCTATTTATCCAAATAGTTCTTATTATCTTCAAAAGATGTTCCAGCAAGTCTGGCACCTTGCAGTAGCTTTTGTACCTTTGCTGTAATTTAAATTAAGATTTTGAAGACCATAGTTTCTTTTCTGCTCTCTGTGATACAATCTTTCTGTCCTTACCCCTATCTATTTCTTCCCTGGTATTCTGGCTGCCAGTTTTAGTTCCTTGGACAGCACTGTGGCCTTTGAAGTCAGAAGAAGAATGTATCTTTCCACATGATCAATAGGCATTTGGCCACCACGTCTCCACAATACTATTTTTAAAAATAATTACAGAAGTTTCTCCCGAGAGAGGGGAAAATAAATTCTTGAATGGCTAGGCATTCATCAGATGAGGCTGAGATAAGCAGATGAAATAGGGGGGCTGGATCAAACTGCTACAGCATTAAATTTTTATGCTTTTACTTTAACATTTTTTGTTAGATGAGTTAACACTTGGCCCATTTGTACCGTATATTTAGGCTTGGGGGTTTTGTATTTTAACATATTCTTCCTTTTCTCAGTTTCTAATAAAAAGTAGTGAAATGCCAACATCTTCCCTTACATTGCGGCCTTTTAGGATGTATATTCAGGTGGAGACTGGCACGCAGAATTTAAGCAGACACATCTTGTCCAGGGAAGCGCTGTGGCTCTGACAGCCAAGGATCCACAGGCTCAGCTCGCCAGTCTAGGTCAAACACTAATAGTCAGGAAGTTTTAGGGGACTAAGAGACAAATAAAAACTGGGGGAAGGAGGGGAGGCAGCATGAGAAAAACAAAGATGGGGCTCATTTAAAGAAAAAAATCTCTAGATTGTGTGAGATTCCGAGTACAGACAGAGCTGGCAGTGAAAGCCTGACTGATGGACAAGTTAGAAAAAATGGGCACATTGTTGAAATGACTGCCCATAGTAATAGGTGGTTAATAGGGAAGGAGTTATATATGTCTACTGAAAAATTGCCACAACTGATAGCATACTTTTCCTACTGTGAGTACATGTAGTGATGCACTAAAGAAGCAGATTAATTATGACTGCAGTGTATCTTTTTAGAGAGGACTGCAGATGGACAAATTTACTAGAGAGATGTATAATGCAGCTGTGACTTGCTTGAAAGGCAACAAGAATGTACGGTACACACACCTAATAAAATACATGTACTTTTATTTTTATTAAAAGCATTTAGTTGAAAAAAAATGCACTAATCATAGATTAGATTTTTCCCATTTTATGCAATTTTCATTTATTTCATTTAATGGAGGCTGGATATATCACATCTTCATACTCTTACAGATAAAAAATTATGTATAATTTTTAAGTATAATTAACAGTTTTCAGTATAACTGTTTTGTAAAAATAAGGGATCTAGTAATGAATTACTATATGGACAAATAAGACTACAATAAGGACTGTGAAAATATAGAGCTGTTTGTAATAAGGAGCAAGCACCAGGAATATCTGGGACAGTGGAGTACAGGGAGAAGAAATATGGCAGTCAAGAATGGAATGGAATATTTGTAGCTGGAAGGGACCTACAAATCCAACTGCCTTGCCACCTCAGGGCTGACTATTAGAGGCACTGTCCACATTTCTTTTAAACACTGACAGTCTTGGGGCTTTGATCACCTCTCTAGGAAACTTCTTTCACTGTTTGGCCAACTTCTTACCAAAGAAATGGTTCCTAAATTTCAGTCTAAACCTCCTCTAATGCTGGTTTTAGTCACTTCCATGTGTCCTGTCACTGGATCCCAGGTAGAAGTGTTCAACAACTTCCTGTCCACTCCCCCTCCTCAGGAAGCTGCAGAGTGCAGTGAGGTCACACCTCAGCCTATTTTTCTCCAAACTGGACAACCCAAAATCCTTAGTTGCTCCTCCACAGGACATGCCTTCTAGCCCTTTCTCCAGCTTTGTTCCTCTCCTCTGGTTATATTCGAGTACCTTAGCATCCTTCTTGAACTGTGGGGCCCAGGCTGATTATGCCTGATTATTGCACCCTGACATGGAGATTGTGTCTCTTAACTGAATCTCCTTGCCTACTTAAGTTACCAATGTAAAAAGTTATGAATATTCACAAAAAAACCCCACAACAACACCAAACCCTAAACAGTGAAAAGTGTGAAAGTTGAACCAAAACTCATGGCTAAGAATTTCTGATTCTTGGCACTATTTTTCTTGAGCCCTTATTGCTACTCCTGTATGAGACAAGCTTATCTGGAGGGAAGTCCTTAAGGCAAATGCTGCCATCTAGAGAGAAGTAGAAAGAAACTGCACGATCTAAGTGGTACGATTTTCATTTACAGAGAGCCCCAGGAGAAGCTGGACACGAAATGTCCACAGAATGGACTGCAGTGACCGAGATAGGAGCCACTGGGATGTCTTTTCAACAGCTGTTGACTGAAAATATTCAGGTAATTCCAACACACAGTGAGCAAAAAAACACTGAGAAAATCCTGACAAAGGATTTTGAGTATGCATCAAAGGTACTGAACAGGCATTCCTAGCCAGTTAAAATAATTTCCCTTTGCACATTTTTTTTCTCGGTGTTTTCTCATTTTCTGTGAAAATCTGTCACTCTAAAGTTATTTAGGTTTAAAGGAAGAAATGCAAAAGAAGTTTGCATTATATGCAATTTATTGTTCTTCTTTTTTTTTTT